>CM066031.1:1235929133-1236440351 GCA_033557465.1 Ichthyophis bannanicus | reverse complement strand
CACAGGATGCTCCTCCCCATCATGACACTGGGATAGAACCTCTCCTATCCCTACGCCGATGCATCCGTTTTTAACCAGAAAGGTGTTTCTTGAAGTGCCACCCCTTTCAGTACCGGTCCCCTGTACACAATTTTCCTTTTAAGACTGAAAACGCTTTTGTCAGCTTCAGGTGTCCCACTTTAGCTGTTTTGGACCCTTCTTCCGCAGCATATTCCTGAAAAATTCCTTTTTCTCTTCTGCGAATTGCGGTATAAACCTGCGGTAGTATCCAATAAGCCCTAAGAAACTTCTTAGTTGTTTCTTTGTTGTGTGGAGGAGGAAAAATTCCTGATGCTATCTACTTTACTCATTAGAGTTTAATTTTTCCGCTTTCTCCACTAGGTGTGCCCAGGGTACTTTTTTACCTCCCTATTTGGACATTTTATAAGGCACCCACATTCTTCGGGGGTTTTTTTTTAAAGTGACGGCTTCCCGCTTTGCTTCAATTGAGCATCAAGACGTTGCCCTGATCCTCTTTAGATTTCTCCGCCCAGGTGTTACTATTGGCTGATGGACATCATTCCATACTACTGTGGCAAAAGGCATAATGTTGGTGTGGGTCTGAAGTACCTGATCCACTAACCTTGTGGCAGGTAGCCGCTTGCGGGCATGCAGTCCGAAGTGCATCCTCTTGACACTGGAAAAGGCCCATACGGGTGGCTGAACTTGTCATCAGTCTTTCGGCTCTCGCACTCCCTGGTGTGAGAGGGATGTGCCAATATCCTGCTTTGTCCATGATCAAGGGTGTTTAAGTATTTGAGGCCTGTCCCACTGGTCAAACGGAACTCTTCAAAGATTCTTGGGGTGCATTGGATATGCATCAAAACTGATATGGCGTTTACCTGCCGGATATGTTCAAGTATCGAACATGCTTACAAGATCCATCAGGCTTCGGCACCTAGGAACTATGGGACCTACTTCCAGGGCACATCTTTTGACTCCTCTATGACTCCCATGTCCACCATCCTGGTATCCTTGGACGTGTCGACACTACTTTTATTTGGTTTTTCCTGTCTTTTGGCTTCAAGGCAAGTTCCCCCGGTATGGCCTTTGACTGAACTAATTTCCCAGTTGAGTGGAGTATATTATTTTCATAGGGCAACAACAGTTGTCTACCCCAGTTATGGGTGTCCAACACATCTGTGGAAACTCTTGATGCAATTTCCTAATTTATTCCTGTTGTACCATCTGTCAGGTGCTCGCCGCCCCTATTTGGCGGCTCTGCGTTTTTCTTTTAACAATCAAGATACCTGGTGCGTACACCCAAATCTTCCTCTTCATTTCACCTCCCTCTCTCGGGCACAGGTGGCAGCTAGGCTATTAAACCCCTTTGCTGTCCGTAGAAACCCAAGCCGGTGGTGCCACGTTCAGAATTCTCCAGGGATGTGACCTCCTCCACAGGTGGAAAACCCAGCCTCTCACAGATCAATTGGGCAATTTCTGTCTCCTGTCTTCACGTGATAATCATTCTGTCCAAAATTAAACAACAGAACTTTAATATTGCCGCCTGTAATCGGGATCAATTACGCCCGCACCCACATCGATGAAATATTTAAGGGCTAATTTGGACCTTGAGGCTACTCTCCCATAGCATCCAATAGGTATTTTCCACTTGGAGACCAGTGGCCACCCGGGCTCCTCCTCCCTTGGCTAGGTACAGTCACATTTTCTAGGCTGTCACAGGTCAAACCCAGCAGCTGGAGGGTTTGCCCGCTTAGGAGCTTGGGCCTTCTCTGTGGACCCTATGGTACTTTAGGACGACAATGTCTGCTTTGGGTTAGCTTGGTCTTCTGGTCGCTTAACCATCTTTTTAGCTGGGTTCTGAGGACTTAAAATTACAGGCCCAGGAGCTAATACCATTAAACCTTCTCCCTCCTTCTTTACCTAGTCCTTCCACTAGACCCTGCTTACGATCCTTGGGCCAGTCCCCCTCTTCCTAGAACCCAATCAAGAGGTAGCCTAGGCACCACTGCTAACCGGACTTCCTCTTGTCCCCACCAGGCACTTAACCTTTAGCCTATAGGTGGGCATTTATGGAGGTTGCAGGCACCATGAATGCATCTTATGTGAACTTGGCTTTCAGGGTTTCTAGGCACAAATCCTGCTTTGGCCTCTATCCTCTTCCAAAGCCTTTTTGACCTCATACTCTGGTCTGCCCAGAGTCTAACAAAGCATGTTGTGGTAATTCCTTGCACATCAACCAGCAAAAGAAATTCCTTCTTTGGGCTGTTTTAAATCCACACCCACTAAGCTTAGTGTGTGTCTGACATCCTTTTTTTTAAATGTCCCCATGTTCCACACTTGAAACATTTTGTTCTATTCCACTGTGGTTATCTGGTTTGGCTACAGTACATATTCGTTTTTCAGAAACATTGTTCATTATGTTTCTTTTCTGATACAGCTCCTCTAGCCTCAGCACCAATCTTCAGAGTGCCACCCATTCTATGGCAAGCCTGCGTGGCTTCCAAGAATCTCGCTGCTAGCATGGTGGCCTCTCCAAGATTTTGGCAATTTTTGCTGTATAAGGAAAGTAATGCAAATCTTTAGGGACCGGCAGACATAAATTGTATCCCACATTCTAATTTCTAAATAACATGTCTAAAAATCGTCTTTTGCTCCAGGCTCCAACTCATTTTACAGCTAAACTTCTGATTCTCTGACTCAGATGCCCTGGGTTTTTCACCCACTTTCAATGTAGTAGCTGCTAAAACATTCGCCCTATACTCTGGAAATAGACAACCCTAGGCGATCTCTAATAGCAGCCTTTACATCCGTATAATTCAAAGCCTGGGCTGCTGGCATTGCTCTGTAAGCTGCAAGTGCCTCTCCAGTTAATGAGGCTGCCAGCCTTAACTGCCCACTGGGTCTCCTGGCCAGGCTAATGCTTGTGCCACGCTGTCAAAATACTCTAGAAAATCATCAACATTATCATCTGGAGTTAGCTTCCCAAAACTAAATGACCCCAATCCCTTGACTGAGTCCCACACTGTCCACATGTGGTGTACCAGTATTTAACTGCTGGTCTTGCATCTGTTCCACTTTGGGTTCGTCAGCTCAACTAGGGCTTGCCACCAGATACAGCACTGGCCTCTGCTGGTCCCTTACAGGCTCTCATCGCGAGTGTCCTGAGCCTGCTGTTCTAGCTCCTGCTGCCTGCTGAATTGGGCTGCCATCCACGGAGCGAGTTCCTTTGGATCCAGCCTTGAACCCTGTAAGCAATACAAAGAAAAAAAAAACACAGTGCTCCACCTTCCAAACAGTTTTTTTTTTTTTTTTTTTTTCAATTACACTATGCGTACTCCCATCCACCACCTAGACATGCCCAGGTACTTAAAATTACCATGTCTCAGTGATTAATCCAGCTCAGCACAGGGTCTTTTCCTCCTCCTGGGACCAGCTTCCTCTCCTCCAACTTGCATTTGATGGAAAATCTTTTTTTTTTCCGAGCTTTAGAAGCTTGAACTGTAGTTGTAATCCTCAGCAAGTAAATCCCCTTTTTTGTGCAAACGCAAACCTGCCAACCTATGCCATTTGTCAGATGGCTGCCTGTGTGAGAATCTTCACAGTCTTGACAATGCATATATTTATATGATTTTTTTGCAAGGTATTGTGGGTACTGTAGTTCCTTCATCACCCACACAGCTGCTGACAATAATTTAGTGGTGCACAAGGTGTTAAAGCCACTAAGAATACTTCTTTTATTTATGGGGTTATTTCTCCCAGCACAGATATGCTTGGGGTAGCACATCAAGTAGGTTACTTGCTTGCCGTGTTTAACTTGGTACAACAAAGTCAAAATTCAAAATCAGGAAAACACCCTTCAAACTTGTCAGGCAATTAGCTAATGTGTTCTTAGCATATCTCTACCAAACGAAAAGCCACAAAGAAAGAAATAAGCCTGTTCTTTGTAAGGTTAACTTCTGATTACTTTTCCACACAGAATCCAGAATTAATTCTCTCCTAGCTCCAAAGCAATTAAGGTGCAGCTCAATTGCTATCAGTTATCCAGCTGAAACCCATTTTATCAGGCTGGCTTTCTACTGTGTGAGTCAAGATCCTCCTGCTTCAGGAGCTTTTCTTAGTGGAATAAAGAACAAAAGTTTATTTCTTTGTGATGGCTGCTGTGCTTTCATCACAGAAAGTTACCAACGGATTTTGGATAGAGAGTCAGTCCATCTAAACAATATCTTGATCTGCTAGTATTTCCCCTTCATCAACAAGCATAGGGTCACTATCATGAATTGGCACAGAGGAATCTTTTCAATGGAGCACTTTCCTGAGAACACTTATTTCCCTGCTGTCTTTCAAGGTTATAGCTAGTTCATAGATCAGTGTTCATACCTGAAGCTTCCATTGTTGCTATAGTTCCTCGCTATATAGCCTGGCCCATATGTAGTCCAGGTTCTTATGTCCAGCCTTCCAGTCCTGATCCCTGGACACTGGATCTCTCTTTCACATACCTTCTGGCATAGGTCTTAGAGATCCTCTTCCACGTGCAGCCGTCTCCCTCACAGGTAGCCTCTGGTTGAATTTCCTTTGTTCGCGGCAGCACCATTCCTCTGGCTGTCCCAAAACAAACCTCCCCAGGCCAATTGTCTATGGGGGCTTGCCCTTGGAATACCTCCCAGTATAACGGTAGTTCGTACTGCCTTTGGACTCGTCTAGACCTCTCAAAGGCTTTTCTCCTCTACCGTCCAGAGGGTTTCTTTTCCTTCTCTATCCGTCTGGTTTTGGCTTCTCTGCTTCTGCCCTAGATCCTTCAGATGAAACTGATGATCAAACTCCAGCTGATTCTCAGTATCCTGAGTACAATTCTCTGAATATCCAAGGTGATCATGAAGGCTGTTCATCTGTAGAATAACTTCTAACTCTTATTCTGCTTGAGATGAGTGAGCCTCCCTAACCCAGACGCAGCTGTGCTGAATCAGGCCCTGCCCTTTGAGATGAGTGCTTAGGGATTACGCCATCTCATATCCCTCCTGATTGAACACGCATGTTTCCCCACTTCAGGCTCCTCTAATGGCTGTTTGAAACCTGGTGCATTCTGGGACTGGTAGTCTTTTATGGCAAAATTCTGTTTTCCCTCATTTCTACCAGCACTGACAGGTTGCCGTTGTTCAGAGACACTTCATCACCTTTTCTATAGCCCTTTCCTGAGCTATGATAAGCTTCCTTATAACAAATCACTAGACTAGAATTGTTGGCGTTAGGTTCTGTCTTACAGAGTCCTCCGGCTTGGATTCAAGATCAGCTGCCCTTTAATATGACTGAGCCACTGCAGCACCCCTTCAAGCCCGGGACTTTAGTGTGGATTAAAGAGTGGAGAAAAGAACCGTTAGGAGCCACCCTGGAGAGGGCCCCTACGCGTCCATACTGTCTACCCCTATGGCAGTTAAAGATTGGGGAGCTCGCATCTTGGATCCAACCACAGTTTTTTTTTAAGCCGGCTGCCCCTACCGATCCTCAGCTTTGGACCTCAATGGACCATCTTGATTCACTCCTACATCTTACCCTGAGACGTCAGAGACTCATCAGTGTAGACTCATCCGCCCCTCCCTCTTCTCACCCGCCGTGGAAGCTGACCATGTCTACCAACGCCTTAAGCTGTGCAAGAGTAAGAACCTGAGTAAAAGGAAAGACTTTCAGTTCTATATCGAGACGTTATTGAAGTAGTATAGCTATTATGAATATGCATGTCTATATTGTACTTGCGGTATTCCTGGGGCCCTTTAGAATGACTTCCTCTATAGCCCCCTTAACCCCCTGCATACCCACCACCAACCGTACAGGAGGTTGTAAAAAATTACCCCAAACCCTGCTCTACCAAAAAAAACCCCCCCCTTCCCCCCCCCCTACAGCTGCACCTGTTCTGTTAGCCAATGTGAATCTAATGGTACGGAATTGAGTATCTTTACGATAGGGAAAACCAATACTTGCTTTAACTCACGCCAGAGTCCCACCTAATCAGGTTATCGTAGGTTCGCTCCCACTCAGCTGTGGGCCACCTCTTAAATTCCACGAAGATAGCCTCCCCTCTCACTAGCCCGGCCTCTCTCTTTTTTTGATGCTTGTGCAGCCATAAATGCCAGCAGATGGCACAAGGGAAGGTGGGGGTCCCTTAGCCAGGAACGCACCTATACACACAATGACAATAACATACTATGGCCCACTTACTTGGGCAGAATTAGGGCTTGTGGATACCGCACTCTTTGTTTCTATGTTAAATCATCATTATCCTCTTACAATCTGTTGTAGAAATTATCACTAATTAAACCGGTAAGGCATTAACCCTCCTGGCAAAACAAAACACACCCAGATGCATACTTGCTATTTACCAAAACCAGTTGGCCCTTGATTACCTATTGGCCCCTGAGGGAGGGGTATGTGGAAACTTCAATCTGACTAACTGCTGTTTGGCGATTGCTGATCAAGACCAAGTCATTGAAGAAATAGCCGACCGTATGCGGAGGCTAGCTCATGTACCTGTTCGGACCTGGCCCTGTACTGTGAGCTACATGGATGGTTTTGTTCTATATTACCAGGGGTTGGGGGGGGGGTCTGAAAAACTAGTGTAATGTATTGTTTAACTAATGCTAAGCTTTATGTATGCTTCCTTCCATGTTTTTCTACCTCTTTGCCTATTCATGTTTACCTCTATTATTGATATTACAGTTTAACGCAAGCCTGCAGCCCGAGTATATAGCTATGTGGAAGTATCAGGCCTTACCTCAGGAGGTGGCCACAGTTCGAGATAGTACTTATATGTGTGATTATTTATTATCTCACCCCTTTCTGGAGGGGTGACCATAATCAAAATGGGGGAATGTGGTAGTCCCCAGAAATTAGCCAGGCCTCTGGTAGGGCCGCATGCATAGAAATGTATCTCTACCATTCTTGCATTACCAAACCCCACTGTTACGTTTGTGCTGTAAAGAAATATCTGCTTTTTAAAACAGCCTTCTGAACAATTCTTCTCTTTCCCAGCCCCCTCCCCTTCTGCTGCTGCTCGCATCAAGCGTTCCTTGAACTCAAATTGACCTGGCCTTCTTGGGGCCAGGAATGCCTTCCCAATTAAAATGGACTAATTAAAAAGTGTACTTATGGTGGGCCTCCTCGCCAGGCCTGGAGGGATAGGTCCCCACCTCACAGAGCCGGAAAGACCAGATATGGTTTGTCCAATCTGCGATTTTGTCCAAGGGCCCCTCTTTTGCAGATAACACACTCTAAGCTTTACACCTCTCCTGTGCCTTTTGAAAGTTTTAGATAGAGATTTTGTTAGGCATATGCAGGAAGGTCTTAACGAGGGAAAGGTTGGCTGGAGTTGAGGAAGAGGGCTTTCATTTTTCCTGATTGGATGCCAATTGCCAATAGAGACTTACCTTTGACTTAATGATGGGGGGGGGAAAATGGATATGTGAGAATGTATATACGCAAGCTGCTGCGGCACCTCCTGGCTCAGCCTTTTGTTCCTTGGATTTTTTCCATCTGAGCCTTTGCTGCAACATTAAAATCTTGATTTGAATTCTGCCAATGAACTCCTAGTTTTATTCCGTTTGATACAATCAGCCTACAGCAGTTACCATGGCTCCATGGCAAAGAGCAGGAATCTGGCCTGATTATTCTTTTCTGGGGGAGAGGGCGCAATCAGGAGAGAGAGAAGGCGCATCATGGCAGTTTTTACATGTAGGACAAAAAACATGTGCATGATCACTATCATGGCATCAGGAGCCACGATTCGGTTGCCATGGTCATAAGAGGCAGGTACCAGCAGGCAGCATGTGTTTTCAAAAATAAGTAAAACCATGACTAGGATCATGGCCGGTACTAGAGTGCTGTGATCTGCACAGCTGTGAGTGGGACCGAGGGCCCAGAGATGAGAGGAGGAGGCATGGAGTAGACAGTCAGGGGCAGGCATAGAGCAGCATCAGCTCTTGCAACCTGCTCCAGAGTCCGTGAGGATAAGCTGCTGGATCAGGGTCCAAGTCCTGATCATTGATCTTGAGGTGAAGCTGTCCTTAAGGGGACTATACAGGACCTTGTTAGGCTGGGCCCAGGACGGGACTGTGAGGACTGAAAACAGCTCTGGTGAGTGCCTAGTCCCCCTGCCTGACTGGGGTCCTGGGAACCATAAGAGAGCGGTCAGAGGGCTGGTGAGGCCCAGAGAAAAAAAATATCTATAAGAACTTTGGAGGGCATTTTGTTCCAAAATCGTGGCTCTAAATACAAATGGGGCCTGAAACTTCATAGAGCATTGGGTATAGCTCAGAGGAGCTTTGTTTTTGCAAAATTATCAGCCTGGGTATGCTCAGATAGGCTCTAGGAACCTAACTACCTTCCCAAATTAAAAGTTTTAAGTGAGACTGCACCATAATAAGAGGCTGCCAACTGAGCCTTTGCCGTAGCAGTCTATGAAATGAAAAGTGTCCTCCATGTGCAACAGATGCAGAGGATAGCCACAGAGAAGCCTTGTCAAGTCTCTAAAAATGGCATGAATGGGGGGGGGGGGGGGGTAGAGTTTATGAATGGCCTAGTTCGGTTTAATAGTTTAAAAACATCGTTACTTAAACATAAGCCTGCTATGGTGGCAATTAGTATGACAGTGCTGCCTATGGTTCTGTGACAGTCATGCTGAAGCTATTTTGTTCTGGGACCCTGGCATGGAAACACTAATCTTCTAAAGAGAGTCCTCTGGCATCCCTTTTTGGGTGTGGTGCAGTTGTGACTGATGTTTTTGTAGTGAAGTGGCCGGGAGCATGTAGGGGTGAGTATAGGGTTTGGAAGGTGGCCGAGCAAAGTTAAGGCTATTGATGTTTTGAGAGTGTTTAGCTTGAAGTGAAATGTGAGTGCTTTTGTGGGGGTTTTTCAGAAGCGTTGAGTGAAATAACTCCTGCTAGACAGTGAGGATCTGTGAATTGAAGGTTTGATTAACAGAACAATATTGGCTTTAGAGACCTTTTGCATAATTTTGAAGTGAATATCAGTGTTTAAGTACTGGCCTGAGATCCGTTTTAGAGATTTTTAACTCTAGTGTGCACACATGACACGTCCTTAAGATTCCTAGCATTCTATTTGGTTTCTTGGCTTCCATTGCACATTGGACAAAGGTTTCAATGGATGACTCCATGATGATGCCTAAATCTTTTTCCTGGCTGGTGGTTACCAATATTGTACGGTCTAACTGTTGTGGCTGGCGCTACCTGCTTGTCAAACGCATGCTTTTTGTTTTGTCTGCCAAACCCACGCTGACAGCTAGTGCCTTTTCGTAAAAGGGCCACCTAGTCACTTATGTGGTCATTGGAGTCTGTCTGCTGTGTTCTTCTAGAGATTTGGGCCTGTTCATAAAGAAGCTGGACCTCTGCACTAGTCTGCCAATTTGAAAATATTTGCTGTTGATTCCTGAAACAGATAAGTTCATAACACAACAATTGTATCGGATATAGCTACATACCTTGACGGTTTATCTGCATTTTGAACTCTATTGTACCTTGTTCAGAAAATCTACTTAGTATTCAGCTCTTGGCAATTTGAGCTTATATGATGATGAAAAGTCGCAAACCTGGCTTGGTAGCCTAGAGTTTTCACGGGCCTCTCTGTGCTGGAAGCTGTATAGCTCTCTCTCTTTTGAGAATTCCATTTAAATAATTTTGTCAATTTTTTTGGGTTTTAGGGTTTTTTTGTGGATTGTGTAGGCTGCTCCCTTATTTGTGCAAGACATGATGGTTGGATGTCTTTATAAGATAGGCCCAAAGAAGGGCTTATGGGCCTTTTCACGACATAGGTGCCGCTGTTCAATTACTCTCAAAGAGTAAGGTTCAGCAATCCCGCTAAATCAGAGCATCACATAATGCCTGAGCCTCATCTGTGGGAGCAGGTGGAAGGAGCTACCAGGGATCTTGATTTGGGTGAAAAGCCGCTGCCCATTTCAGACCTCATTTTGCTGCAGTTTCTTCTTTTTCCCACCGGAATGTCCACAGACAAGAAAAACTGATTCATTTTCAGATTTTATTTTTGATTCTTGAGTGTTTTTTATGACTTGTTTCACACATTTTGATTTAATATAATTTTAATATGCATTAGAACCTTTTAGTGATTGAGAATCAATTGCACATGGTGTTACTTCAGAGGCTAATGCATATTAAATTAATTTTGCCATGCAACCTGGCTATTTGAGGATGAATTATTGAAATATTCCCTACTCCCCCGGCTTTAGCTGTCCCCCCCCCGCAAACCAGTCAACCCTAAAAACTAAAACATATTTGGAGTGAATACCAAATTAAACCCAAGTATAAGAGAATTAGCATACAATCTTGCAATAACCCACGATGCAAGTTGATCATGAACTAGGACGGGAGCTTACAGCTAACTTATGTGAAAGACATTCAAACTACAAAGTGCTCATATATGCTTTTCTATGAATGTAGTATATATACTCGAATTTAAAAAAATCTTAATGAGCCAAAATGTTAAAGAGACGAATTATTCTTCATAGACTTGTTTTATGTTAATTTTATAACACGGAGCCAAAGGGAGAATCCCAAAAGGAAGCCTATTTTAGAAAGGCAACAGAGGCACCTATGTGCCTTGATAGGCCAGTTTTCTAGGAATAGTCCTGTAGCCTTTAAATTGCAGCTGCACATTTACATTCTTTTTTTTGAAGCAGGTGCAAAATGTCCATGTACTCTAAGCATGCACATCACAACGCCATCCCTGTTTTGGCCTGGCATAATTTTCTTGTTTATGCACGTAAAAGTATGTGTTGTCCCTTGTCACCGCACAAATTGAGTAATTTTCTGAAAGGCCTAAATGGCCCACACTTAACTTGAAGCCGGACCCAGTTCATAAACAATGAGTGGGTAAACAACTGCTGCTATACTCACTTTAGTTAGAAATCAAATTAGGCAGCGGCCTTATTCATCTAACAGGGACTTCTGTCCTTGCTACCCAAGCTTGCCTCAGATGTTGCTAAATGCTCCCCTGCTTACGTTGCGCTAGTAGAGCCAGTCCCTCATAGTCAGGCTTTGCTCACCACATGGTCTGCCACATTTAAGCAAGATCACCAACTCTCCATACCATTGCCCCTTTCACCAGAAAGGTTGAGAAGGATGAAAGGGCATTCTTAGCCTCAGTGCCTCTCGTGTGCCCAAAGACTCGGTGCTTCACAGTCACAGGAATTCATCAAGAATGGAAACATTATCTTGTTTTCTACCTCCCGTTAGGCTTGGGTACCCTGCTACAACACCATGCTGCAACAGGCAAAACATGTGAACAATAGTATATGCATAGCTGCATCTGTTAACAACTTCATAGATTAACAAAACACTATGGCCCAATGCCAATACAATAGATTAACAAAACACTATTGCCCAATGCAGAGACCCGGGTTACAGGGGCTACAAGCCCTGGTCCCAGTTTCTCCCTCTCGGCCTCCTCCCTGAATGTCCCAGAGCAGCAGGACAAGGAGAGCCGGCAGATGCAGGAAGGGGTGGGATCTGGGAGGAGTGGGGGTTGGGTCAGCCTGACAGAAACATACAGGGCCCATTCAGGTCCATGGTCCTATATGACCTTCTGGATCAAAGGTGACATGCTGCTTAGTTCCACCTCAAAAGGCCAATGGGTGATCCCCGCTGCCTGATCCAGCCCTGGGTCGGGTGGTGGGGAGGGGGGGGGGCTGAGTCGCAACAGCTAGGGATTCCTGCGGGGAAGACATCCCGGCAGGCAGACAGCGTCATGCTGGGTCAGCCTCAGGCCCGATTCTGTGTACCACAGTAACATTTTGTTAATGGCCGTCCAGAATCAGGTCCTAACAGGCCCGTCCTACACGGGCACCATCTTGATGGCTCAAACAGGCCCCTTTTTCAAACTGGGTGACAAGACGAGAAAGTGTAACCAGTACTACCTTTCATCAACTGAGGGATAATACCAACTGGCCAAAATGGCCGAAGGAAGCAAGAGAAAGAAAGGCCAGGCACTGTTTGGCCATTTAAACCTTCCTCTACCTCAGCCAGTCCTCATTACACGCAACCGTGAGCACAGGGTTCCAGGCCACACCACCTCTTACATTCCCCATTCATAATGCATGACATCTCTGACAATCCAGCCACATGACAGTCATATCTGGGACGCATGTGGACTAACCCACGTTCCCCCTGGATACACGTATGATGAGGTGATAGATTCCCAGTAGTGGCTGTTGTTGTTAAGTGCCGTTGAGTCAGTGTTGACTCATGGCGATCCTCTGGACTGGCTAGTGGTCCTAAATGTGTGTTTCGAGGGGTGCCTTCAGTCAGGCGGGCTCTCATTTTTGACCAGACTGGTAACTCATTGCTGCTTGTTATTTATCGATCCCACTCGATTGCTGGCCTTTCCCTCTTTTGTGTTTGACCTTCTATCTTGTCTTCTTTCTCCTTTAAATGATCTTTCTCTTCGCATGATGCTGTCCAAAGTCTAAGATAAAAGTCCAAAAGTCCTTCGTCATCTGCAGCTTCTAAAGAAAGCTTTGGTTTGATCTCCTCTAGTAGCTGACCCTGGTTTTGTTTTTCGGAATGAAGTAGGATGACCCACACACAGAGTCCCACAGCCGCAAGCAGTCCATGTGGTCATATGACAGTATTCGCCACCCCTAAGTAGCACCATAATTACAAATGCATATCATAGTTTCTTCCTGTCTATCTTTTGTTTTCCACCCTGTTACAGTTGGCGCAGCAACAGCCATATGATTGTTATTTGAAAATACCATGGCTTGAACGACTCGAAGTCAACAGTCAAATATCTTGTATGGAGAGCAGGCCCTGCCTCATCCTGCTCTTGAGAATCTTGTCTAGGTCGTTTCATAGCCATGTCTGCAAAAAGAGCAATATGTCATTTCGAGTAGCGTATTGGTCTGGAAAAGGTTTAATATAGCACCCCACTAACACAAATTGCTTTCCCATTACCCATTTCATCCTGTTTAAAACCACTTTTTAAATTAATAAAAAAACTTTGATATCTTCTGGGCTTTTCCGTATCCTTTGCAAACGGCCCTAACGTCCACAGCCCGATTCACGTCAACATACCACCATACAACCCATTACGATCAGCAGTGTGTCGCATGCTGCAGCGTTGCTTCTTGTGATTTTCTCTGAGGGGTGCTTGCTCTCATAATATCAGAAATATCCTAAGGGATGTCGCTCTTTCATTTGAAATGGCATAATGGGAAAAATACTTAACATTTCCCTAGTTAAGTCGATTGCCACTCATAGTTTTTAATCCACACATAACAAACTCCAAAACTTTCTTTTCTCTTCTCTACCCCTTTCTAGCTGAAGGCAACTGAGAAGGCCCAATATTCTTACAACTTACACAATCATGTTTGTGGACAAAAAGGAACATTTTACAACCCCATGGCGGTTGGGTGGTTGGGTTTTCTGAATGCTCCATAATACTGAAACGTCTAAACCTTTGCATCGGTTGTCCAGTGAAATATGTAAATTTCCTGTGTTTAGGAATAAGTATCCTTTTTGTATCATTAGATCGCTATCAGCTAGAATTCGGATTGGTGAACCATCAGCGTGTTCCATTAAACCATTGGTGGATATTCGTATCTCAGAAACCGTTTTCTTACATGGTTCAATCTCATTTCCTGGACCCTCAATGTATAGTACCTTTACTACAATATGGGCCTCATACAGAGACTTGGGTTGCGGGGCTGCATGTCCCGGCGGGACGTGCAGCCTCACAAATCTTCTGGACCTGATTCTCCCTCCATCCCTCCCCATACATCCTGATGCTCAGGATGGGAGAGCTGGTAGGGGACCGGAGGGGGCTGTCATCTTTAATATATTCCTTAATCACCCCGGCTCTATTAGTTCAATCTCTGGGCTTCTCAGGTCATGTTTTTGCAGATGACATCCAATTGATAGCATATTTCGACCCCTATGCTCCTGATCCTCAACTTTTTAATAGTTGTCTCTCAGCAATCTCAAGTTAGCTCAAATAAAATTGCTTTCATTTTAATCCTAATAAATCCAAAGCAATGTGTTTAACAGACCAATCTCCTCCTTCAATTGCATCATGCCACTTGCAGATTAATCTCCTCCTGGTATCCTCTATGGAAATTCTGGATTGTCATATTGACTGCTGCCTAGCTTTCCATACTCAAATTTCTTCAGTAGTCTCCTCCTACTTCTCTGCTCTCAGGGACATTCATGCTGTTAAGATCTTTCCTGGATACTCCCGCATTGACTACTCTAGTCATTTCCTTTAATTGGCTTGGCTACTGTAACTCATCATACAATGGTTTATATCCTTTTTCTAGCATTAAACATCTATAATTACCTCAAATTTCAGCCACAAAATTAGTTACTCATTCAAAAACATTCAACCATGCTACCCCCCTATTAAAAGAGCACCATTGGCTTCCAGTATCCTATAGAATAACATTTAAGAGACTACATTTAGCCCAGAAAACTTTTATCTCCAGGAACAAGCAGGAATGTAGTCTTCATATATGGGTGACGTCAATACCGACAGAGCTCACATGGGAACGCTCTCCAGCGTCCAATAGGAAAGGTTTTGGGAGCATTCCACTGCACCTTCCTTGCTGCTTCCCACCTTTCCAACTTTCCCTCCTCAGTTCTTCATTCTCTGCAGAGCCAGCAGGAAGCAAATCCTGTCACCACAGAAAATGTGTTTATTTTATTTCTTTAGTTTTTTGTGGATGCATCTGCCTTCCCATTGACACCAGAATCGACTACCATTGGTTCTTTTCTAAAATCTTCTTTTCTTTTTTCTAAAAAAGTGAATTAGAACTTTCTTGGGTACATCGACGCCATTTTAGGCCTTAAGCCTACCATGTAGTTTGGCACAATGGAAAAATCAGCTGGTGGTTTTAAGAAATGTTCTAAGTGCGGCGGTACCATCTCGGCTACCGACACCCATGATTGGTGTCTCAAATGCCTTGAGCCTGACCACCAGCCCATCACAGTGTCCTTTATGTAGGAAGATATCAAAGGGAGGCCTGCAGAATTGAGCTACTAAGTTAGGCACACTCTTTGCCTCAGACACAGTCTCCTTAGCATCGAAGTCATCGAGGGCACCGTCCGTCTTCTCATGGATCTCAGGTATCAAAACATGTCTTTGAAGACCACAACTGATCCCCCAAGGGTAGATCTAAGAATCAAGATGCCTTGAGCATTTTGTCTAGAGGTAGATCGGCCACCCAAACTACCCAGTGGGAGGAACCTTCCTCCAAATCCATCGAGGGATTCCAGGATGCTCCCGAGGTCTCCCCCTCTGGAGAGCTCCTGGTGCCATGCTCTGGGACGGTATTCCACATATCCGATACCGATACCCAAGCATCGGCAAGCTCTATGGATAAGCATATCATCGCCATTGAGTGCAGCTTGGCGGCACTACTAGCGGCGTTGGTTTCTGACAAACCTATACCGACGGTACCACCAACACCAACACCATCCACAGTTCCAATGCAGTCCGCATCGGGGTTTGTAACGATTGAAACGCTACCACCCATGCCTGCCCTTGAGTCCATCCCTGGTACCGGTGGCTCTCCAGGCATCCTCCCCAATCCAATACCGATTTTATTTGTACCAGGCCTTAGCGGAGCGTAGACATCACTTTTGTCGATATTTTGAATCTTCCCGATTCTGATTCATCCGATGAGGAATCGATTGATACCCGAGAAATTCAACATATACTGAAGGATCCATCTCCCTCTCCGGAATGCCTCATGTCTGAGGACATGTCTTTTCAGAAGTTTATTTGGGACCTGGTCAGGGGCCTGTCCATTACATTAACATCTGAAAAAGAACCTAGGGCTGAGGAATTAGAAATCCTCCAGCACCCTACGGCTCCTAAAGAAGCTGCCACTCTTATGAGCCACCACAGTTCCAGTTCACCGTATCCTCCAGGAACTCATGCTCTGGATGTGGGAGGTGCCCCTTACCATCTCTCCCCATACTCGACAACTCAATACCATGTATTGAGTACCAGAGTCTCCTGTTTTCGAAAAAACTCAGTTGCCTCATCACTCAATGGTGATGGACTTGGCAATGCGTCAAATTAAAAGTTCAAAGACACATTCTTCGAACCCTCCTGGTAGAGAAGCGAGGACTTTCGATGCTTTTGGGCGTCAATGTTTTCAGGTCTCCATGTTTTCAGCCAGGATAGGTTTGTGCATATTCTATTGGGTATGTTACTTAGGGAGGTTACTAGAGATCTTGAGGCAAAGGCTCCTCTTTTCCCTGATGATATGAGAGCTGACTATCTCACTTTGGTCAAAACATGCCCAAATTGTGTCAAAGTTTGTAAATAGGGCAACCTTTGACTGCTCTGAGTGTACCAATAGGGCCACCTTAATCTGCATTGGAACACACAGGAGTGCTTGGCCATATTCCTTGCATAGGTGAGAACCTTTTTGGCAAAGATTGGCAAGACAAAGCGTCTCAGTTGGAGTCTGAGAATACTACCCTAAAGAGATTTTCTAGACCCACTGTCAATCTGGCTAAGAAGAAAACAGCTGCAAAGAAGACTTTCTTCAGTAAAAAGAAGAAATTTTACCCTTCTTACACCCCTACTTCGCAGTACCAACCTCAGGGTACTCAAAAGAGGCAACAGCCTCCCAAGCAGCAGAAGAAGCCACAGGCTCTTAAAAACCAACCAGCTCCACAGACTCAACCTGCGCATGGTTTTTGACTTTCTCCTAGAGAACATGTACAGAGTTCCTGTATGCGTTTCCTCCCATGCCCCTGTTTTTCCAAGATGCTTTTCAAGCTCCAGGCAGGACATAGGCCTCATGATACTCATAGCCCCACATTTGCTATGTCAACCACAGTTTTCTCTCCTACTACGTCTGTCTCAGACTCAATCCTTAGATCTCAGATTTGCCCCAGATCTTCTCTCTCTGAAAGAAAAGATGCTACTCCATCCAGTACGCAGTCTCTTCATCTCATGGCATGGCTGCTGAAAGCTTAGTGTTATAGGATCTTAACCTTACTCAGGAGGTAAATTAGATCATCTTAGCCTCTAGAAAGCCATATACCAGACATTCTATGCTTTCAAGTGGCTTAGATTTTCCGTCTAGTGTTCCCAGAAGAACCTTATTCTCTTCTTGGCTCCATGGAGGTGCCTCCTCCAGTATCTCCTCCATTTAACTTCTTCCAGTCTCAAGACCAACTTGGTAAGAGTTCACCTGAGTGCAATATCAGCCTCTCACCATCTTCTGGATGGAGAAACAATTTCCTCACAGCTGCTCCTGGCATGCTTCATGTGAGGTCTCTTGCTCACTAATCCTCCCCATTAGACTGCCACCAGTGGCCGGGGATCTCCCTGTCATTCTAGGGCAACTTCTCCAGCCACCCTTTGAAATCTTAGCCACTACCTCGCTTCATCTTCCTTGTTGCTTTCACTTCCTCTAGACGCATTAGTGAGCGATAAGCTTTGGTGGCAGACCCACCTTACACATGGTTCCACCCTGGACAAGGTTGTACTAAGGACTCGCTCCCAAAGGTGCCAAAAGTGGTGTCTCCTTTCCATTTGATTCAGTCAGTCTACTTCCTGTCTTTTTTCCTAGACCACAATCATCTAGGGGAGAAGCAACCCTCCATACCCTTGACTGCAAACATGCCTTTTGGCATTCTATCTTCAAAGGATAGTTGAGCACCGTAAAGGCTCTCAGTTATTCCTCTCCTTTGATTCCAGTCACTTGGAGTTGCCAGTATCCAAACATACTCTCTAAATGGACAGCAGATTGCATTTCATTTGCTTATGACAAAGTAGGACTATCCCTTGAAGGTCATGTCGCTGCCCATAATGTTCGGGCCATGGCTACGTCGATCCAAAATAAGAAGACCACCCAATGTGTAGTACATGATACTCTAGTATTTGTTGGACAGTCAGGAGGAAAGTTAAAACATCCCTCCTCTTGAATGACCCTTACATCCCTTTTATTCATATATACGTTCTAAACTACTGATAATCATTAGCACTTGTCCTTATCACTTATCTGAAATGACAATCCAAAACCAGTCCGGTAGCAATCCGAACATGTGTCAGGCTGTATGTGGCATAAATGTGATCCTCCAAATTCATTAATCTGATGACATGCATGTTTTGAGCCAACTCCCAGCTCTGTATCAAGTGTAGTAATTGCTCTCCATAATGGGATCAAGATGCTGTGCCAGCATTTAAACAACCATCAAGTTGCTGAAACTTTTAAAGTGCCTGCACAAATTCCCATAGCAGATGACCTCAACTTTTAGAAATGCCAAGCACAACACAGGGAATGCCCCACTGCATCAGGGAATCCCTATTCTGATTGGTTAAAATTAGATCAGACTCAGTCACTAAATCTCCATGTTGAGACCACCCAGGCTGACAGTGTGTAGGACAAAAATCCATTTTTGTTTTAACCATTGTAGTCTAAGGGATGGTCCCTTCCACGGGGATCCCTTGGAACATAATCAGTCACTCTCCAACATAGTTCAGCAAATGTGTGGCCACATGATTAACAATGTTCAAGTATAGGGGCTGAACAGGTAGATGTCCGAATGCATGAGGCATGTTCTCCCAGCGATAATTTCAAAGAGCGAGTGGTGCAGCCAATGTGTAATAAATGCAGTTTCGTCTTATAGCATTGATCAGGTTAGTGCTACTGGAAATCCCTCTAAGTGACATTTACATGGTTTACTGGTCACCATATAAATACCTTTGAATATTGGGCCCCTACTGTCTTGTGCAGCAGGGGTTTGAGAATCCTCTCTACAAGTCCTGTTATTTCTTCAGATATGACTTTTCTGCCAGGGTTTTTCTAGGTTTGTGAATCTTAGCCAACTTTTAGAAAGTGCCCACAAAAGGATGAGTGTTTACAGATGTGACTGTACTTGCTTTGGAAATCTGTTGATAAGATAATTCAGTTGTAAGGGTTTCTCAGTCATGTTTTTGTAGTATGCACTGTTTTTTAGAGCTATCTGTGCCCATCTTCTATGTACTTTTATGTGTCCATAATCACTACAGAACTTCCTTTATCTGCAAGCTTTATGATCATGTTTTGGTTATTTTGCAGGTTTTTTTATGGCAGCTTTTTCTAATTGAAAG
Organism: Ichthyophis bannanicus; assembly: GCA_033557465.1. Classification (NCBI taxonomy): domain Eukaryota; kingdom Metazoa; phylum Chordata; class Amphibia; order Gymnophiona; family Ichthyophiidae; genus Ichthyophis; species Ichthyophis bannanicus. The sequence continues at coordinate 1,236,421,223 of CM066031.1, read as the reverse complement.
TCATTATACCAAATTTCCTTTTGCTGGCTGGAAGGTTAATATTCCACTCTGTGCCTGAAAATCTATGTTGTCCAATTTATTACTTTGTCTATCTTGTGGTGCAAATATATTTTTTGTTACTTAAAACTGTAATCCAGTCTGTTGGAAATGTATTTTTGTGGACATGTATTTTCAGGCAGAATTTCCTGAAAATTTATTCTAGATTGGCTTGTAGTTGAATTTAATCTAGTTTAGTGAAAAGGTAAAATGCAAGTCCCTTAGACAGTAGTGAAAGCTCATGCTGTGATAATGGTAGTTAGAGAGGTTTCCAGTCCCGGTTTGATTTATACATCTTTCAGTGTGGTCAGTGGGAATTTGTCTGCAGGGGATCTGCTGACTGTCAGAATCTGAAAAACAAACGTATACATCAACTCTACAAAAGGAAGAATATGATAAAACCCTAAAAAGAAGAAAATAAGGGACTATGCAACAGCAAATCCCTTATGAGCCAAATGAAGAAAGAAATATTTGTAATGCAAGCTAAAAACAATATATTGCATTCAAAAGGAAGCAAAAATCATCAGCACGACACCTGATGGAGCAGAGCTAAAATGACTTGGACACTTTTTAGTCCATCCAAGGACTATGAAGATGAAAATTCAAACATGCCACATAAAGAGAGGCTACAAAAAGAAGCCTTACTTTATGCGGCCACATATCCAGTTAGGGGACTGAATACTGCATGATTAAACACACACATGGATGTTTAACAGGAGAAAAGAGGTCAGGATCCAAAACTAACCTCTTTGAGGCTGCTTTTGAATCCCGACCCCCTTATTCTCCTGTTTAAAACCCATAGGTATTTTAATCATTTCCCTTAAAGAAGCGCTCTAATCCCCTCTTTGTTCTATTTGTCTCTCTTGAATAGGATTTAAGCTTGGTAGAGAAGGGACTTTCTCTTATGTGCATATATTCAGCCCTGCAGATGCCAAGTAGCACAATACTAATGAGTAGTAGCAACATCACCATCAGCAGATTCCCTGCAGACCCAGAATGCAATTTCATTAACACACATTCAGTTTGTTAGTGTTTCTCAGAAAATTTAGTACCCACCATTCACTATCTCACACTCACAAAGGGGGACTCTAGTATTAGTGGGAAATCTAATGGGTCCCCACAAAAAAATAAGGGAACCATTTTACTAAAGCACTAAATCGTTAACACAATAGTTATTAGTGTGCACATGAAAGTTACTCCATATTAATTCCTGTGTTAGCTGCTCATCACACAATGGGGTGGGAAATGGGCAACTTATGGGTAGATAGAGTAGACTGCACATTGCAGTTAGCAAATGGTAAGTATCGTGAGCTAACTGCCATGTTGCAGTTAGCACGGGTGCATTTAACACCAAACTCAAGAGGAGGCATTAAATACATCCATGCGACTCGAGAATGACCTTAGTACGTGGTCAAGGACTCTCTAGGTATACCCTCTTGGATTAAATATAGGGTTTGTAGTATACAGACAGCAGTAAATTATCTCCCTTTTTATCTACAAGGTGTCCACTTACTTGTAGTTAATCCTCTTAACTTCAACTTTAGTGGTCTTCTTTTTGCCACAATGGGTCCGTGAAGAAGCTCACCATGACCCGTTTTCTTCAGCAGGGATGTAATCTTCATGGAAGTGTCCCGCACTATCACTACCGTCATCATTAGTCCTAGTGAGTAAGCTATGAATGGACACCTTTTTATCCTGGGCAATATGCGGCAAGTATGTTTTTTTTCTTTCTTATCATACTTCCAGTGTAGTGCCACCTTGCGAGATTTGTTATAGCTGTTATACAACTGGGTCACACTTGAAGGTACTCATCAAGACTTGAGAAGGAAACTTTGTTCTCTCCTCTTAAGGGATGGATAGCAATTCCCTAACCACCTGCAAGTGCATTCATTCTGTGGCTTCTCACTATCTTTCCTCTTTGATCTCACTCTACACTTCTCCTTGGGAAACTCCGCTCCTCTGGCAGATCTCTTTTTATCTGTGCCCTTCCTACATGGGGCTTCTAGAAGGGACCACATTACTCCAATCCTAAAATACCTGCACTGGCTACCAATCTACTGCCGGCTCACCTACAAAGTAATACTGTTAACATTCAAGGCCATCAACAAAACAACCTCTAACTCCTTAACAAACCTTATCCACCCCACACCTGCAACTAGAGCAAGAAGGTCCTTTGCCACCAACACACTAATAACCCTCAGTGAAGTAATAAAATGCACTCAGGCAACAAAAAACAGAGCCTTCATGTTCTACGCACCTACTTGCTGGAACGAGCTCCCAGTGATCATCGCGCGATCACTGACCTTGCCCAATTCAGAAAGGCACTAAAGCACCACCTTTTTCTCCTACACTACACCCAGGCCAACAACATGACACACCTAACACAACCCACACCTGACACAACCCACAACCTAACCGTAAAAAGCAGACAACCCAGTAAATAAATTACATCCCTGTACATAGCTCCCAGGGCAAGCCATGTCGCTAAAACTGCATAGCGACTTCCTGCCTAGACTGTATATAGTTACCCCCATTCTAAATACAAGTTGTATTACCCATTCTATGTAAGTGCAGAGCAGGCTCTTCCTACTCTGTACAAAATGTTATCTTTAAACCACACTGATTTTAATGAGCACGGTATATAAAAAACATTAAATAAATAAATAAATAATGTGCTGCTTACCTACTTGCCTCCTTCCACTTTTTATAAAAGGCTCTGCGTCCTGACTGGACTTAAAATTAGGCCTAGATACTGTAGAAATGGGGCTTAAAATTACTTTTATCTCTGTTGGCATTGATCTTTTGTGTGTGTGTGAAGAGGGTGTCAGCACATTAGTCTGTGGTAAAAGCAACTATAGGACATGTTTACTAAACTGCAGTATTGGTCAGTGCGCTCCAACAGCACAGCCACGACTTGCTAAAAAACAGGCAGCATGGTAAAATGTCATGACAACTACTTTCGGCATGATGAGGTGGGATCAAGGCAGAGAGCAGGCATGACAGCCAGAGACAGCTAACACATGGGATGTTGCTACACAGTATATGGCACAATGTCGATAGTGTGGCTGCACTTAATGCCACTTCTTGAGGTCATTAGCATGACCTCTGTCTAGCACTCCAATGAACCTGCAGTGGCCGTGGCTCTACCCCACCTAGGCAGGTGCCCCTTTGATCAACCCTCCCAGCACAGATCCTCTTGCTCTGATTACTCCCCTTGGCACATACCCTCAATCACTCCTTCCACTGATCCACCAATCACACAACCCCAATCAGAAACTCCCCTTCATTTGCAGCCTTCCCCCTCCTCCTCCAAGTCCCTTTCTTTCAGTACTCCCCAGTAATCTGCAATGGAAAGTGAATCCAAATGTATTCTCTTCCCCACTTGAACCTGCTCCAACAGATCTCTCTACACTCAATGCCCTAAACCAACTTCCCCTCCCCTGAGTACCTTGGGTCTTACCGGGGACATTCTTAGTCTTTAATGATCATAAGGGCAAGAGTGGTCCCTCTCCACTCCTACCTCAGCTGGCAAAGCTTTCAAAATTATAGTTTTTCATCCCAAGCAGCAGTCTCATGGTTCTACCACTAGGGAGTGAACATAGCACTAGTATTGCAAGACTACCACTATGGGTGAGTCTATCCCCTTTTACCTTCATCCTATGCCCCCTCAATTGCAGAGTTTTCTTTGAAATTAAAGAGACTCTCCTCTTGTGCATTTATGCCATGGAGGTTTTTAAATGTCTCTATCATATCTCCTCTCTCCACCTTTCCTCCAAAGTAAACTATAAGTCTGTTCCTGTATGCCTTATGATGAAGCCCATTGACCATTTTGGTAGCCACCCTCTGTTCTGACACCATCCTGTTTATATCCTCATGAAGATGTGGTCTCCAGAATTGCACACAGTACTTCAAAGGAGGTCTCACCAAAGATTTACAGAAAGACACTATCACCTCCTTCTTCCTGCTAGCCATTAATCTCCCTATGCACCCAAGCATCCTTCTGTCAATGAAAGAAGAACAGGACCTGGGTGTGATCTTAAAGAGGCTAAACAGGTAGAAAAGGTAATGGCAAAAGTCAGAAGTACTTCACCCCCTATACTGTAACGTACCCTTGGATATTTGGAATCCACATGCATGACCCTGCATTTTTTAGTATTAAATCTCAGTTGTCAAATTCTCCTTATGTTATCTATGTCTTCCTGGGTGTCTTACTCTATTGCAGATTTTGGTATCATCTGCAAAGAGGCAAACCTTACCTGACAGCCCTTCTGCAATATCACTAATGAAATTGTTAAAAAGAATTGGACCAAGGACAGATCCCTGTGGCACACCACTGGTAACATCCTTCTCCTCAGAGTGAACTCCATTTACCTGTACCCTTTGTTGCTTCCCACTTAACCGATTTCTAATCCAATCAGTCACTTTAGGATCTATTCTTAGGGCGCTCAATTTATTTATAAGTCATCTATGCAGAATGGTGTCAAAGGCTTTACTAAAATCTAAATATACCATATCTAGGACTCTCCCTTGGTCCAACTCTCTGGTCACCCAGTTAAAGAAATTATTTTGATTTGTCTGACAAGACCTTCCTCTAGGATGCCTCACATCCTTCAAGTCCATTGGACTCCAGAAACCTCACTATACTCTGTTTTACCAATGTTTCCATTAATTTACTCACCACAGAGTTCAGACTAACTGGCCTGTCATTCTCAACCCCATCCTTACTTTTTGAAGGAGTACCCAACCGATATACGTTTACCGATTCCACTCCATTCATTATTTTATATACCTCTATCATATCTCTCTTTTCCAAGTAGAAGAGGCCTAGGGGTATGTTTACTGAACCATCCTAATGTGCGCCCGGCGCTAGTGTGCAGGATGCCATATAAGGAGTGGGCATTTCAGTCTTAACATAGTAAACTGGGATTATCGCACGCTAATGTGCGCCGCACACATTAGCGCATGAGAAACGCACGCGGGAAGCATAAGCAGGCGCGCTGATATGCAAACAAAGGAACAGAGCTGCAGTGCAATGGTGAAGACACTGACTGATGGTGCAGGGGTCATGGGTTCAATCCCCCACTGTGCCCAATGAATAAGGCTGGCTGAGGCACTACCTGTTATGTGTAATATTGCATTATGAGGCATTTTAATTACTGCTGCTAGCAAACACACTCTCAAAGCGCTGTAACATAAGGTGCTGCATAAGGCACCCCATAAAGTACCCCAGAGGGCACATTTCAAAGTGCACTGTCCGCCAAGGCACCCTACAATGTTGCTTAAAGGGTGGCCTAGAGTGGGCTTTATAGTGTGCCGTATGAGGCCCCGCAAGGTCATAGCACTGTTTTTGATGGCAGCACTGTGCATTTTAACACATGGAAATCTTAAGTAGGTGTGCTGATATGCAAGGAGGAACAGCAGTGTAGCACAATGGTTAAGACACTGCTTGATGGTGCAGGGGTCATAAGTTCAAATCCCCAGTGTACCTAAGGAATAAGGTTGGCTGAGGTAGTTCCTTTTTCTGCTTGCAACTTTACAACAATCTGTGCTGCCATCTAAAAAGAACCCCACCCCAGTGCCATAAATTAATGCACCTTTTAGGGTGTACCAGAAGGCACATCCTAAACAACCACGTCAGCAAAGGCGAGTTATAATGTTCCCCAGAGGCCATGTTGAAAGGTTGCCAACTCCCAAGGCACTATAGTAGGCACCCCATAAGCTGCCTAAATCGAAGGTGTGGCGTAAGATGCCCCAAGGATGTATAGGTGAACCCAAAAAAGTTGTCCAAGAGCAGTAAGGTCCCCAATTTGAAGGGCAAGAGAGGTATGTGCCAAACACACACGTAACCCAAACACTGCACAGAGCAGAAAGGAAAGACAATGCATAAGTAAAAGAAGGACGTAGATCAGAGCTGATGGACCACACAAATCAGCTCCAGCCCATGTGGCAGCTAGAAAAATGGACAAACATATTGGGGGCAGCTGTAGCCATGCACAGAGTGATGGTAATGTACCATGCAATAATGACAGTGTGTGACAGAGGATGGGAAGATGTGTGCAGCAGAGGAGCCAGAAATGGCAGGATAGGTGAAATATCAGGATGACAGTGGAGTAGCAGTGCTATGCAGAGCACACACAGGAGAGGCAACCAGGGAGAGCTGCAATGCAGGAATGTGTAGGAGTGCAGGACGTGGGGTAGCAGCATGCACATCAGGGTAGGATGGCACACAGCTGGCAGACAGAAGATGGACAGAAGGATGGTTCACAACTCTGATGAGGGTACAATGTGCTCACAGCACAGATCTGCACAGATATGACTGTCACACGAATGAAAACTAGTTCTGCAGGACAAGCATACAAATGAAAGAGAACAGAGAGGAATCACACCTATGACCACTACCACAAATGGCAATGCACAAACCGGTAGGCCACACCACCAACATGAGCTCATTAGCAAAGGCTGCATACAAAAATAGTGCAGGGCATCACACAAGACACCTGCTGACTGTCAGGACAGGCAAACCCCCAACAGTAACCATGACCAAATGCACATGCAGATCTGCTGTGTACAGATCATATCACAGTCTGTAATTGGGAACAGAGACACATGCACACACACAATGAAATGTTATGCAGTGGATACAGCATGCAAAAGAGGAAAGAAACTAAATCCCAAGGGCAGCAGAGGATGCTCTGTGGAGCTGGTGCAAAATCTGGAACAGGACAGGAGAGAATTCAACATGCAAACAGGTGTACCACACACCAGCTGAACCACAGCAATACAAAACCCCCAAGTGCACTGCCATGTAAACACCATAAGGAAAGAGACCTATGTAACAGATAATATGTGATGACTAGGCAGCACAGAGGGCACACCTTGGTGTACAGTGAAGAGAGGGAAGGGTGTGTGTAGAGGTGATGAACCTGCTGGTACCTAATGGTCCAGTTAGCACAACAGAAAAGAAAAAGATAAACCACATGTGGGGATCAAACCTGCAACCTATGGTGTTATAACACATGCCTCTAACCACTACCCCAAACAGCACACTGAGCACACTGCAAAAATACACACCCCAAAGGGAGGGTGTGTATGGGAACCTGTAATGCCCAGTGATGTGGCAAATGGCTGGCAGATACACAGCTGCCACCGTACAAGGATGTGAGCACAGGTGGGCCATGTACATGACCAGCAAATCAGTAGATACAAGTGTCAATGTGATCAAAGAGTGGAGGAGTAGCCTAGTGGTTAGAAAACTGGCTTGGACACCAAGCAACCAGAGCTCAATTCACACTTGCACTCCATGTGGCCTTGGGCAAGTCACGTAACCCTCCATTACCTTGGAAGAAAGACCTGACAATCTACTTCCAGTGACACTGACAAGAAAACCCTGGAGTCTCTGGGTCACAAATAGTCAGGACTGACTCAAAGGCACACATTATATTGCACGTTTGTCACCATGATCAAGCAGCAGCAGAGACAAATGTATATCAAACACATATGTTTATTTGGGTTCATCTTCACAGATAGTGTAGATCCCGCCATCATAATATCAAGGTGAGTGGATCCAAGGTGAAAGACAGAAAGGTCACTGGCCCGTCTACAAATGAAGGGCAGGAGACATAATGTGCAGCACTATGCATTAGGCCCCCACCCCCCACATGCTGCTGCACGCCTCAAATGTGTTACTCACATATGAGTGCATGTAGACAGTAGGCGGTGCATGATGAGGGACCAACACACATCAATCATGATCTGTTCCCTAAAATATATTTATCTGGCAACACAGGAGGCATACAAATGAAAATAGCATATGTTATTGAAATGTTGTAACTTTAGAACCACAGATTGAAAATAATGTTACAGCTATCACATAATGCCTGATATAGGAATCCAAGGTGCAACAATGTAACCCTAAACAATCATCAAATGCACAATGAGGATATGTTAACAGGTAGCAGAAGCACATGGACACAGACAGAATTCAAATGAAAACTACCTGCAGAAACATGCAGAGATTTATTTATTTATTTAAAAGTATTTCTAAACCGTCTTATCATAAAATCAAGGCGGTATCACAACAATACAATCAATGTATGAGGGGGGAATTTCATGCAGTGAAGGGGGGGGATTATGTGCGTGTGGGGGGATGATCATGCAGTGGCTGTAATGTTTAAAATGTGCGTGGGTGTGAGGTGTATAGATTAGAGTGGGCTATGTACAGTGTGCGCTATGATACAGCATGTTCTATATTACAAGGTAAAGTCCAGATAGGGCTTGAGTTAAATCCTGGGTCGTTATGCAATCTCTAGTCAGGGATGGGGGGGCCTTTGTTGGTTAGTCCTTGTTGATTAAGTGACGTGTCCATAATGTTCTATGAACAGCGTTGTCTTCAGCTGTTTGCGAAAGTCTTTGAGGTCCGTTGTCGATCTCAGTTCGTCTGGGAGGGAGTTCCAGATAGTTGGGGCTGCCAGGGAGAGGGCTCTTGCTGTAGTGTCCTTTCGTGTTTTTCTGAAGTCTCTCGGGGTGTTGACTCTGTTGGAGGTTCCTTTTCTTCTTGGGCGGGTGCTGGTGTCTGGGTGAATGAGGGTGTGCAGGCTGTTGGCTGAAATGTGGTGCTTGATTTTGAATATGTTTATTATTGTTTTGTATTTGATGCGTGAGCTGATCGGGAGCCAGTGGAGTTCTTTGAGAACTGGGGTAATGTGTTCGTGTCTTGCTGAGCCTGAGATTATGCGTGCTGCGGTGTTTTGGGCTAGCTGAAGAGGTTTGAGGGTTTGTTTTGGTAGGCCAAGGAAGATGGGGTTGCAGAAGTCCATTAATGGTGTGATGAGTGCCTGGCATACAGTGCGGAAGTGTTCTCTGTCGAGGAGGGGTTTAAGCCGTCTGATGATTCTCATTCTATGATATGCATTCTTGACTGTTCTGTTGACGTGTGACTTGAGATTTAGTTCGTTGTCCAGGGTTACTCCAAGGTATTTTACTTCAGACTTTATTGGAATGGTTGTGTCTGTTATCCTGATGTCCGGTGGTTGGATGAAGTCAGGGTTGCGAGTGATTATTAGTGCCTCAGTCTTGTTGTAGTTGATTGAGAGGTTGTTGTTCGTACACCAGTTTGTCATTTGTGTTAGGCAGTCGGTTATTTTCTTGTAGTCTGGGTTGTTGGTTGAGATGGGTGTGTATATCAGATAACACCATGCAGGAGGCCCCCCTGCACCGGTTGGTGTGTAGACAGTGTCTGTACACATATATCACCGTACATGGAATGCACAATTGAAGGAAGACAACGGACACTCATACTGCGACACTCCAAATATAACGTGGCAATGTGAGTGTCGTTACCTCAGGGGATAAATAGGACTGTGCAGACATGCAATGCAAGGTTTGTAAATCAATGCAGTGTGTCTTGTGTAAACAAACACAAGAAACAGTATATAGAGAGGGAAATTAAGGGCAAATATGTTACAGTAAACCACACAGAAGCCATATTGCCACGTGCTGTGTTTTGCCAACATAGTCAGTCATATACACATGCACCATTGATATTTCAACATGATTCAGTGATGCTACACATGCATGCAAAGACTCTTGTTGATTGAAAACATCAATCCAGGATGCCGGTGTGCATTAAAGCGGTGTTGTGGCAAAACCTGTATCATGTCCAGGTGGAGATTAGGTGGACATAGACAACAGGAGCTCTCCATTGCTACCCCTATGCCACACGTATGGCTGTATGCTTGTGTGAAACAAACAGATGAGAATATCATGTGTTCCATGTCACACACATGGCCAAAAGAAACAACTGTGGAGGAATGAGCAAAATACAGTGACAATGGCAGTCCCTGATTCACACGTTGGGACCAGTACACAGTGTGCAAAGTCCAAAGCGTATCTGCAATCCAACACGTCAGGTTAAGACTATCCTTGCAACCCTGGGCATGCATAGTCAAGTGTGACATCCCAATATGCCACAGTACATGAAAGGTCCTGTGTGTGTCTCCTGCGATGAGCACGACTCCCAACCAGAGCACGGCAGCAACAGTGTGTTGGACAGGTCTGTCATGGGCAAAGTAGCAATCCAAAAATAATACTGTCCATCCTAGGCATGTGTCGCACTCGCAGAGGTCAAACATCCTATGGCACCATTTTCCAGGGAAAGTTCCATGGTGTTGTGTCCCCCAACAGGTGGGTGATGGTGATGTCACATGCACTGTAATAGATGTGTCTGGTTTGTTCTCTGCCCTGTGTCAGAAGAGGAGAAATATTTTATTGGTATGTGCCTTGCAACATCAGCACAAATTGCAGAGTCAATCATTAAGAAACACATAATGAAGGGACACACAGGCAAACATGACATGATCACAACACAATAAGAATGCATGTTGGGGACATTTAGAATTGGAAGCATACACACGAGTGTCACATGGCTATGTTTCTGTCCATGCCCATGTGACACAGGAGTTTCAGAGCTCCATCCTATGTGCATCAGCGTTCGTGAACAGAGAGCCAACATGAAATGTATATGACACAAACAGTAAATCATTAACATGTAAAGGCTGATGTCATTACCAAAAGAACAAAGGTGCAAACTACCTTGTGCTTGCATCAGGTGTATGTCTTGGATCCTCTGAGCCACTCAAAGGCCATAACAGGTCACAGTGAAGGGACACAATGTCAGCGAAATATGTAGAATCTCCATGTCACCATGTCATGCCGATATCTGTGATACAAAAAGCAGGTCAACAGTGGTATGTCAGAACACAAGACACAGTTCTGTTCCCAACACACAACACATGTTCACAATGGTTACATGGTAAACACCAGTAAGGTAGAGATAGCACAGTCACCACCGCCCCCCAGGTGTACAGACCCCTCACACCACATGATAATGTAAAAAGCCTGAACACTGTATCATCACACAACCAACACAAGAACACACACACACACAGTATGCTAAGGGCAGCGTGCCAGCAGTAGCATATGGCCTGTATGTCCACAAGTGGAGATTTGTACACATAAAGGCCCTGTGAAATGCAATGATACCCTGGTGTTGGCTCATGGTACAATGTCGGGGAAGGGTGCACGTGTAGGCCACCACCCATAAACCTACAACCTCCACACACATGCAGCTCTGTTGGACATGTCCCAGAGACATGTCCCAGAGACAGTGTTGCTGAAGACATACTGGAATAGGAACACATGGGGATATGTGTGTCAACAGCAAAATATGGTTTAGGGAGGTGCAGGAAAAAGAGGTGAACCACAACATCTGGACAATAGGAAAGATCACCGAGGACATGTGTTCCCCCTGACTGCTGGCACAGACAATATAGCTGTAGGTCCACCTACCCCAGACTACAGCATGTTGGCTGATGTACAGTCCCCTGCCAATGCACCACAGCACCAGGAGCTTCAACAACTATGTCCTGTACATTGGGAAACACAAGGGAAACATACATATGTCATGTTCTAGCTGTGCAACACACACTGCACCTTCCTGTCTCCAGCTTCCACACCCCCCAACATCCTTTACAGAATCACTCTTCACCATCACACTGTACACATCTCTCCCATGTGAGAGGCATCAAGGACATGTCTTTGCCAAACTACAGGGGTCCGTACTCTGTCTGTCCCCTCCCTCACCTCCCTGTTGTCGCACACACTGGTGAACATAAGTGTTCCCAACTCACTCCAAGGCTGAAGTATTATCCTGGGTCCCCATGTTGCTCCCAATGGCCCTTCACTGTGTGTACTGGTGTCCCAATGTCGTCTGCTACCCCGCTGTCAATTGCTATAACACATGGAAATATGCAGGGGCACCTCCGGGATCCTCTGTCCAAACACATTTCCTGGTGTGTATATCTCATACCTTGACTAACATTAACAACTGTGTGCTACTGAGTTGCTAAACATATATCTCAATGTCTGCGTTATGTCCGCTAAACCACACCCCAATGTCTGCTTTTGACCTGACCTTGATGGCTGCATGTCAGCCCACTGTGTGAAAGTGATAATGGCAAAGCATGGATAGCCTATATGTGCACCTAATACCCCCCCTCCCATCAGAGCCTCTTTGTGTATGTGGCCATTACGTTCCTTCTCTAGGGTATACAATGTAGTTGGTGTCTTGGCATGCACTCTCCTCCTCTACGCACTTATACAGCCTGTAGTTGAGTCATGGGTTTATGACGACATGTCATCAGCTAGATTTGCTTAAAAAAATTTGATGAAAAAAATTAAAACAATTTCCCTGAAAACAACCCTAAAACCCAATTGACCCCCACATTGATCTCTCTGCTTGCCTACTGTGACCTACACTTTGTTGATCTTGCCTGAATCACTTCTGTTTGTGTGTACATATGCAACACTGCACTGCATGTCTATTCTGCAATGGAAAAAAATGTCACCCCAAAACCTCCCACAAGCCTAAAACCACCCACCCACATCATCCACCTCAGCCCTCTGTTCTGCCCTGCCCACATCGTTTGGTTCCCAGTCATGCTTATATTTGACGTTGGGATGGCCAGCCAGTCAGTGCAGTGCTGTGCTGCATCCTACTGATATTGGTCTACAAATGTTAATCTGAATTAGCACTACACACATATAGCAACAAATGTGGGAACATATGCAGTACGTACATGAGAACAGCTGTGCCCTCACGTGTGTCCTCACGGGCACGTACAGGGGGGCACGTCGGATCATCCTCCAGACCCTCATTAATCTCTGCAGGGATATTGTGCCTGAGAGCAATGTTGTGCAGGATGCAACAGGCTATGATGATCTCTGCCACAGTCTGTGGAGTATATTGTAAGGCGCCGCCTGTCCTATCCAGACACCTGAAGCGACTCTTCAAAACGCCAAAGGTGCGTTCTATGACACAGCGGCTGGTGGCATGGGCCTCATTGTACCTCCGCTCTGCAGGTGTCCGTAGTTAACGCACAGGGGTCAGCAACCAGGGGCGACACCCATATCCTGCATCACCTGTAGAAAGAAATGAGGTAAGTTAAAGCATGAGTGCATGTCCCCTCAAATGGACACAGGTATATATGTGCAAAACAAATGCATAACACATTCTGAAAGAAACATATGACATCACAACTATGCAGCATTGCAACATTGAAATATGATGACACAAAAGGGCCACATGGCCTATCTAGTCTGTCCATCCATATCAACAGGTACAACAGTCCCCTTTTTACCTTTATAGATCCTCTGTGTTTGTCCTTTGCTGTTTGGACTGCAGTTACTGTCCTCCTCTCTACCACCTACACTGTGAGAGTATTCCATGGATCCACCACCTATTCAGTAAACAAATATGGTGGCCTATCACCCTTGAATCTATCTCCCTCCACCCTCATCCCATGTTCCCTCGTAGCTGAACTTGCTTACAATTTGCAGAGGCTCTCTCCCTCAACATATATGCCATGGAGGTATTTCTACATCTCCATCATATCACCTCTATCCCTCCTTTCCCCAAGGCGTACATCCTAAGATCCTTCGGTCTGTCTTCATATGCTGCATAATGAAGACCACTAATCATTTTAGTAGCCACCCTCTGCTCCAACCCCATCCTGTGCACATCCTTTTGAAGGTACAGTCTCCAGAATTGCACACTATACTCCAAATGAGGTCTCACAAAAGACATATACAGAGGCATTCTCCCTTCCTGTATTATGCTAGCCATTCATCTCTGTATGCACCCAGCCAGCCTTCTAGCTTTTTCCCTCGCCTTTTCCACCTGTTTAGCTACTTTGACATCAGCAGACACAACCACACCTAGGTCCCGCTCTTCTGTAGTGGACAAGAGTACTTCACCCCCTATACAATAGTGCTCCCTTGGATTGCTTCAGCCCAAAAGCCTGACCTCACATTTCCTACCATAACATCCCAGCTGGCCAATTTAAGACCATTCATCAAGCTTAGCTAGATCACTCCTCATGTTTTTTACAGCTTCCTGGGTGTCTACCCTATTACAGATTGAGTGGGGGAACCTAAGAAACACCAGACAAGGGGTAGCTGTATGGATTGGCGACAACATAATATGTAACAACCACACAAATGCTCGCATCAAATCAACCAGCATCACACAGCACCATAGCAGGGAGCATTTGGAGGGCAACCCCCCCTTCCCCCTATATCCCACACAGGCAGATGACACACACACACACAATGAGCGATCTACTCCAAGACACACATTTGCACATACGCCTAGTCACATGAGCACCATGTGCATGTCAAAAATGGGAAACACCCACCCAGCAATATGCAGTCCTCATACTGTCCTGCCTCAAATTGTTGGAATAGTGCCGAGTGATGCAGGATATAGGCATCATGGGTGGACCCTGCAAACCTGGGGACCACATTCAGAATATGCATATTTGCATCACATACAACCTGAACATTCAGGGAATGGTAGTGTTTGCGGTTGCGGAACACTACCTCCCTGTCTCTAGGCGGGACCAGGGCAACATGTGTGCAATCAATAGCTCCCATCATGTGTGGTATCCCAGCTAACGCCTCAAAGGCCTGGTTCAGGGTCCACCACTGTTGCCTAGTGTGTGGAATGGCAATATAATTCCGCACCCGGCTGACCATGGCACGCAGTACTTGGTGGAGACATCGTGAGAAGGTGGGGCAGCTCATGCCACCCACTGCGGCCACAGATGACTAGAAACAGCCAGAGGCAAAGAAATGTAGGGCAGCAAGGAGCTTGACCAAACCCGGTATGGCATGTGACCGATCAGTCAGGGGCTCGAGGTCAGGTCTTAGATCCTCATAGAGCTCCCTAATAGCCCCTGTGCTCAGTCTGTACAGGGAGATGACCTGGTCCTCTCGCATGCCCTGGAGCTGGGCCCTGGGCCTGTAGAGGCGTGGCTGGCGAGCCTTCACCTCAGCACACCTCCTGCGCCGTACGGGCACAGCCCCTGTCTGCCCTGCCCCCACAGCTGCAGGTCTGATTTGCTACGGGACTACACCCATGCCCTGTGCCTCAGCCCCATAGACACCATCTCCCCTGTCACGCAACCGCACAACCTGCCCACCTCCCGCTGCAGCTGCAGCAAACACAAAGACTGCCATAACCTCCACACGCCCTGCTCCTCTAAACCACTCAAACACAGACAACACTTCCCTAACCAAGACACACACCTTACACACCACACAGAAACACAGCCACACAATACAACCAACAACAATCACAAACACAGTCACGCTCCACAATACACCTGATTCACACTTGCTCCTTCCGTCACTGCCAACGCACACCTTCTCTCTCCCTCGCCTACAAAAAAACCCTCAATGTGCAACATGTGCTCAGGACTATTTATAGAGGTATTTTTACGTAGCGCGTGTTGCGCGTGCACAGGTGTGCATGTGCAGGTGCGTGTGCGCAGGTGCGCATGCGCAGCTGGCTGTGTGCATGGTGTATGCCCCGCACACACGCAGCACTGTGCATGCGCCACGTCTCACATGCACATGTACGCACGCACCCACATCCTGCGTCTGCGTGGCGCATGCGCAATGCGCACAGCCAACTGTGCATGTGCAGTGTGCACGGCAGCAGCACATGCACTGCGTAATTGACTGCGCAACACGCAAGCACGCATTTCCTGCTTTTGGGCGGCGCATGCGCAATGAGCATGTCCAACTGTGCATGCGCATCTGCGCAGCCAATGTGCTCACGCAACTGCGCACGCGCAACGTAAAAAACCCTATAAATAAACCTGTATACGTGCTGCACATTGAGGGTTTGTTGGTAGGCGAGGGAGAGAGAAGGTGTGTGGTGTCAGTGAGAGAGAGAGAGAGAAGCAGGTGTCTAGTAGAGCTAAGTTAGTGTGTTGCGGGTCAGAGTGGTAGAGGCTGAGTTGTGGAGGATAGGTGTGAGGTACAGCAGGGGATACAGAGAGGAGGGGAGGCAAGGAGCAGGTGAGTGAGAAAGGAGGTGAGGTAAGGAGCAGATAGCAGGGAGAGGATGGAGGTGTGAGGTGGAGCTGAGAAGGGCAAGAGAAGGAATGTCTGACAGGGAGGGAGAGGACAGGGAGATGGAGCCACAGGAAAGGGCAGGAGTGGAGAGGGACAGGGACAGGGACAGGGAGAGGGAGAGGGAGGTGGGGCCACCTGTTGGGGAGGAGACAGATATGGCAGGGAGTGTGGTGGAGGCTGCAGACCCATCGGCCCAGCCCACACAGGGTCTTCTCACTACAAAACGTAGGCGCATACCGGTGCCAGCTCTGCAACGGAAGAGGGCTCAGAAATCCACACCGCAGGAAAACCACATCCTGCTGGCGTCTGTTCTGGAAAATTATGATGTCCTATATGGATGACTAAGCAACACCACCACTGTTGCAACATGCACCCAGGTTTGGGAGGAGGTGCAGGAGGCAGTTGCATAGGCAGGGGGCCCAAGCAGAGACCTCAATAGCCTCAGGAAGAGGTTTAACGACATGAAGAGGGGTGTGCGTGCACACATGGTGGCAGAGCGGTGGTATGCCATGGGCACTGGAGGGGGAGGCCCCTTTACACCCTCCTTAACACCCCTGGAGCAGGAGTTGGCAGAGCGGCTAGGGCCAATATACCTCTATGGACTGCCAGAGGCACTGGACACTGCCCATCCCCAGGCAGGTAGGTACCCAAATCACACCTTGCTGCTCCCAACCCATTGAGTACTGTGATAAGGAAGCTTATCATAGCTCAGGAAGGAGCTATAGAAAAGGTGAAGTGACTCTGAACAAGCAACCTGTCAGTTCTGTTAGAAATAAGAAAACATAATTTTTCCATAAAAGACTACCAGTCCCAGAATGCACCAGGTTTCCAACAGCCATTAGAGGAGCTGAAGTGGGGAAACGTGTGTTCAATCAGGAGGGCTATGAGTTAATCCCTAAGCACTCATCTCAAAGGGCAGGGCCTGATTCAGCACAGCTGCGCTGTGCTAGGGAGGAGCACTCATCTAAGCAGAATAAAGGTAGAGTTTATTCTACAGAGAATCATCTTCATGATCAACTTGGATATCCTCATTCTCAGTTTCATCTGGAGGATCATCAGAAGCAGAAGCTAAGCCGGACGGACAGAGAGGGCAAGAAACCCTTTGGAAGAAAGAAGAGAAAAGCCTTTGGGAGGTCTAGAGGAGTCCGGAGCAGTACGTATACTGGGAGGCATTCCAAGGGCCAGCATACACCATTGGACTGGGGAAATCCAGAAGAATGGTGCTGCAGAGCTAGGAATCTCCAGACGGTACATGTGAGGGAGACGGCTGCACTTGGAAGGGATCCTAAGACCCGTGCCAGAAGGTATGTGAAGAGAGATCCAGTGTCCATGGATCTGGATTGGAAGGCTGGACATAAGAACTGGACTACATACTGGCCAGACTATATAGAGAGGAACTCTAACAGCAATGGAAGCTCAGGTATGAACACTGATCTATGCCCTAGCTATAACCTTGAAAGACAGCAGGGAAACAAGTATTGTCCTGAAAGTGCTCCATTGAGAAATTCCTCTGTGCCAATCCATGATATTGAACCCATGATTGTTGAAGAAGGGGGAGAGGTTGCAGATGAAGGCTGTATTTACATGGATTGCTCTCTGTCTAAACTCCTTTGGTAATTTTCTGTTACAAAGTACAGCAACCATCACAAAGAAATACAAACTTGTTCTTTAATCTACTCAGAAAAGCTCCTGAGTAGGATTTTTAGCCACGCAGTAGAAAGCAAGCCAGCTAAGGGGTTTCAGCTGGGTAACTGCTAGCAATTGAGCCTTACCTAATTGCTTGTGAGCTCTGAGAGAATCACTTCTGAATCTATGTGGGAAGATATAAGAAGTTAACCTGAAAAGAACAGTTTTTTCCTTTCTTTGTGGATTTTGTTTGTTGTTTGATACACTGCTAAGAAAATATTAGCTAAAGCCTACAGAAAAGACCAGTTTGTTACCAACCAGGTCTTTATTCTTTTGCTTTGATTGCCTAATAAGTTCAGCTGTTGTTTTTCCTGATTTTGTTTTTCCAAGTTAAACACTGAAAGCAAGTATCCTGTTTTATGTGCTACCAAGCATATCTGTGTTGGGAGAAATAACCCCATAAATAAATATGTTATTGGCTTTACCCTCAAGCACAACTAATTATTGTGAGCAGCTGTGTCTGGTGTGAATGGACTGCATTTCCCACAATCCCTTGCAAATCATATTGATATATGCACTTGCCAAGACTGTGAACATTCTCACCCAGGCAGCCGTCTGACAGTACCTGCCCTTTGGATATGCATCAGGCTTCTTATTAACACCTCCTCATACCTGCTCCCCTGGATCATCTCCCACCCTCTGCCTTTGGCTCATGAGTGTGCTGTCCCCCATTCCACCCCTCTTACTCTGTGTTTTGCTGCCCTCCAACCACATGTTTCATTGGCAGAGGGAGGAGTGGTCTAGTGGTTAGGAAAAGGTACTTCAGGCCGGAGGGCCGGGGGTTCAAGTCCCAACTGGGGACAGCAATCTCAGGCCAGAGGGACTGGGATTTCTAGTCCTATAGGCACTCCTTGTGGTCTTGGGCAAGCCACTTAACCCTCCATTGCCCATGTTCCCTGTAAGTATTAGCATATGTGTCTCATATCCCCTCGTGTTAAATGTATCCCCCAATTGACCGCTTTGACCCGGTGAAAAGCGGGATATAAATACAGCTAAATAAATAAATCATCCCTTTTTATATCTGCCTTGCACATGTGGCTACATGTCTGCTACAAGCCCCCTCTCAGAACTGTACGTGTTATGTCTGTGTCTAATCTAAGCACTGCTGATCAGGGATGGTCCTTCTGTAGAATAATGCACACCAGGGGTCCTCAAACATTCTAAACAGGGGGCCAGTTCACTGTCCCTCAGACCATTGGAGGGCCGGAATATAGTTGAAATAAACACTATGAACAAACCCCAACGAACACTGCAGAAATACAAAAAACAGAGAATGTTTCCTACCATATTGGTTTTGTTTTTCCAGTGGCAATTGCTCTAGTCACGTTAGTCTGGTTTCTTTGGGTCTTCTGCTAACTCCCCATCATCTGCTTTACATTTGTCCTTTCGTCCCACGTCTAGTATTGTTTCCATTCTCTGTCTACATCTGCTTTAACATAGTAATCTTTCTCCTTGTGCTCTTTCCGCATTCCCAGGTGATCCACTCAAATGTTAGACCCCCATCCTCACTCCCCACTTACTCTCCCACTATCTGTCCAATTGTAGATATCTCTTACCTCCCTCAAAATGTTTTTTTCCCTCACCATTTCATTTGTCCAGCTCCATTCCATTCTGATTCTCGCACAACCTCACCTCCCATCTATTTCCATCCACACCCAGCATCTGCTCCCCTCTAGTCCATGCATCAGCCCATTTCCAGTCCTAGCCCCCCATCAGCCCATTTCCAATCCTATCCCTGGCCCAACATCAGCCCAGTACCAGTCCTAGCTCCACATCCATTTCGAGTCCTATCCAAGTTCCTCCAGAAGTGCATTTCCAAACCCCAGCCCCCCCAAAAGCTTATTGATAGCCCTCTCCTAGCCTCACCATCAGCCCATTTGCAATCTTAGCACCCCCAACAGCACATTTCGAGCCCTATCCTAGGCCCCCCATCTTCCCACTTCCAATCTTACCACCACCCATAGGCCATGACCTGTCCTAACCCCCTCCCCCACATCAGCACACTTCCAGTCTTACCTCTCCCCCCCCCAATAGCCAATTACCACTCCAAACCTCCTCCACCCCCAACAGGCCAGATAGGGTACGAAATAAGCCAAACACGCCTACTGCTGCTGCTTCCACCATGGCAGCAGGAGATTCAAGCATCCCGTGGGGCCCCCCTGCTCTGCAGCGTCCTCCATGTGGCTTCAGTGTGGGCTTGTCAGAGCCGCGTGAAGGGAGAGTATCCCTTTCTCACGGCCATGTCAATCCCGCCACAGGCCTGATGGAAAATACCATCAGCCCCATGGCGGGATTAACAGAGCCACGAGAGGAGAAGCTCTTTCTGTTTGCGCGGCTCTGACAGCCAACACTGAGGCTGCATGGAGGACACTGCAGAGCAGGGGGAGCCCTGCGGGATGCTTGATTATGCCGCTGCCACGGCAACAGCGGCAGCAGCAGGTTTGTAAGGTGTTAACTTAGCTGGGCTGCTGCAAAATGAATGCTGTGGTCCTGTGTAGAGCTGCCCCTGAGGACTGGCAGCGGCGGCAAAAACACCCGGTGGGCTGCATACATCTCCTTGGCAGCCCACATGTGGCCCTCGTCCCATAGTTTGAGGACCCCTGATGTACACATCGATGTGTCTGCTAGGTACTGGCCTATATATGCCTAATAGTGATAGCAGGAGCTGTAGTGGTAGCTATTTAGCACATGTACAGGCCACGGCCAAACACAGATTGATTGTGGGGTGGATGTGTTAAACAGTTGTATGTAGTTGAACCATGCAAACCAATCTGTGCTGTGTATGGTTTCCACAACCCAGGTGACTACACAACCATGGCCCCAGCTGAGGAGGAGGAGGTGCAATTGGCCGAGGATGTGCCAGAGCCCCGACCCACAATGTCTGGGGGCAGTACCAACAATGGTGACGGGACACCAAGCATACACGTGCAGCCTGAGCCACAGGACCACACCCCAGACGTCACTGCCACAGAGGGCTCCGAGGAGATCACAAGACACCACCCCATTCATGCACCAGTGCCAGATGAAAACCCTCCACCAGAAATGGACCCAATCATTGAAGATCTGCCCACACACACTGCTGCAGCATGGTGCAATGCAGAAGATGGGTAGCAGCATACCCCACGATCCCGACGGGGTTGTCCTAACATCCACAAAATGATTGCATATTGCCCACATAGCATAGCGTTCTGATTTTGGGGGGTTGTCTTATGTGCTCTGTGATTCTACCTCCTGTAGCATGGCTTGTCAGGTGTCAGCATTTGTGAGGGGCTCACACACATGCACACTGTGCTTGCCCATATACCCCACATAAGCCCAAAGAGAAGAGCAATGATCGCAGGTCACCCAGACACCCTATGTGACAGAGACCTCGTCATGGGTATTGTCACGCAGTATCATTTGACAACATAATCTGCAGTGTGTGCCAGCATTATAGAAATGGGGGCACCCCAGATATGTGTATGTGTGTCTTAGGCCCCCTCAGATCATCTGACCTATCCCAGACAAGCAGTGTGCAGACCTGGAATTGACATATTAAACTGTGGCAATGTGCCATGTGTGAGATCTGTGTTTCTCAGGACCCCTCATCCAGACCCCTTCCAGACATGGGGATGGCTCATGGGAGACACAGATCTAAACGTTGGTAGGTTTGGCAGGCATGACTGTTCTGCAGACTGCTCTTCTGGGATATGCGTGACATGTGTATGTGTGACAGTTGGTAATGGAGAGGAATCTCACATATCACCCTCTGTCCCACCCACAGGCACTCATCAGGCACTCCAGCGTCTGCACATGGCAATGGGAGAAAATACCAGGGAGCTGAGGATGATCTGGGAGGAGATGCGGTCGGAGGCGTTTGCCCGCATTGCGGATGCCATGGAGGACATTGTGGGCCTAATGCGGCAGCAAGCACCAGCACCAGTACCAGCACCAGCACCAGCACCGGCACCTGAGGCACCAGGACAAGGAGCAATACCGCGGGGGGTGTTGTGCCGTGGGAGGCGCGGGCGGCCACACAGGAGGTGACTGTGGGTCCAATAAACAGCTATTAACCAGTACATACATGTGTTTTCCAATGTCTGTCCCTGTGTTCCCCTAGGTAGTGTGCAAATGCATGTTGTGTCGTGCACACAGGCCCCTTGAAGGTGGGGTGTCTGTACTGGCAGGTATCACTGCACAGACACCATCACATGCCGTGTGTGCCATGCACTGTGTCAGATCCCAGCACCTGGGTTGCAGTGTAGCGGTTTACATATTCTCCCGGATTGCACAGGGGGAATGTCCTGGAGCTACATGTCCAGTGTTGGGAGCCGTCACAGTTTACATCCTGTCATACCCCCTACATTGGACGCACATGTGTGACCCTTGTCCCTGCCTGCAACACTGCCTACGTGCCTCCCCCCCCCCACAAACGTATACGGTTACTCACCAACCATCCCTGTGACATGTATTGTCCCAGGACACACTCAACAGCTTTACCCCTGAGTAGTTCCTGGGCTCATCAGTACATCTTACCCTGCCAGCACAGACGTACTGGTTTGCAAGTTCTACTATTGGCACACAGTCATGTTGCATCAGAAACGGTTCCCACACATTGCACACAGCATACACGTGCCTCAGTATCCTGGGCCGTCGTCTACATTGCAATATCTCAGGGTCCACCCTGGTCTCACACACCTACACACATGGTCATCCCCCATGACTGCATGTGGAGCCAGTCCACGCATGATACCCATGTCTACCTTTACAACACATACCTGTCTACACACATATCCCATGCTTGCATCCATAGTGTGTTGCTAAGGGAGACACGTGACCATTTCGAGTTAAGAAACAGTGTGTATATTGTACAAAAATAAAGAATATAAAACAATGTTAGGGATAGGGACAATACCCATCACCCTCCCCCCCAAATACCCCCCTCCTCCCCCCTGCCACCCCCTGCCACCCCCACCCACCCTATACACCCTCCTCCACCCCTCCCCCCTCCCCCCACCCCCACATCAGCCACACCCTCTCCCTGCATGCTGCATGCCCAGTGATGGAACACAGGACAGCACAGGGCACATGTGTGGACGTCACAGGCGCCATCAATGACTCCTGTGATGCCCTTCAGGGGATGGCCGCCGACAGGGCAGCCTCTCCACCTCGGCGGTCACCTGCTGAATGGCTCCCGCCAGCCACTGATATGAGTGCACTAGGAGATGCACACGCCGCTCCAAGGCATCCAGGACCACATACAGGTCCTGCACACACCTGCCACCACACACACACATAGTCCCAGGGGTCTGGGTGGTGGCATGTGCATGTGACCTGTGTATGGCCCTGGATGGTGGAGCGACATGGCATGGCTGGCGGGAGCCCACAGTGCCCTGTGCTGCACTGTGTTCCCCATCACTCTCCCACACCCACACATCCCCCTCCTCCCCCCTGCCACCTCCCACCCACCCTCCACACCCTCCTCCACCCCTCCCCCCACACCCACATCAGACACACCCTCTCCCTCCCCTGCCACCCTGCCACCCACCCCTTCCATACCCCCATCAGCCCCCTCCTCCGTTGCACTCTCCGCCAGCTCTTCATCCTCCTCCTCGGCCTCCACCTCAGCTTCCTCCTCCACCACCACCACCTCCACCTCTGTGGCATGGTGGCCAGGGGGGCGCCTCAGGGCAAAGGCAGATGTGGTGGCCTCTTCATCATTGTCATCACCCTCTCTGGAAGATGACAGTCATCAGCACATTATCATGTGTGTCACATAACACATGTACATATGCAGGCACCACACAGGCTGGTGGGCCAATGTGACATTTGTTACTGGGCAGCAAGGTTGCCAATACTCACTGTTACGCTCTGACTGCTCCGCCCTCTGGAGGCGGGCAAGGTAGTCATTGTGATGGAGCCGCAACTCTCGCCCCTTCTTCCGGAGATCCTCTACCTGTGGATGTGAAAACAATGTGTGGTGGCATCAGTGACTGCTTACCTCTGGTGGGTGGGCAACATAAACAAACATCTGTGTGGCCAGCATCTTGCTGCTCCTGCTCCACTGCTGTGTGTGTCATGTATAGCATAGTTAGTCACCTGTAACAGGTGATCTCCAGGAACACCAGGAATAAGTCTTCACATGTGGGTAGCATCGGTACCAACTGAGCCTGTGTGGGAACGCTCCCCAGCGTCCTATATGAAAGCTTTTGGGAGCATCCCAAGTGCGTGCGTGCTGCCTTCCCGCCTTTCCCAACTGCCTCTCTCCAGTTGAGTTTAAAGCTGACACAAAGATAGAAAGAGAGATAGATAGGGAAAGAGAGAGAGACACACACACAACCCGCTAGGGGAGATGGGTGGGTTGTGATATCCTCATCCTGCTGTTCCCGGAGATCACCTGTTACAGGTGATTAACTATGCTATCACCAGGAATAAGCAGGACGTAGTCGTCACATATGAGGATACCCTAGATGTAGATGCCAGGGAAGGATCCCCAGAGTGGTGAGGGCCTGTGGAGGGCTTCCACTTCCTCCCATGGATCTCTGGCATCCTGTAAGAGAGGCGGCTAGGAGTGGATTACGTATGGAAGAGGTGTTGGAGAGCAGCCTGACCAACCATAGCATGCCTGTGGGAGCCTTTATCCAAGCAGTAGTGGGCCTTGAACCGAGGACCAGGTAGCTGCTCCACAAATGTCGTTAATATAGACGGAATGAAGGTGAGCCCGAGAGGCTGCATGACTCTCACATTGTGAGCGGGAACATGGGCCGCCAGTGAAAGTTGTTAGCTATGATAGATAAAAGGTAATACATTGAGCAATCATCTTTGGATAGAGATCTTTTGGAAACTGCTGTACCCAAATGCGAAGGATCAGAGACTCTGAATAGCTGAGAGGACCTTCTGTGTTGCTGGGTCCTCTGCAGATGAAAAGCCACAGCTCTTTTACAGTCCAAGGTATGAAGAGTCTTCTCTGCATTTGAAGCATGCGGCTGTTGAAAGACTACAGGTAACTAAACCTCTTGTTTCAAATGAAAGGAGGAATCCACCTTAGGCATGAAGTGTGGATGTGTCCTTAGGATTACCTTATCATGGTGAAACGGTGTGTAAGGTGGATCAGCCACTGGAGCTTGAAATTCACTGATATGACTTGCTGATGTGATTGCAAGAAGGTATTTTACTTTCCAGGTCAGAGACTTTAAGGAAGTAGTGTCTAAGGGCTCAGGAGGCGGCAGCATACGCTGGCCTAGAAGCAGATTGGAATCCCATGCCTCTGGAGGTGGTCTAAGGGAAGGTTTTGGTAGATGCAGGTCTCTCATGATTCTGGATATGAGAGGATGGGATGAAATGGGTTGTCCATTGATGGGTTCAGAAGGAGCAGCAATGGCACTTAAATGGACTCTGACTGACTCCGTTTGGAGACCATTGTTTGATAAGTAATGGAGTTCATCCAAAACATGTTTATATACGGATGACAAGAGGGTTGAAGGCCTTTTGTTATCACCAAATGAAATGTCACGTCCACCTGATGGCATAGGACTGCCTTGTGGAAGGTTTCCTGAAAGCATAACGGACATCATACACTTCCTGAGTGAGGGGAGGGCCAAAGCAGTTACAACCTTCAGTAGCCAGGCTCTGAGGTGCAGAGACGGGGGGTTTGTATGCCATACATTCCCCTCCTCCTGCGACAGTAAGTCTGGAGCTGACCCTACGTACAGGGGTGGAACCTGGGACAGATATAGAAGCAGAGGGTATCACACCTGTTGTTGCCAGCGTGGGGCTATGAGGATCATGTTGCCTCTGTCCCTCAGGAGTTGGAATAGGGTCTTGGCAATCAAGGGAATGGGAGGAAAGGCATATAGGCATTCCTGCCCCCAGTTGAGGAAGACAGCATCCCTCGCTTGGCAGCCCTGAGCTGGGATTCGTGAACAGAACCGGGTAGGTTTGGCATATGATGGACATGCAAAGAGGTCTGACTCTTGAGTTCCCCAGAGTTGCAATACTCTACAGAGTTGGTCCATGTGTAGAGACCATTTGTGCGGAAGCAGAACATGACTGAGTTTCTATGGCCAAGAGTTCTGATTGCCAGGGAGATAGACTGGCAGGAGATGGATCTGCTGCTCTCTGGCAAACGACTACAGTTGAAGAGCTTCATTGCAAAGGGACAGAGAACCTGTTCCTCCTTTTTTGTTCACATAGACCATGGCTACCTGATTGTCTGCGTAAAGTAGTATTCTATTGGCCTGTACAAGGGAATGGAAGACATGAAGAGCCAGGCAAATTGCTCAGAGCTCAAACAGATTGATGTGGAAATGACTCTCCTGACAATTCCAGGTGGCTTGGGTGGAGGTGTCCAGTAGATGTGCAGCCCACCCCACTTTGCAGGCATCTGTTGTTAATGTGATCTGAGGAGGGGTTTGCAGGAAAGGTGACCCCTCCAACAGGTTTTGTGCTGACCGCCACCAGTCCAGGGACAGGGTATGGCGGTTTGAGTTTACTATCACATCTGAGAGACAGTCTGTTGCTTGCGTCCACTGGGAAGAGAGGGCCCATTGGGCTGGTCTCATGTGGAGACAAGCGTAGGGGACCACATGCACTGTAGATGCCATGTGACCCAGCAGCTGACGCATCTCTCGAGCCGAGAGGTGAGTCTTTTGTAGTGCTGTCGAAACAAGTTGCACAATGTGAGGACAGCGAGGCTGAGTCAGGTAGGTCTTTGGCAGTCTGGTATCTAGCCTTGCTCCTATGAACTGCAGCGTTTACGTGGGAGTCAGAAAGGATTCCTGGAGATCTCTGACAGGGCCTAGATATTGGAGTCCATGCATTGTGTACTAGAGAGAGGCCTGGACATGTGTTTGTGACTGTGCCTGGATGAGGCAGTCGTCCAAGTAGGGGCAGAAAAATATTCCCCTGGTACGGACCAAACCGGCTACCACAGACATGCACTTTGTGCATACTCTGGGTGCTGAGGCAAGGCTGAAAGGAAAACTTTGTTTTGATAGTGGTTTCCTTGATGGAGGAACCAAAGTAACTTTCGCTGTGCTTGTTGGCAGAGAAGATGGGTGTACGCATCCTTGTGATCTAGAGAACAAAGGCAGTTCTGCCTGTGTAGGTCAGGAAGTACGTTTCCTAGAGAAATCAGTTTGAATGTCTGTTGGAACAGGAACTTGTTCAGTTCTCTGAAATCTAAGATGTGTCTGTGACCTCCTTTTTCTGTTGGTATGAGGAAATTGGGGGGGGGGGGGGAGAGAACCCAGAACCCTGTTGAAGATGAGGTACCTCTTCCATTGCTCCTTGAGGTAGAAGATGTTTTACCTCTGGATTCAGTTGGGGGGACGTTTGCGAACTGAATGTCCTTACTATTGTAGGAGGCGGCAGGCTATGTGAATGACGCCTGTACCCTCTTCTATGATGGACAGAGTCCAGGGTTCTGATGTTATTTGCCTCCATATGTGGATGAGGTGACCTAATCTTCCTGGGATTGTTGACGGTTGCTTTCCCTGGAGGGCCAGGAAGGGCAGGTACTCCATCACAGAGTCAAACGCCCTGTGGGGGCTGAGGCTGCTGGGTCTGCTGAGGCAGAGTAGCTCACGGCTTTCTCTGCTTAGTAGATTGTTGACCCTTTCTAGCAGCTTGTACTGCAGGTTGTCCTTGCTGAGCATAGGACTGATAGTATCCTTTCTTTTTGGAGAGGAAGCGCTTTTCTAAGGCTCTCATCTTTGCAGGATCTACAATATTTGAAAGCCTTGTCAAGGTATAATTGTCCTGCCGGTTTTTCCAAACACGTTTTCACCACTACAGGGGTGTTGGCCAATTTATCCTGTACCCAGTGTTCCAGGTGAGAGGCTTGCAGCCAGCCAAGTTTCCTTGACTCAATAGCAATGGCAGAGACTCTGCCTATGCATGAAAAACAGTCAAAAGCTGCCCTGTTCACAAATTTTGAAATGTTCTGGGCATGCTTGACAGGTGCTACATAGTCGTGACCTCTGTGATCTGGGAGATGTGGACTTACCAGTTGTAGATCTCGTGTGACCTCCGTCAGGAACATTCCCATGTACATGATATAGGAGCCTGTCCTGTCTGAAAGCATGGATGTTTGGACGACACAGCGACCAAAGGCATCTAATGTCTTACACTCCCTACCAGGAGGGTTGGTGGCATGTTGTTTGTAACGTTTAATTCTCCTCATGGCACACTCCACCATGATGGAGTGATCAGGGAGGTGTCCTTTCTGCAAACCAGTGGATGGAGGCACACGATACATAGTAGGCACATGTGAGAATGTGGAGAGGTGGTAAGAGGAATCTTCCACATTCTCAAAAGAGGATTCCTTAAGATCTGATGTATTGGCAGGATGTCTACCTCCTTTGGAGTTTGGTGATATTGGTGAATCTCTGGCTCCCGTGGCCTGTGCTCACATTGAGTTACTAATGAAATGGAGAGGCCCTTGACTACATGTGTGTGGAGATCCAGAAAGGACATATCCTGAGGAGGGGACAATCTCCTCTTGGGAGAGGCAGGCTTGTCCTGAAGAGGTAGATCGTTACCCTCTGAGCTGTCAGAGTCATCAGACCCCTCAGGAGATTGGATGTATCTTCTCTACGGAGGCTCAGGTAAAGTGAGGTATCGGTACCAATTGGCCTCAGTATCGGAGTGACACGGTACCGGTGTGTGGATAACGGTACTCATCAGCACCAATGGTGCATTTGCCGATGCCGGTCCTGCAATTGCTGCACATACCGGTGCTGGACTTTGCAGGGTCTGGGGTGGAAACAAGGTCTTTGATGCCGCAAGGAGAGCTGCCAGACTGCGTTCGATGGCCACGATCCTCTGGTCAATCAACACTGCCGAAGTCTGTGTATGAGTACTGGCCAAAGCCAGGACCCCAGAGCATAGCACCAGGTGGTCGGACCAGGTTGAGGCCTCCAGAACTTCATGGAGTCCCAAAGTGGCTTTGGAGGCCAGGGACTCCCACTGGGGCTGTTTGCCCGGAGCGTGATCCTCAAGGGCAATGCCAGTGGCAGTCCGATATTTGGAGGGGGATCTACCCTTTGAGGAACGGACAGATTTGTGTTTGGTTACCTGAGATCCACGGGAGGAAGAGGAAGCCCTTGACGACATGGCTGCCACCGAGGGTACATTGGAGGGAAAGAGGGTACCGAGCTTGGCTGCTCTGTTCTGCCAACCACTCTTGGATAACATCCCACAGGCCAAACATTCAGACATGCATTGATCTGGTCATTAGCATTTGCAACACCAATCATGGTTGTCAGTGACTGAGAAGGTACCAGCACATTATCAGCATATTTTCAGCAGCCGAGGAGTGCATTTCCATGATGGAGGAGGGATTAGGGCCTAATGCCAAACCGGGGGGGAGACCTACAAAGGGGATTGTTGCTCTTTTGTTAAAAAGGTTTGTTTGTGTGAGGGAATCTGACCTTTTTGAAAATAAAATTACAAGACCAGTGGTACCAGTAAAGAAAAACAGGCAGACACTGCCACAGGAGTGGCAGTACAATAGCTGTTTTTCAGCAATGACAGGAACAATGACCCGCTGGCTCTGTGGAAAACAATGAACTGGAGAGAACCATTTGGGAAAGGCAAGATGGCAGCACACAGGCGCTGTGGGGTGCTTCCAATAGCTTTCCTATTGGACACTCGAGAACTTTCCCATGCAGGCTCCGTCGGTACCGATGATACCCACATGTAAGGACTACTTCCTGCTTGTTCCAGGCGATTACCTGTTCCCAGTGCCACCTGCATGTGTAGCTGTGTCTCTGGACATGTGTGCAGTGACACCTATGTGCAGTGTGCCTGGCACCCTGAACACATCATTCCAGTCCCCTGTGGCCCCCTTGCATGACATTGCATGACCATGACACATTTGGATTGCCAATGATGGTGTCCATGGTAACCGCCCTAACCCCGTATGTGGTCTGGTGAACACATTTGTGTTGTGATGATCTATGCACATCCTCGGACCCAACTCCACTGGCAACATGATATCCTAACAATCATGGGTGCTGTGTCCATACATGGAACATTGTGCGGGTGGCCCTATTCACCTTACCATGGGCCACTACCATAACATTTGGGTTTCTACAAGGCCCAGGATAGCAATGCTTGACCCACTACAAGCATTGTGTAACGTGTCTCTCTTGGGGATACTGCTAGGTACGTATAACCTAGTTTGGCCACTGTTGCAAAGAGCATACTGGGAGTGAAGGACGAGGGTGTGACCCAGTATGGGCTATCTTATGTTGTTATGTTCCTATGACCTGGGCCTTCTATGCTTACGGCAGGTGTGGTTGCCAACACCAGGGGCAGGGGCCATTGCACCAGAATAGGCTATTGCCACCTGTGCTCATGTCAGGGTTTCTGTCTGTGCTGTGCAACCACAACAGATGCATGTATCCTTCCAACACCATCAGTAATGTTCATCTGCAACAAGGTTTGGGATTCGTAGCAAGGTGACCTGACTCAGCATACAGTTATGGGGACATGGCTCTGTTACAGGCCTTTGTAATCAGATCTCATAGCTCATGGGGGTGGGGTGCTGTTACACACATCCACATCTGCATCTAGCATACCATCTGGATACATCAAAGACGTGTGTGATGAGGTGCTGACCTCACAGACTACGGGAGATGTGCAACCTACCTGCCATAACCTAACACAATATCTGAATGACATA
This sequence comes from Ichthyophis bannanicus, assembly GCA_033557465.1. Taxonomy (NCBI): domain Eukaryota; kingdom Metazoa; phylum Chordata; class Amphibia; order Gymnophiona; family Ichthyophiidae; genus Ichthyophis; species Ichthyophis bannanicus. The sequence goes on along the minus strand of CM066031.1, from coordinate 1,236,390,856 downwards.
CCCACCATTGCAATCAGGTCTCTGGCCCCCTGGGGGTTGGGTGTCCTAGCACACATCATCAGCTCCATACACCATAGCAACAGGGTGACTGACAGTACACCTTACGCAGGTCTCAGGACTCCTGGGGATAGGGAGAATGTATTGAACTGTTTAGGCACACAGGACCATATCACCAGGGTGAGTGATAGCCCACTTTGATGGGCTCTCAGGACTCCTGGGGATAGGGAGAATGTATTGAACTGTTTAGGCACACATGACCATATCACCAGGGTGAATGACAGCCCACTTTGATGGGCTCTCAGGACTCCTGGGGATAGGGAGAATGTATTGAACTGTTTAGGCACACATGACCATATCACCAGGGTGAATGACAACCCACCTTGATGGGCTCTCAGGACTCCTGGGGATAGGGAGAATGTATAGAACTGTCTAGGCACACAGGACCATATCACCAGGGTGAGTGATAGCCCACTTTGATGGGCTCTCAGGACTCCTGGGGATAGGGAGAATGTACTCAACTGTCTAGGCACACAGAACCATATCACCAGAGTGCCTGACAGCCCACTTTGATGGGCTCTCAGGACTCCTGGGGATAGGGAGAATGTATAGAACTGTCTAGGCACACAGAACCATATCACCAGGGTGCCTGACAGCCCACTTTGATGGGCTTTCAGGACTCCTGGGGATAGGGAGAATGTATAGAACTGTCTAGGCACACAGAACCATATCACCAGGGTGAGTGATAGCCCACTTTGATGGGCTCTCAGAACTCCTGGGGATAGGGAGAATGTATTCAACTGTCTAGGCACACAGAACCATATCACCAGGGTGAGTGATAGCCCACTTTGATGGGCTCTCAGGGATCCTGGGGATAGGGATAATGTATTCAACTGTCTAGGCACACAGAACCATATCACCAGGGTCCTGACAGCCCACTTTGATGGGCTCTCAGGACTCCTGGGGATAGGGAGAATGAATAGAAGTGTCTAGGCACACAGGACCATATCACCAGGGTGAGTGATAGCCCACTTTGATGGGCTCTCAGGACTCCTGGGGATAGAGAGAATGTATTCAACTGTCTAGGCACACAGAACCATATCACCAGGGTGCCTGACAGCCCACTTTGATGGGCTCTCAGGACTCCTGGGGATAGGGAGAATATATAGAACTGTCTAGGCACACAGAACCATATCACCAGGGTGAGTGATAGCCCACTTTGATGGGCTCTCAGGGCTCCTGGGGATAGGGAGAATGTATAGAACTGTTTAGGCACACAGGACCATATCACCAGGGTGCCTGACAGCCCACTTTGATGGGCTCTCAGGACTCCTGGGGATAGGGAGAATATATAGAACTGTCTAGGCAGCTTCAGGTGAACAAGGTATATTAAACTTCTTAGGTACAGTTTTAGTGGTATAAATATCCATTGCACCCTTTAGTACATATAGAACTTAAAGATCTAAACACAAACTTAAAACTAAGATGCAGACAGCAGTCCAGCAGCGGGATGTGGGCTTTCCAGTCTTTTGCATTGAGTGTCACATGTATGATTTTCTCCCAGCTGGTGAGAGGTCTTACGTGTGCACTAGGTGCAAGGAGCTCTCTGCTCTCAGGGAACGAGTCCGTTCTCTAGAGGCTAGAGTAGCAGACTTGGAAAACATAAGACAGACAGAGAGGTACATAGACGAGACCTACAGGGATATAGTCCTGAAGTCCCACCTCCAGTCTGGCAGCATCCCTGTTGCCATGGAGGAGAGAGGTCACGTGACAGGAGAGCATCACCCTGGTGTGGCAGGAAGTGATCCTGTAACTAGGACCTGTCCTCCAGGTGATGTAAACCCCTCTCGCACCGAGGAGGTTTCTCCAGGGCCAAGTGCCCATGCGGGAAGGGTTAGGACAGCAGTTATAGTTGGTGATTCGATCATTAGGCATGTAGATAGCTGGGTGGCTGGTGGACGTGAGGATCGCCTGGTAACATGCCTGCCTGGTGCGAAGGTAGCGGACCTCACACGCCACCTAGATAAGGTCTTAGATAGTGCTGGGGAGGAGTCTGCTGTCTTGGTACATGTTGGTACCAATGACATAGGAAAATGTGGTAGGGAGGTTCTGGAAGCTAAATTTAGGCTTTTAGGTAGGAAGTTGAAATCCAGAACTTCCAGGGTAGCGTTCTCCGAAATGCTTCCCGTTCCACGCGCAGGACCCAATAGGCAGGCAGAGCTCCGGAGTCTCAATGCGTGGATGAGACAATGGTGCAGAGATGAGGGGTTCGGATTTGTTAGGAACTGGGGAACATTCTGGGGAAAGGAGGGGCTCTTCCGAAGGGATGGGCTTCACCTTAACCGGGATGGAACCAGGCTGCTGGCATTAACCTTTAAAAAGGAGATAGAGCAGCTTTTAAACTAGATAATAGGGGAAAGCCGACAGTCGCCCAAGAGCGCATGGTTCGGAAGAATGTATCCTTGAAGGATACTACAAAAAGCAGAGAGGTTCCAAAAAAGAGTAAAGTAGCCCAAATGCCCTCGAGTATGGAGCAGACAGAACTTAAAGATCCCAAATTACCCATGTCTACCAATAGCCAAATTAATATGAATAAAATACAGTCTCTAAAATGCTTGTATGCAAATGCTAGAAGTCTACAAAACAAGATGGGAGAGTTAGAATATATAGCACTAAACGAGAGGTTAGATATGATTGGAATATCAGAGACATGGTGGAAGGAGGACAACCAGTGGGACACTGTGATACCTGGGTACAAACTATATTGAAATGATAGAGCTGATCAAATTGGTGGAGGGGTTGCGCTCTATGTTAGAGAGGGCATTGAATCAGAAAGGATTAAAGTTTTGCAAGAAACAAAATTTGCTGTAGAATCTCTATGGATTGAAATTCCATGTAAAAAGGGGAAGGCGATGGCAGTGGGGGTGTACTATCGTCCACCTGGCCAGAATGAACAAATGGATGATGAAATGCTCAAAGAAATCAAGGAAGCTAGCAAAAGTTACAGTGCAGTAATAATAATGGGTGATTTCAATTACCCCGGCATCGACTGGGTCAGTGTCACAACAGGACATGCTAGGGAGATAAAGTTCCTAGATGAAATAAATGACTGCTTCTTGGAGCAGCTGGTTCATGAACCGACCAGAGGGGAAGCAATATTAGACCTAGTCCTTAGTGGAACACCAGATGTAGTGCAAGAGATAAGGGTGTTGGGGCCACTTGGCAATAGTGATCATAGCATGATCGCCTTTGATTTAATTAGTGGAGGAGGGATAGTAAGGAAATCCACAGTACTACCCTTTAACTTTCGAAAGGGAGACTATGATAGAATGAGGAAAACAGTTAAGAAAAAACTAAAAGGAGCAGTTGCAAAGGTTAAAGACGTACATCAAGCTTGGGTGTTGTTGAAAAATACTATCTTGGAAGCCCAGACCAGCTGTATTCCACGCTTTAAGAAAAGTGGAAGGAAGTCTAAAAAATTGCCAGCATGGTTTAAAGCTGAGGTCAGAGAGGCTGTTGTTGCCAAAAAAGCATCTTTCAAGAAATGGAAAAAAGAGCCAAATGATGAAACCTGGAAACAGCACAAGCACTGGCAAGTCAAATGCAAGGCATTGATAAGGCAGGCAAAGAGAGAATTTGAGAAGAAGCTTGCTGCGGAAGCAAAAACGCGAAATAAAGACCTTTTCAAGTACATTCGTAGCAAAAAACCCGTGAGAGAGTCAGTTGGTCCATTAGATGATAAAGGGGTTAAAGGAGCACTAAGAGGCGACAAGGCGATAGCGGAGAGACTGAATGAATTCTTTGCTTCGGTCTTTACTGAGGAAGATGTAGGGATGTTACCCACGACTGAAGTGGTATTTAAAGGTGTGGAAGAATTGAAGGAAATATCGATACATCGGGAAGATGTCTTACAACTATTAGATAAACTGAAGAGTAGCAAATCACCTGGGCCGGATGGTATACATCCAAGGGTGTTGAAAGAACTGAAATTTGAGATTGCAGACCTGCTATCAGTAATCTGTGAACTATCATTAAAATCATCTCTAATACCTGAGGATTGGAGGATCGCCAATGTAACACCAATTTTTAAAAAGGGTTCGAGGGGTGATCCGGGAAACTACAGACCGGTGAGCCTGACATCAGTACCGGGAAAAATGGTAGAAACCATCATAAAGAATAAAATTACTCAGCATATAGATAGTCATGACCTAATGGGAGACAGCCAACATGGCTTTAGACAAGGAAGATCTTGTCTTACTAATCTGTTATGTTTTTTTGAAGGAGTGAATAAACAGGTGGACAAAGGTGAGTCGGTTGATATTGTGTATCTGGACTTTCAGAAAGCCTTTGACAAGGTCCCTCATGAGAGACTTTTGGCAAAACTAAAGAGTCATGGGATAGGAGGCAGTGTACTACTGTGGATCAGGAACTGGTTAAAAGATAGAAAGCAGAGGGTAGGGCTAAATGGCCAATTTTCCCAATGGAGAAAGGTGAATAGTGGTGTACCCCAGGGATCTGTGCTGGGTCCGCTGCTTTTTGACATATTCATAAATGACCTGGAAAGTGGAATAACGAGTGAGGTTATCAAATTTGCTGATGACACAAAACTATTTAAAGTTGTTAAAACCCAGGAGGATTGTGGAAAATTGCAAGAGGATCTTGATAAATTGGAAGACTGGGCATCAAAATGGCAGATGAAATTTAATGTGGAGAAGTGCAAGGTTATGCACCTAGGGAAGAACAACCCAAACTATGGTTACACGATGCAAGGTTCCACATTAGGAACCACCACCCAAGAAAAAGATTTAGGCGTCCTTGTGGATACCATGTTAAAACCCTCGGCCCAGTGTGCAGCGGCGGCCAAGAGAGCAAATAGAATGCTAGGTATGATAAGGAAAGGAATGGAAAATAAAACAAAAGATATTATAATGCCTCTATATCGTTCCATGGTGAGACCGCACCTTGAATATTGTGTGCAATTCTGGTCGCCGTATCTTAAAAAGGATATAGCGATTTTAGAAAAGGTTCAGAGAAGAGCCACCAAAATGGTAAAGGGGATGGAAGGCTTCTCCTATGAAGAAAGGCTAAAAAGGTTGGGGCTCTTTAACCTGGAAAAGAGACGGCTGAGGGGAGATATGATAGAAGTCTATAAATTAATGAACGGAGTGGAACGGGTAAACGTAGATCGATTGTTTACCTTATCAGAATATAGAAAGACTAGGGGACATGCAATGAAGCTACAGGGTAAACTATTTAAGACTAATAAAAGAAAATATTTTTTCACTCAACGTGTAATCAAACTCTGGAATTTGTTACCGGAGGATGTAGTAAAGGCTGTTAGTGTAGCTGGGTTTAAAAAAGGTTTGGACAAGTTCCTGGAGGAAAGGTCCATAAACCATTATTAAGAAGGGACCCAGGATATCAATGCTTGAACCAATACAAGCATTGTGGAACCTTTGTCCCTTGGGGAAACTGCTAGGTACGTATGACCTAGATTGGCCACTGTTGGAAACAGAATACTGGGCTTGATGGACCTTGGTCTGACCCTGTATGGCATATCTTATGTTCTTATGTTCTTATGTTCTTAACCATATCACCAGGGTGAGTGATAGCCCACTTTGATGGGCTCTCAGGGCTCCTGGGGATAGGGAGAATGTATTCAACTGTCTAGGCACACAGAACCATATAACCAGGGTGCCTGACAGCCCACTTTGATGGGGGGGGGAGCGGGGCAGGGGGGCAGGGCAGGGCGGGTGGGGGGCGGCAGGCGTGGGGCAGCTCTTTGGACCCATAGGCGGATTATGTAGTACCACCCAAACTGCCCTCTGGAGCTCAGGATGTCCCACCAACAGATCAACATTCTACATCATTGCAATGGTGCTGGTAGAGGGGACCATCAACCTCAGTTCAGCTGGGGGGCAGACGACATACAGGGCAGTCCATGCATTTCTGTACGCATCCATAAAGTGATAGCACACAGACAGGAGGCCTGGAAATGGTCAGCTGCCCACCACCACTATCTGACATTCTCCAGCATCGAGCACAGTGAATCTGCAGCCTCTGCACCCTGCAAGGTGTTCCAGCCTCACACATACTAACTGCAAACAGTCTGTTAGTTAGTCCATAGTGCATATTACTGGAAGAAATGTGTGCACCGAAAACCAGGATGTCAGCACACCCACCAAACAGATAGGTTAGTGATTGGGCCCCCAAAAAGGCAGCCCATAGATATCCCTTGAAAGAGATGTTGTTAGCACTATGGGGGACCTAGCCATGCCATGGTGACTGCTCAGTCAGGGTGAGATTGACCTCCTAGCAGGACATGCAGGGGCCACCCTGTCCATGCAGGTGATGGCCGGCCACTACAATGTCCCAGCCATTGCTCTATGCCCTGTGCTCATGCATCCTGCCCAGGCCACCCTGTCCAAGCTATACCCACAGTACCTTGCTCCTCATTATGCACATTGGCAAGCTAACACTGGACACAGTGCAAACAGTGTGGGCTGAGTAAGGTGTTGCAACCACCACACACTGGATGGACAGACACACACTCCCACACCTATGCCAGCAGTGTGCTACTATAGAGAGTTTTTGCAGTCCAGGCCAAATCACCAGTCCTGCACACAGCGCAGGCATGGCTATGGTATGCAATAATGTTGTGGTCACTCCCCAGGGTGGTGAACACTGTCAGAAACCAGACCTGAAACACACTCCACAGACATCAGAGATATTGGTATGATACAGCTCAATGAGCATATTGTGCTTAACTTAGGAATTGCTATCTGCCAGTAATCATAGCAACCTTTTAGATATATGTGTACCATATTCCCAGGTTTATGGTGGCATTGGTAAGGTATGCACGTACTAGTATTGTGAGATGTACGCAAGGCCCAATATCCTGCCTCTCCGTGGGCTTTCGATAATGGAGCCTGTGGGTGCAGTTGTTTCTGCTCCTGTTGGCTGCTGCTCTAGGGCAGAGGTCCACAACTCCAGTCCTGGTGGGCCAAACACTGTTCATTTTTTCCTGCTGTCCCTAATGAATATGCATGAGATACATCTGCATACCATGGAGGCGGTGCATGGAAATGACACACACACATCTTTATTAGATACAGCATATACGTGAATGATTTGTGGCCCTCCAGGACTGTATTTTGGGGACTCTGCTCTTGGTAATGCACATGTTTCTGGTGTCTGTGCTGTGTAGGGTAAAATGTAGATGTTTTGGGCATGTTTACGTTATCTGCACTAAAGGTTCTTTCTGTATTATCACATTTTTGTGTTGGGTAAAATGTGGGGATTGGGATGGCAGGAGCCCCAGCTGGGACTTGAACCTGTGATCTTCTGCTCCTGAAGGCACTGGCTGTGTGCACTGCACCACCGTCTTGGCACAGAAACAGTGTATTCCCTGGGGAGTCCATGGCTGTTCGTCAGACAGGGCCTGTCTATTGCAGTGCACGGCACCCACGTGAAGAGGGCTCGGCCATGGTGTGCTGTGGGCAGCAGACACTGCCCCCTCCACCACTGGTACCCCTACGCCACCATGCTGACATGGCCTTATATTGGAGACAGCATCAAACCTGAATGATTTGTGGCCCTCCAGGGCTGCATTTGGGGGAATGTGCTCTAGGTAATGTCCATGTTTCTGGTGTCTGTGCTCTGTAGGGTAAAATATAGGCGTTTGAACCATGCTTATGTTCTCTGCAATAAAGGTTCGTCTGTACTTTCACGGTTTAGTAGTGGTTAAAATATGGGGACTGGATTGGCAGTAGCCCCAGCTGGGACTTGAACCAGTGACTGTCTGCTCCTGAACACACTGGCGGTGTTCACTGCACCACACTGTAGCCACAGAGACAGTGCAGTCCTTGGAGGTAGGAAACCTGGCCAATGGGGTCGGAAATCCTGCTCTGGACAATTTCACTCTGGGCTCATTCACCTTGTATGGGGACGGAGCGTAGACCCTTCCAAAATTCATTTCTTTTTTTTGGAGCTTTTTTGGGAGTGTTTTTTGATGTTGCCCATTTATATCACTATTAGCCAGCTTGGTTATGTTTTTTTTTCCATTTTGTTGAGGTCATTTTCACTGTTTCTTTGCCCTTTTGTTCCGTGCACATGTATCACACTTATCACTTTCTGTGGGTTTCCCTGGTTTTGCTGTACATTGCGGACGGAAATGGTTTCTTTTCCCTTTAAATTGGCTCTAACGCGAGGGTTTCTCTGGCGATATATTTTTGCTCGGATTTCACAGCATTAGTGTGCGGGGAGCCTCTCCCCTCCCACTCTCCACCCATTGACCCCTTCTCTCTGCCCCTGGGGAGTCTTCCTCCGCCCTCCGGGAGCCTTTGCCCGCCTTCATCGCTCGTTTTCACCACGGCGCGCATTATCGCGCGATAAGGTACCTGTGCGCCGCAAGATGCGACCTTATCGCGCGCTAACGTTACAACGCGCACATTAAGACGGTTTAGTAAACATACCCCCTAATCTTCTAAGCCTTTCCTCATACGGATATTCTTCCATCCCTTTTACCATTTTGGTTGCTCTTCTCTGTACCTTTTCCAGTTCTGCTATATCCTTTTTAAGATATGGTGACCAGAATTGCACACAATATTCAAAGTGTGTCATGCTTGATACGCTCAGAGAGATACCTATCGGTATCATTTGTGCCAAAAGCAAAAGGAATTTGGCTGGATTGAGCTCTAAATGATTCAAGATTCATTTTGAATTGTTTCCTTCTAACTTTTTGTTCACTGTTTAGTTCAATGATTGTGGCTTACAAAATACATTGAGAGTATGGATATTTTTCTCCTTTGGCGATTCTAAGGTATATGAATAAACACAGTAGTGTTAGAGATACCAGATGGTCAGGTCGTCAGAGACAAGGTGAGTCAGTCCTAGATTTATTCCATGGTATGCAAAAACTTTCAGTTCCAGTTTTCCAGTGAGAAGGATAATGAATATCCATGAATGAAATGGTGTAGCAGAACTAGGACTGGCCAGGTCTTTCCCTCATGGCTCAGAGCCATCTGCTAACAGTAGAAAAAGATGCCACTGCTTTAACACTTTCAATACATTTGGGGCATGTTGACTAAGCTGGGCTAATGGTCAGCATAGGCTCTTTGTAACTAGGTCCCATGTTATTCAATGAGACCTAGTTATAAATAGCCCATACTAACCGTTAGCCCAGCTTAGTCAACATGCCCCAAAGTTTCTTTCATATTCAGTTTTAGAATTTGCAGGATTAAAGCTCACCATCTGAGCATATCATATATATCAGAGATGCATATTAGCCATGTGCAGTATGAGTGTAATTTTATCAGAAGTCATCTAGGTGGGGGAAACCAAATGGGCACAAGGGCTGCATAAAATTATATGTATCCTTGCTACTGCGTGTACTTTGACACATTATTTTATTTGTATTTATTTACATTCTCTTATATACTGCGCTATTCTGCATCAGTGCGGTTTACATTGAACAAACTGAAATTACATTGAACAGGGCATTATAACTTGGAGATAACTATTTTACAGCGAACATGGGCTATGGAGGGTTAAGTGGCTTGCCCAAGACCACAAGCCACTTAACCCTCCATATGAGGTTATTTTATAAGAACTCTAAATATCAAATTGTAGGATTCTATACATCCATCTTATTTATATAAAGTTATAATTTAACGTTCTCAATCCACCAAAAATAGAAAATACAATGAAGGATATTTTGTAAGTCAGCTAGCTTTGTGTGCCCTGCAATGGGCACAAATTGCACCTATTATATGAAGAAAAGTGGGTGTTTATTTTTCTTTATAAAATAGGTGCATAAATCATGATATGTGTGCCAAACCTAGGTGTGAGCACTTACACCAGCCTTGGACTTGGTGTAAATGCATGAGCCTAAGGTTGTAATGAAAGCGCATAAGTTATAGAATTTTATAACTTGCATGTGGAAATTTTGGTTCTATCTATGCTCTGCCTCTGCATTCACCAAAAGTACGTACCATCGGCCTGACACACATACTTATAGAATAGTGACTGCCTAAACTACGCACGTAAATGACCATCTGCACCCATAAGTCATGGAAAATACATGATTTGTGAACGTGGATGGCACGCAACTTTGTATGACTCATTTGAAGATTACCTCTGATGTGTACAGGGGAGGAAAAGGTGAATGAGCAGGCTAAAATTCATCTGTTTTGTTTAACTAAATCCTCTTCTCTTAGGCTGACGATGTATTTTTATCATATTAATATTTATATTTAACATTTTTTAGCCATTCAAATCATTTTTAAATAAGTGATTTTCAGATATTAACATTCTTAATTTTCATATTAATCTTTTTCAATGTATTCCTCTTCCTTCAATTGGCAGTGATTAATAGATCTCTACTCAACTGATTAGGCTGAAAGCTCTGACGAGCAGGGACCATATTTTATGTGTATCTGTACTGTGCTGTGTATACCTTATAGTGCTATATAAATGATTAGTAGTAGTAGTAGTAATAGTAGTAGTAGTAACTAAACACTTAGTACGCTGCACTGGTAAACCAACCCATAAACATGGATTAGTCGATGTCTTTTTCTCCCATTGTAATCTTATTTCAAAATTGTCTTATCCATTGTATTCTCTAACCTGGCCTATGGTTTCAACAAATCTTCAGAGAGGTTACAAAATACCTCTTTTCAAGAAGATTACTACATGTTTCTAGGAGACAGCAGTTAATAGAAATCAGTGATAGATCCCATATCTGTGTTTCTTTATTCAATATATAATTTGGTTTAAACAAAATATTCATTCTCTGTGGAAGAGACTAGTCTTCCACAGAGAGCGCCCTCGTGCATTAAACTAGTCATTATAAACAGCTTTATAAAAAGCTTTTACATGTGTATTTATTCATGTACACATGAAAAGCCCTAATGAAATTATCTTTATCAGGCAAGTTTCACAATAAGTGATAACGCTTATTGGTGAAGCCCCAGCCTGCTGAGAAAAGTTGTCTGTCCGTACATATAGGTTCCTTTGCATTTGTGCAAAGAAACCCATGAGTTCAGTCAGGCAAGCAGGCAGGATTTCCTCTGGCAGTGGTCACCGTCAAAGAAAGAAGAAACCTTAACTGCAGCCAAGACTGGTTCAGTCTGCCTTCAGGGACTCCATCTCCCATGAGCAGTGGAGGAAGAGGAGAAGGCTACAGTTGCAGCTAAGTTAAGTACAGTCTGCCCATAGGGACTCCATCTCTCATGGACAGAAGAGGAGAACTGTGAAGATTGGTGCAGTCTGAGGGAGAAAGAAGCTTGTACGGTGCTGGCCTATCTGCAGACCAGGAAAAGGATAAACATGGGTGGAAGGAGATGCAGAGAAGACAGGGGACATTTAAAGGGCAGTGGACTTAGATAAGGAAGAATCCAGAGGGAAAAAGAGGGCGGGAGCGTGAAGTACAAAATGGAAGGATAGAAAGAGGAAGTATGGGAAGGGCAACAGGTAGTAGGGGACGGACAGCAGGGGAGATGCTAGAGGGGAGGAAGGAAGAGTAGGTGATGAGATGAATGCATGGGTGCTAAAGGCCAGAATGTATGTATGCCAAAAGGTGCAAACCTCCCCCCTCCTCCGCAGAACATACGCACACAACCAATTCATCCACATACAAAGGCACCCCAATCCTGCACCACCCGCAGACACAAAAAAAGGTATCCCACCCCTGCACCACATATCAGACACCCTACCCGCTGTACCACACACATCACACATACACAGACATCCCCCACATCACTGACACACATAGGCACCCACTCCCAAACCAAGGACTAGAAAGGGGGACTGTTACTTCTGGAGAGAAATCTGCAACTGTGAGTAAATACTTCTGGTAATTTTCTAAAAAGAATTCTTTGTATTAAAGCTACTTAATCTGTGAACCCACTGTTTTTTGTTGGATCAGTTAGGGCCTAGTAGAAGCAATTAAAGTTTGAATTTAAAACACAGAGGAGAACTTTCTGGTTACATTTCATACCCAGCAGAGAGCTTGTAGTTTAAATTTAATAGTCACTCAAGGCCAAGTAACAGCAAAGTACTTTTAGTTTAAATTTAACACACAGAAGAGAGCTTTCTGGTTACATTTGGAACCCAGCAGAGAGCTTGTAGTGTACATTTAATAGTCACTCAGGGCCTAGCATCAGAAAAGTACTTTTAGTTTTAAAACACAGAAGAGAGCTTTCTGGTTAAATTTAGAACCCAGCAGAGAGCTTGTAATTTAAATTTCATAAGAAGTTAGAGCCTAGCAGCAGCTAAGAGCTATAATTTAAATCAAATCAGAATTTAGCTTACCTCAGCAGCACAAGACAGGGTACTGTGTAGCAGCCCTCTTTTATTAAGTGTTATTTCCCTCCCTCCCTCCCCACACCCACCCCTGGGATAATCATAGCTTTATAGGTACTTACACATCTTAAAAGACAGGAGGTGCTTTCAGGTGAAGCTCATTACCCAAATCAGTCATACACTAAGGACCTGAGATTAATTAAGCTTCAGGTGAACAAGGTATATTAAACGTATTAGGTACAGTTTTATTGGTATAAATAGCCATAGCAACCCCTAGTAAGTAAGAACTTAAAGATCTAGACACAAACTTAAAACTAAGATGCAGACAGCAGTCCAGCAGCGGGATGGGGGCTTTCCCGTCTTTTGCATTGAGTGTCACATGTATGATTTTCTCCCAGTTGGTGAGAGGTCTTACGTGTGCACTAGGTGCAAGGAGCTCTTTGCTCTCAGGGAACAAGTCCGTTCTCTAGAGGCTAAAGTAGCAGATTTGGAAAACATAAGACAGACAGAGAGGTACATAGACGAGACCTACAGGGATATAGTCCTGAAGTCCCACCTCCAGTCTGGCAGCACCCCTGTTGCCATGGAGGAGAGAGGTCACGTGACAGGAGAGCATCACGCTGGTGTGGTAAGAAGTGATCCTGTAACTAGGACCTGTCCTCCAGGTGATGTAAAACCCTCTCGCACTGAGGAAGTTTCTCCAGGGCCATGTGCCCATGAGGGAAGGGTTAGGACAGCCGTTATAGTTGGTGATTCGATCATTAGGCATGTATATAGCTGGGTGGCTGGTGGGCGTGAGATTCGCCTGGTAACATGCCTGCCTGGTGCGAAGGTAGCGGACCTCACGCGCCACCAAGATAAGGTCTTAGATAGTGCTGGGGAGGAGTCTGCTGTCTTGGTACTGCCACCCACCCACTCCCTGGACCTTGAGGGTTAAGGGAGGGGCTGGCCTTGAATGCCCTTGAGGGTTAATGTTGTAGTTGTGTTGGTGCTCAAGTGATAAGGCAAGGCAAAGAATATTTCTTTTTTTTATGAGGTTTATTTCCCGCTTTCGCAGTTCAAATGCAGCCGACGTAAATGAAATATGGCACAAAACAAGAGTGAGAAGCTGAACTTAAACAAGGCTTTTTTTCACTGCTTGACTGAATGTCCATTACTGATCACATTCACCTGTCATGTGATCTCCTTTTCATTAAGGTAACAGAAAACTCTGATACCAGCACTGCTCCTGAATTGCACAGAATATGCTTCCACTTATTCCCTTCACATAAGCTCTTTTATCCCAGCAAACAGTGAGGCAACTTTGCTATTTTCTTACATACAACACTGGCAAACAAATCACTCAAATGTCCTTTGGAATCATACAAGCAGAGCAATCCATCGGGACTTCCTGTTCTGTAGATGGCAAAGAAATTAAAGGCATTTCTTCTTGCCAGCTGATCAATGGCTTTGCTATGTTCTGAGTAGAAACTGCTCTGCTTTTAAGGAACTCTCTGAATTCGGTGAGAAGTAATTCAGCCTGTGTATTTTCTGAGCTAGGCTGAGCAAATCCTCTTTCAGGTAAATGCTTGTTTATATTTCTTATCTCTAAGCAATTATCAGTGCTTTTACTTGGACAACATTTCAGCGTGTAAGCATTTCCCTTCCCCCACCTATCTCCACATGGCAGTGCAGGGTAAAACGCTCCAGCTGTGTTTAGAGAGTCTCTCTGAGTGTTAAAAGGAAAACAGTCAGGCTTTTCTTGACTTAACCAGTTAGTATCAAACTTTCTGCCTTTATCCTGTCTTTCACAATTAAAATTCACTCTTTCTGGCTTTCCACTGTTAAGCTTGCTAGCCGTGCCACACCCACCAGATACCTTGTGCTTGGGCTTCTTCCAGGGTAATTCCTTATCCCTTTGCCTCCTATTCCAAGGTTCTTCTGGGTCCTTTAAACTCCTGAGCTGCAGCCTTGGGTCTCTCAGTGCCTTAGAATTCTTCTGCTTCCAGAAATCTTTCTCTGCCCCTGAGTCTCCCAGCTCCTGTCTGCTCCTTCTTGGATCACAGCTGCTTAGTGGTTCTCTCTCTCTCGGTTCCTGTTCCTGGTCATCTGACCTATCCTCGTCCAGGTGCTTGTGTCCTTCTTCCTTCTCCTGGTGGTCCTCTCTTTTGTCTAACTGTTTCTGGGTTTTTAACAAGCTGGCTGAGTGCTGCACTGCCCGCCTCCTGCTTGGGCGTGCCCAATCAGGGACTTGGCTTCTCACCTGCCTTGAAGTGAGGAGTGGTTCCTGATTAGCTCTGCATTCTTTTTTCCTCTCAACAGAGAAAATTCTGCATTCCCCTGCAGTACCGGCTCTCTCCACCGGATCACTATCAGTTTCTCTTGCTTCATAAGAGCCTGCTACATCACAGTACATGTCGGTACCAATGACATAGGAAAATGTGGTAGGAAGGTTCTGGAGGCAAAATTTAGGCTTTTAGGTAAGAAGTTGAAATCCAGAACTTCCATGGTAGCATTCTCCGAAATGCTTCCTGTTCCATGCGCAGGACCCAAAAGGCAGGCAGAGTCTCAATGCGTGGATGAGACAGTGGTGCAGAGATGAGGGTTTTGGATTTGTTAGGAACTGGGGAACATTCTGGGGAAAGGAGGGGCTCTTCCGAAGGGATGGGCTTCACCTTAACCGGGATGGAACCAGGCTGCTGGCATTAACCTTTAAAAAGGAGATAGAGCAGCTTTTAAACTAGATATTAGGGGAAAGCCAACAGTCGCCCAAGAGCGGATGGTTCGGAAGAATGTATCCTTGAAGGATACTACCAAAAGCAGAGAGGTTCCACAAAAGAGTAAAGTAGCCCAAATGCCCTCAAGTATGGAGCAGACAGAGCTTAAAGATCCCAATTTACCCATGTCTAACAATAGCCAAATTAACATGAATAAAATACATTCTCTAAAATGCTTGTATGCAAATGCTAGAAGTCTAAAGAATAAGATGGGAGAGTTAGAATATATATCTTTATCTTTATCTTTATTTAAAATTTGATAAACCGCTTTTCGTCGCAACATAAAGCGGTGTACAATAAAAGGTTGGTAGTGCACAAACAAGAAAGGAACGCCAAAGTAAAATAGGAAAGCAAGTATAAAGAATACAGGCATGGACAGGAAAATAACAAAAAGACCAAAAACAATACAGGACAAATTTGAGGACCCATAATTAAAACATAAATTACCAGAATTTTCTTTAAAAACAAACATATTAAAAAGGCCCAAAAAAGGGGAGACAAAACCAAACCATACTTAAGGAAAAGACACAACTAAACAAAACATATAGACAAAATGGACAGAGAGACAGGGAACTGCGAGAACATCAGGGAGGACCATCGGGAGAGAGATGAAAGGCTAGCTGAAATAGATGGGTTTTTAGTAGCGTTTTAAATTGGGGGTATGAGGGTTCCAAACGGAGAAACGGCGGTAAGGCATTCCAGAGTACTGGACCTAGAAAGAAAAAAGCGGCGTGACGGGTCTGTGGCGTACCATATAGCACTAAATGAAAGGTTAGATATGATTGGAATATCAGATACATGGTGGAAGGAGGACAACCAGTGGGACACTGTGATACCTGGGTACAAACTATCTTTTAATGATAGAGCTGATCAAATTGGTGGAGGGGTTGCGCTCTATGTTAGAGAGGGCATTGACTCAGAAAGGATTAAAGTTTTGCAGGAAACAAAACCTGCTGTAGAATCTATATGGATTGAAATTCCATATAAAAGGGGGAAAGCAATGGCAGTGGGGGTGTACTATCGAGCACCTGGCCAGAATGACCAAATGGATGATGAAATGCTCAAAGAAATCAAGGAAGCTAACAAAAGTTACAGCGCAGTAATAATAATGGGTGATTTCAATTACCCCGGTATCGACTGGGTCAGTGTCATGTCAGGACATGCTAGGGAGATAAAGTTCCTAGATGAAATAAATGACTGCTTCTTGGAGCAGCTGGTTCATGAACCGACCAGAGGGGAAGCCATATTAGACCTAGTCCTTAGTGGAACACCAGATCTAGTGCAAGAGATAAGGGTGTTGGGGCCACTTGGCAATAGTGATCATAGCATGATCGCCTTTGATTTAATTAGTGGAGGAGGGATAGTAAGGAAATCCACAGTACTACCTTTTAACTTTCGAAAGGGAGACTATGATAAAATGAGGAAAACAGTTAAGAAAAAACTAAAAGGAGCAGTTGCAAAGGTTAAAGACGTACATCAAGCTTGGGTGTTGTTGAAAAATACTATCTTGGAAGCCCGCTTTAAGAAAAGTGGAGGGAAGTCCAAGGGACTGCCAGCATGGTTTAAAGGTGAGGTCAGAGAGACTGTTGTTGCCAAAAAAGCATCTTTCAGGAAATGGAAAAAAGAGCCAAACGACGAAACCTGGAAACAGCACAAGCACTGGCAAGTCAAATGCAAGGCATTGATAAGGCAGGCAAAGAGAGAATTTGAGAAGAAGCTTGCTGCGGAAGCAAAAACATGAAATAAAGACCTTTTCAAGTACATTCGTAGCAAAAAACCTGTGAGAGAGTCAGTTGGTCCATTAGATGATAAAGGGGTTAAAGGAGCACTAAGAGGCGACAAGGCGATAGCGGAGAGACTGAATGAATTCTTTGCTTCGGTCTTTACTGAGGAAGATGTAGGGATGTTACCCATGACTGAAGTGGTATTTAAAGGTGCAGAAGAATTGAAGGAAATATCGATACATCAGGAAGATGTCTTACAACTATTAGATAAACTGAAGAGTAGAAAATCACCTGGACCGGATGGTATACATCCAAGGGTGTTGAAAGAACTGAAATATGAGATTGCAGACCTGCTATCAGTAATCTGTGAACTATCATTAAAATCATCTCTAATACCTGAAGATTGGAGGATCGCCAATGTAACACCAATTTTTAAAAAGGGTTCCAGGGGTGATCCGGGAAACTACAGACCGGTGAGCCTGACGTCAGTACCTGGAAAAATGGTTGAAACCATCATAAAGAATAAAATTACTCAGCATGTAGATAGTCACAACCTAATGGGAGACAGCCAACATGGCTTTAGACAAGGAAGATCTTGTCTTACTAATCTGTTATGTTTTTTTGAAGGAGTGAATAAACAGGTAGACAAAGGTGAGTTGGTTGATATTGTGTATCTGGACTTTCAGAAAGCCTTTGACAAGGTCCCTCATCAGAGACTTTTGGCAAAACTAAAGAGTCATGGGATAGGAGGCAGTGTACTATTGTGGATCAGGAACTGGTTAAAAGATAGAAAGCAGAGGGTAGGGCTAAATGGCCAATTTTCCAAATGGAGAAAGGTGAATAGTGGTGTACCCCAGGGATCTATGCTGGGTCCGCTGCTTTTTGAGATATTCATAAATGACCTGGAAAGTGGAATAACGAGTGAGGTTATCAAATTTGCAGATGACACAAAACTATTTAAAGTTGTTAAAACCCAAGAGGATTGTGAAAAATTGCAAGAGGATCTTGATAAATTTGAAGACTGGGCATCAAAATGGCAGATGAAATTTAATGTGGACAAGTGCAATGTTATGCACCTAGGGAAGAACAACCCAAACTATGGTTACACGATGCAAGGTTCCAAATTAGGAACCACCACCCAGGAAAAAGATTTAGGCGTCATTGTGGATACCATGTTAAAACCCTCAGCCCAGTGTGCAGCGGTGGCCAAGAGAGCAAATAGAATGCTAGGTATGATAAGGAAAGGAATGGAAAATAAAACAAAAGATATTATAATGCCTCTATATCGTTCCATGGTGAGACCGCACCTTGAATATTGTGTGCAATTCTGGTCGCCGTATCTTAAAAAGGATCAGGGGCGGCCCAAGGGGGGTGCGGGGCCATGTGCGGAGATTAATTGCGGGGCCTCATTTGCATAGGGAGCCTCATTTGCATAAATATTTGCATAATGTTAACATGCATTTTTAGTAAACATGCTTCTTAATGAGCGTCTGGATAAAGAAAGACTAATAGATTTCTACGTTACTATATTCCAGTGCCAACCACCGGGCCCATTAGGATGTCCTATAAACACTTGCCTTTTAGAACTCATAGCAAATACACCATATCATAACAGCTCTGCCAGGACTCACAAAGCACCAAACCCTAGCTATCAAAAGGCAACACTGCAAATATTAAACCAATACATCTCAGAGAATACCAATGCATCTCCTTCTGGGGAAAGAGAACAAGTGACATGGTCAAATAGAAACTACATGAACAGAATACCTCAGCTTGGTTAAAATGCAGAATATAGACCGTCACCATAGAACAAGGGATCACAATTTAGAAATAGGAAGACAATAATTAAACTGTGAACCCCATTGCCCTTTAACCTCTCCCGGCATTCGCGGCTTCATTGAATTAGCTGCCAGCGTGAAGGTAAAGGCTCTTCACGCTGGCGGGCTGTGCAGAGGGAGCCGGTGCTTCGCGCGGGCTTCCCCGGCTCCCTCTGCAGCAGTCCATTGAGCGAGAATGTGGTTCACGTGGGGCCCCCTGAAGCGCGGGGCCCTGTGCGAACAACATTCTCGCTCAATGGACGGGCCGGCCCTGAAAAGGTTATAGCGATTTTAGAAAAGGTTCAGAGAAGAGCCACCAAAATGGTAAAGGGGATGGAAGGATACTCCTATGAAGAAAGGCTAAAAAGGTTAGGGCTCTTTAACCTGGAAAAGAGACGGCTGAGGGGAGATATGATAGAAGTCTATAAATTAATGAACGGAGTGGAACGGGTAAACGTAGATCGATTGTTTACGTTATCAGAATATAGAAAGACTAGGGGACATGCAATGAAGCTACAGGGTAAACTATTTAAGACTAATAAAAGAAAATATTTTTTCACTCAACGTGTAATCAAACTCTGGAATTTGTTACCGGAGGATGTAGTAAAGGCTGTTAGTGTAGCTGGGTTTAAAAAAGGTTTGGACAAGTTCCTGGAGGAAAGGTCCATAAACCATTATTAAGAAGTGACTGAAGATATCAATGCTTGTCCCAGTACAAGCATTGTGGAACTTGTGTCTCTTGGGGAAACTGCTAGGTACATATGACCTAGATTGGCCACTGTTGGAAACAGAATACTGGGCTTGATGGATCTTGGTCTGACCCAGTATGGCATATCTTATGTTCTTATCTTATACACACAGAGTTGCCACCCCCTACTACATACACACTGTCTCAAGATAGATGCAAATATACAGCCACTCATCCCCTGCTGTCAAAATGAGAACAGTATATTTTATATCTTTGCACCCTCCTGCCACAGATATGTATCAGTTTGCAAATGGAGGGGGAATCATCATTGGTGCAACTGTAAACTCCATTTCAGCTGTACAAATCATAGTCCCATCCCAAAATTCATTTTACAAGGGCCAGGTTTACATATGTCCGGCGTGTGCACATTCAGGCAACACAGGGGCATGGTGGGAGTTGTGACCAAGGAGGTCTTCAACATATGTATATGTGTGGCTCATTTCAAAATGGTGCCAACAGCCATATCTACCTCTATATCTATTCTGGAGCATGAATAGCATTAGAAAAAGTGCTCGTTTGGCAAGCAAACAGCAGTATGGAGAAGAAGTTGCCCAGTGACTCTCAGAATACTTTTTACATCTGTACAAAAAGAATGCTATAACAAAATTAGTGTTTTTTTCCCAAACTGAAATCTTATGGTAGGCAAGTCTATGTTGCTGGAACTGGCAACATTTTATTCTGAGATGTGCACGTTCCTAAAATGGCCCGGAAACTTGCATTTTTTTTTTGCCTATTCATCTGCATGTCTCAGCTCTTTTTCATTTCCTAGAAATGTTTTTCTTTTTGGTTGGTACCAGATCAGTTTTACAAGACACTTATATCTGCCCACCTTTGTGGTTTCCCCTCCCACAGGGCTTGGGGCATTGTGACTTGAACGTCCCTGATAGCTCCTAAACAGCTTTCAAAAATGTGCCTCCACAAGTAAGCACTTTTCAACTTGTATGTTTTAGGTAAAATAAACACTATCATCAGTGATGACAATGAAGAGTTATTTATTCTGCATTTATATTTTTGGCATGTTAAAATTGTTCTATCATAAGGTGTTCAAATGATCAACACACCACTAACCAGATTTGTTTAAAACTATAGAGGTGGAAATAGAAAACTAGGAAGAACATTTTCTCCTCAGGAATGAGGTATGTTTCAGAAATAAAAATGTGAATCTGACTTTTTGTGTTATAAAGTTAACTATGCTGTTGAAACATATCCTGGTGATCCTGGTGCTACTGAAGAAGGACTACTAAAATGATTCTGGATCTGCAACAGAAAGGCTACAAAGAAACCTTTAACAGACTCAAAACACCCCCTGGAGGAAAGGGGGGGGAGGAGGAATGTGATAGGAACCAGTTAAACAATTGTTAGGGTTCAAAAAATTACCGGAGGATAAATTGCCCATAGAAAAGGGATTTCAAGAACAAGAAGACATGACATAATATGAAGATGAGAAAGGAAGGGCAATAATGTATATGAAAAAATATTCCTTTACTGAAAGGATGGTAGATACCTGGAATAATCTGTCATCAGAGATGAAGAAAACAAGTATCCTGATGGAAGGGAAGCATAGGGAGGGCAGTGGTAGAAACAGGATTGACTGGATGCAGTATTGCAAACCAGGGCCATACACCACGGCGGGAGAGAAGAGGTGCGCCTGATGTGCAAGTCGCCAGCATGCTAAGCAGATCTGTCCCTCCCTGCAAGAGCTTAAGGGGCGCATTTTAGCTGTCTAAGAGAAGGCTTAAGGGGCACATTTTAGCTGTCTTTCATTGTCTGCCGCTGCTGAGAGAAAAAAAAGTGGCATCGGCAGGCAACGGCAGACAGCTAAAATGCGCCCCTTAAGTCTTTGCGCCCTGCGCACTGCTCGCACAGGGCTAGGTACGGGCCTGTTGCAAACAACCCATCCTTCAGTCTCTCATGGCTAGGACTTATGGAGAAAACATGGACAAATAAAAGTAAACCAAGAAGCAGTTGGGACCAGCAGGCTACAACTCCCCAGAAACCAATCTAGTCGATCCAGCAAGATGATAAGAATAGGTTTGCTATAATTGACTTTATTTTATATTTGTATATACTGTACTGTGTTTTAAATTGCTATCCTCTGCTGAGATAAAGGAAATTATCTAGTGATAACACAGTTCAAGGTAGTCAAGATGGACTCTGCAGGCTACATACCCCAGCCGCCAACTGGGTAAATGTTATCTGATTGTGGCCCAGTACTATTTGGCAAAGCAACAGGGACCACTGGGTAGTCAGGCAACAGTCTCCCTAGTATTGATATTTATTTAGATAATTACTGTACAGAGTTTTGTGGTAACATGTGAGTGTGGAGGAGGAGGCTGCAGGGAATAGGTATTGAAGTAAGTATGGGAACATATGTGCTCAATTTCCCAGACAAAATGTGGAAAAAATATATGCAATCTCCTTTATTATTGTATTTCAAAAGGACTTCTAATGCATATTTAATTCTAAAAATATGTGTATATGCAAACAATCCACACTGAAGTATAATTACTGTCCCAAAACAAGATATTTATATAAAGTGGCTCAACAGATGGTCTTACTGGTGACAAAAAAATCAACCTACTGAGCCTTTATGTCTTCAGCGCCCTAACAGGCTCATTCCAAGCTGCTATTCGTGACCCCTCCTAGGGTGGGCAGTGGGCGTTAAGGTGTGCAGTGGGCGTTAGGGTGGGCAGTGGGCAGTCACCGGCCCTGGATGTAAAGGGCCGGTGACTTGAACAGAGAGGTTCTTCCACCTCCGAGGATATGCAGAATAGCGTGGTATATAAGAGAATGTAAATAAATAAATAAAACTTCGCTGGATGTTGGGGATCTGTGGCACGGGGCCGGGAAAGGGCGGTAGGGGGCAGAGACCATTCCTCGCAGCCCGACCCTGGCCCTGGGAGGCCAAATTGGGTTCAGGCCTTGGGGAATAAACTGTTCCGGCGGCTGGCATCGCGGCTTTTAAATGGAGCAGCGGTGCCATGGCAACTGGACGCCATGGCGCTGTGGCTCCATTTAAAAGCCCTGACTTAGTTGAACAGTGCCTGTATGTGCAGGCCAGGCTGAATCGCAGTCCCAGCCTGCACATACAGGCCTGATCATGATTCTGATCCCCGGGGTCTAGACGTGCCCAGGATCAGAATTGCCACACCCTCTACATCCTGGACAGAATCGGGCTGTAAATATTTATATAGTTCCACCAAGCAATTAACTTTCCAATAGTATTTTAAAAACACTTACCTTGAGCCCAAAGTGGCTTTTACTGCTTGATGGATGGATTCTTGCTCGCTTGATGGATCCTCGGCCAATCATGCAAACATCTGACCTCGGCCGATGGTTTCCCCAACTTCAAGCAGCTTCCTCAGAGAAATTAAATTGGCCAATTAGATCTGATTCAAACCACCAGCATATATGCTCAGCCAGAAGAAATGACATAAAATTGATGCTAAAGATGACAAAGTCCGACCTGCATAAGCAGCTGTATTCTATAAGCTGTCAAGGATCCATGCGTGGCAGCTAGGGTATATTTTTCACAGAGTGGACCTTTTATAGAAAATGGCTTTTATCAGGCATCATCTGCTATATTATTTTGCTCAGTTTTAAGATCACTTTGGGATCAATATTCAAAAGGACTGATCCCATTAGAAGAACCTATTAACTGGATAAGTCATGCTGAGAGGGATATTCAAAATAAAAAAGAAGAAACTACAAACCAGACACAGAAAAATTAATAAAAAACAAAAAACCTAACAAAATGTGAGAGTCACTAAATAAATACCAGTTTGAAGCTAACAAAAAAAATAAAAAAAAATATATATATATATATATAGAGAGAGAGAGAGAGAGAGGAAAAAAGACCTCAGCCAACCCTCCTGCCAGCATAGTCAGAAAGGATGAGCCAGTCGAAGGGCAAACCAAACAGGAACAATAGCCAAATGGTGCCACAACAATTGAATTGTGCTCAAAAAGATATCAGTGGTCAGAAAAAAACCTCTATACTGGGGAACAGGGCAAAAACAAAAAAATACCCCAAAGAAGCCCCAAGAAAAGCTCAAAGTGGTAATAACATTCAAATATCAGCAGCAACTATAGCCATCAAGAGTGCCAATCAGAAAAGAACATTAAAGAAATTTAGCTTTGAATCAGCAAGCTCAACATGGCAGCATGGTGTAAATCATTAAATCTTCAGCAGTTATGGCAACTATCTGGAGCCCCGACATCAGATGTTTTGCCAGATGGTTTCTTCAGGGAGCTCTACAAGTGACGTTGCTAGTTCTGAAATACATAAAATGAAGCGCTCTCACACATTTATCTAACAAAACAAACTGAAAAAACAAGTGAGACGAAAAGAAAAGAAAACCAAAAACTCACCCGAGGCAAAAAGCAAGCAAAGGAAGCGATGCTGAATCCGCTGCAGGAACTGCCAGCACAAGGGGCAGAAAAAAACGTCAAGCATGCATGGTTAAAAAAGGCATTCCCAATGACGCCAAGGGAACCACCAAACTCCTGGCAGGCAAACAGGCAGTAAACCAGCCAATAAAAAATAAAAAAAAGAATTCAAAGCCCTGAGCCCATTGCAGAAGCTGCCAGCACGAAGGGCTAAGAACGCCGAACACGTGCAGTGCAGGAAGGCATCCCGGACAAAAAAATCAAGGGAATCCCCACACTCAAACAAACAAGGGTGAGTCAGCCATTCAAAAACGCTGATCCAAAACCTCCAAACATCCAGAAAAAGAAAAGCAGAAAATAACCATCCAGCCAACCCAAACAACAGAGATTTCTATATCAGAAGCAAGTTCTCCATTCTATAGAATCATTCAAGCCCCCTGGTGTCACTGTATTAAGATGAAAACTCCAACGCTGTTCCAAACGAATTAGAGTCTTATCCCAATCACCACCATACATTGAGGATATGCCACTGAATATTTCCTCCACCGCCTCAGCATTTCCTAGATAGTGCCTGGGATGTCCATGAATGGAGCTGGAACAGAACTGGTGCCTATAAGGGTCATTCTAAAAGGTTTCATTGTGGTTTGGACATTTGCAGATATGCACGTGGAGGTTGAAATCACAGGCATGTCTTTGTAACCATTCCACAAATGCCGTTTGCAGACATCTCCAGTACAGGGACGTTCAAGAAGGCATAGGGGTGTGGCTGGGGAGGGGGAACGGACGTTCAATGCCAGAAGCAGCAGAGCCATCTGAGAGAGTATAGAGAATTAAGTGACTAGCTTTAGATTGCATAGTCCAACACTGGGATGTGAAACCTAGCTACCCCCCCTCTTAAGCTACTACTCTAGCCATTGTGCTAGTAGATGTTTTAGCTCTGAAATGCTCTCCTGGGGATGTCTATATAAACATTTGATACACGTGCATATCGGGCATGTCGTTTCTGGAATTGTGCCTGAACTTGCGCGTTTCTGCCTTTCTTTTCAGACATTCTAGTTTTGGCGTCCCAGATTGCACTTGGACGTCCCATTTGGAATGTGCCTCCACCTGAATAGCAGTGATTTTCAGTGTCACTATCCAGGTAACAGTCCTTATAACTCAGGGCACCTCTATCTGGATTGTGCTGGCAATGACCACTAAAATTGATATTTAATGTTGGCTACTATCTGGATAGCAAACTGAATATCTGGATTTTTTACCTGTGTCTGCTGGTGTTTATTAAAATGTTGACCAACATGGGATGCATATTGGACCCTTTGACTCTAATCAGCATATTTTAATTTGACAATAACATTTTTATCATATTACCATAACACATTCTGTTTTTCCATAGTTAGGGCCTATTTATTAAGGTGTGTTGACGTGTCAGTGAACAATGAGCCCTGATATTAACACTCAATGATAATGAAAAATGCATTAATATGCATTATATGTAAATCACAGAGCAAATGGGAAGGTCATGTTAATCAAAGCCATTTTGGATTTGATATATTATCAGGGCAGGAGTGATTAGGCATCACTTTTATCCAGGGGGACCTAAAGGAGGAATGAAGGACATAAGGACATCCTTTTTGGAAGTCATCTTGGGGAAAGGGCTTGGGTGGGGGGGCTTTCAAACTCGGGTGAAGGTTTCCTCTTCATGGTGTGCATTGCTGCACTTCGTAATGTAGGTTTGTCGCTGTTGCTGGTAATGAATGCATGTTTCTAACCTCAGGAAGGCATGTTGCTATGAACAAAGAATTCACTAATGGGATCATTCTGAGGCACAAATAGTGGGGATACATCCATCTCCTCTATTTGGGCGCTTTCCCGATCCCGTCTACCTTCCCCATGCATTGTACAAGGAAGGTAGATGGGGTGGGAAAGGAGCGGATCAGGGACAGCGTTAAGGCAGGCAGTGGGTGCTCATCGGCCCCAGATGTACAGGGCTGATTCTAATGTAGGCCCTGTACGTCTGGGGCTGGCAGCTTGAACCGAGAACTTATTCCACCTCTGAGGTGGAATAAGTTCCCCTAGTTGTTGGGGGATGGCGGACCCTGGGTACAGTAAGGGCAGGAGGGGCAGAGGACATTTTCCGCAGCCCAACACTGGCCTTAGGAGGCCATATCGGGGATCAGGCTGTGGGGAATGAAGCGACCAGGGATCACGGCTTTTCAATGGAGCATGGCACCGCAGCTCCATTGGAAAGCCCTGACTGAGCTACTTGGGCAAGGCATGTACATGCAGGCCAGACAGAATTGGGGTCCCAGCCTGCATGTATGGGCCTGGCAGTGATTCTGATTGCATGGGGCAAGATGTGCATGTGGGATCAGAATCGCTGCTCCCTCTATGCATCCGGTTCCAAATGGGTACACAGATGACTGACACGTTTATGTTGGAATCGGGCCCTAAGGTCTTATTGCCCTTTTGTAAATCTATCATTTAAAGGGGAAGACTAAAGTGCGTTAAACAAGCTTTAAAACATAGTAACACGTTATTAGTGTTTTACCAGGAAAATTTAAGCGTATGCATAATGCCTGCTTTTATTAATGCTGTAGGTGCATCTTTTATTTTATTTAACATTTCTTATATGCTGCTTTTCATGATATCAAGGTGGTTTACATTGAACAGGACATTATAACTTGGAAATAACTATTTTATAGGGAACATGGGAAATGGAGGGTTAAGTGGCTTGCCCAAGACCACAGGGAGCACCTTTGGGACTGGAGGCCCCAGTCCTTCTGGCCAAGGGTTGCTGTCTTCTAGTGGGATTTGAGCCCCTGACCTTCTGGCCTGAGGCAACTTGCCCCAACCACTAGGCCACTCCTCCCTCCAGTTATCTTTAATCTGATAGTCAGCATACAATGATTTCTACACCGAATGTAGATAACCAGCACTATAATAAATGTGTTTAAATTGCTTTATATTTTAATGTTGTGGATTCATATGTTATGCCATAGTGAGTAATTAATTGCAAGCATAATTTTCTTCTAATGTTTTTCAGTTGACAGCCTATAGCCAGAGTTTCCACACAGCTGGACTGAAGACATCACTTGTGCAGTCTTCTTGAACAGAATTACTTTTTTAGAAACACAACATCAGCATCAGTATCACTTACCACTCATAATTAATTCCACTGACATTATCTGAACCAACGAAACAGAATTAAGATTGCCAAAGGTATCCAGGATTTTTTTGCTGAGCTTTTCCTTCTTGACACTCGCCTTTCCGACTAAACCTCTACAGCAACAGTGGAGCATTAGGGAATACTCTAATGATCTGGGATAGTCTTTCTGCTAATTATATCCATTAAAAATGTATCTGTCAGATATACAAATGAGCAGGGTAATAAGGCAACAGTCGTATCTAAAGAAGTACCACTTGAAGACATCACAATGATGTAAACATTGCAGAATAACCGGAGGTGGGATAGTGGTGAGTCTTTATCTGCATTAAACTTGGAGATCTTTTTCATTGACCTTGTAATTTGGCACTTTTCGAGGAACCCGTGCCTGTGCTCTAACCAACATCTGGTTTGCTTTATAAAAGGCGATTAATTCATTGCTGTCTCTATGCTGTTATCTGCTGAGATACATGAGGCTGGCAGCCAGAACAAACAACAGTATACAAACTGCTCAAATTTCTATAGTACAGGTCATTCTTCTTATCCTTGATACACAAATATTAGGAGTTTAGAGAACACACGCTTTAATAACACAAATAAATACTGATGGTGAAGAATAATGGTGCCTTTAATAGTTTAATCTTTACAGAAATAGTATTTTATCTTAGATTCTGATTTCCAAGACATAGCCACTTATATCCACAAATTACACAGGTACACTAAAAAATTTTTTTTTTAAACTGCCTCTAATGTTTCGATTGATTTTTACGTTTTTTGGTGCGCTGAATCCAAATCTGGTAACCAATTTGCTCCATCACGTACAGATTTTTTGCTACATTGGGTTAGCAGTTTGAGGTGAACGTTTCAGATTGAGTGCGATCGAGATAAAAGTTTCTTGGATGAATTCTTTATACTAATTGTTTAGTAGTTATTCAAATAAGAATAAAGAAAATTGTAACAAGGCAGCACATAAGAATAGAGTAATGTCAACAAAACACACTGTGATGGTAGCAAAATTGTCTGCACTTAAAACAGCCACATACATGTGCACAAACATTGAGCATATAAGAGCGAGGTTAGACACAAAGCAAAGCAAAGAAATGTGCAAAAAATGTTGTACAGGTATGTATGTAAGAATAGAAAACGCAAACCGCACCATTGCAATACATGAAGACAAACACCCGATGGTGTGAAAATAAAATTCTAATAAATGAGATCCGACACTGTGGTAATAACTAGCAAATTTTTATTTCAAAGTTTAGTAAAAACACGATATTTGTCAACACAGTTTAGATTTTAAAGTCATTCTTGGGTCAATCAATCTCCTGGTGGGCCCGTTTCTTCTTCCCCCGAATGCTTCTCTTGGTGCGCTGCTTGGCGTATTTTTCATCTGGGGTTTCCCGCAGCAGCAACCAGCAGAAATCAGCCATCATAGTGGTGTTCCATCTTCCTTGGTACCTTCTCTCTGCGTCCTTGATGTCCTGGTGAAACCTTTCACCTTGTTCTTCACTGTACGCCCCCAAGTTTTCGGGAAAGTAGTTCACATGGGAGTGCAAGAAATGGACTTTCAGGCTCATGTTACAGCCTTGTTCTTTGAAGGCATTGAGCATCCTGGCAACAATATCCTTATAGTTCTCATCCCGCCTGTTCCCCAAGAATTTGAGAACAACATCCTTGAAGGAATCCCAGGCTTCTTTTTCCTTCTCAGACATCGTTTCAGCGAATGCTCCATCTGAAATGAGTTTCCTTATATCAGGGCCAACAAACACTCCTTCCTTTAGCTTTGCTTCAGAAAGTCGGGGGAACTTTGAGCAAAGGTACCGAACGCACTCACCATCTTTTGGAAGGGACTTGATGAATTGTTTAATGAGACCCAACTTAATGTGGAGAGGTGGTAATAGAATTTTATCACGAGGTACCAAGCTCTCATGAAGAACATTTTTCTCACCGGGTCTCAAATACTCCCGAATTGGCCAGTCTTTTTTCCCCCAGTGTAGGTTGCGGGCCCGGCTATCCCACAAGCAAAGGAAGCAGGGATATTTGGTGAAACCGGATTGCTGCCCTAATAGCATGGATAGAATTTTAAAGTCTCCACAAATCATCCACTTATGCTCATCATAACGAATCTTCTGAAGAATCAGGGCCAAATTCTCGTATTTTTCTTGGAGAATAACAGAGTGAGCAATAGGAACTGAAGCGAATGTGTTGCCATTATGAAGAAGAACACCTTTTATGCTGTCTTTTGACGAATCAATGAACAGCCGCCATTCAGCAGGATCATACTTGAGTTTAAACTTTTCCATCACTCCGTATATATCGTTGCAAAATACCAAATCTTCCTCTTTGCTGAAATACTTCAAAAATTGTGTCTCGCGGTTGCGGTACCAATAAAAAGTTGTTCCTGGTGACAATAGATTTTTCTGTTTAAGCCGAGAACCTAGCAGTTGGGCAGCATCTTTTGGGAGTCCTAAATCCCAGACTAAATCATTCAATTCAGCTTGAGAGAAAAGTTCAGGTTTCGGATCTGGTTCCGTTTCAAACTCGGAAGTACTGGACTCATCGGGAAAAGCCATCTGATGAGTCTCATCATGATCAGAACCGTCCACACAAATAT
This sequence comes from Ichthyophis bannanicus, assembly GCA_033557465.1. Classification (NCBI taxonomy): domain Eukaryota; kingdom Metazoa; phylum Chordata; class Amphibia; order Gymnophiona; family Ichthyophiidae; genus Ichthyophis; species Ichthyophis bannanicus. Next base: position 1,236,361,345 of record CM066031.1, on the reverse strand, counting down.
GATCCAAAGATTTTGGTGGTTCAGGCACAGGTACTTCGTTGCTATGAGGCATAGGCCTAATTGCTGAGGGAAGGTTGGGGTAACTTATTACGTTCTTATTTTTTAAGTTGTATCCCTTCACAATGCAAGAGCAAAAATAGCAGTCACTGCTGTGGTCTCTTTGTTCACGCCACATCATAGGTATTCCGAAACGAAATGCTTGTTTTTTACCTTTCATCCATAAGCGTAGATCTTCCTCACATGTCTTGCACACTTTGTGAGGAGCCCACGGTTTGTCTTGATCGCCTAACTTCAAACCGAAATAGGCGAAATATACTTTTTTAATAAATGCAGAAATGTTCCTCTGCCGCTTTTTCACGGTATATTCCCCACAAATAAAACAAAAACTGTCCAGAGAGTTGACGCAACCTCTGGCTCTGTGAGCCATCAAAAATACACAGCACTGCAAACTACAACTGTAGTGAACCACTTCGGAATAAAGCTGGATTACGACTGAGCAAACAAAAGGTAATAATGAACTTGCAAGAAACTGAAATTTGACAGGAACGTTCATGTCGCAACCACCGTGTTTGAGCGAGGCGAACGAGGCGAGGCGAACAGGAAAGAACATGCGCCAGCGCGAGTACTGGATTTAGCCCCCCGCCTCCCAATTGTCCTGTTAATGTATAAAATGAATACAAAACACTCTAAAATATCATGAGAGAGTGTTTCTAGTTAGTTAACCATTACAACCTCTATTTTGGGCCAAGAAAATAAACTGTAGTCGGCTAAAAAGAAATTATGTGAACATTCCTTATATGGGTAAGAAATCTAATTTTGCAAGAAAACGTGATGTGATGAAACATTTTGGCTATTTTTCCTGGATTCAGCACCCCAAAATCTATAGGAATCAGTTGCAAAACTGAAGGCAGTTTTTTGGTAGTGTACCTGTGTTATTATTATTTGTGGTGGCGGAAATGATAATCTCTGTAGAGTCTGCAAACAAGATATAAAACAGGAATCATCTAAATTTACAGATGTTCCTGTTTTTCTGTTAGGTTTCTGAAAGAAATTCCCCTTTTTATAAGATTACACTCCTTTTCATTTTGCTTATTTAAATAAAAATGTTTTATTGTATTAATTTCAGAAGTATTAAAAGATGAAAATGCAAAAGCATTACATATTGTCCATTAATAGTATGTAAATTCTTTCATCTATTTCATATTTCCTGGTGTTTTATTTTATACATTTTTTTTAGGTAAGCCAGAAATTCTCCAATTTAAAGACCAATTATTGAGATATGGAGGGTTCTCTGATTTTCAAAGCCAAAGCATTGTCTTCTTGGTAGCAAATAGCAGCTACTAAAAAATCATTGTGTTCCTTTTGTCAGCTTTGTATCTATTACTACTATTTGGCATTTCTATTGCATTACTTCGAGTATGCAATGATGTACAGGTACAGTTAAGTAGTCTCTTCCCCATGGAGATTACATTGTAATTGTGACAACACAGACAAGACACATAAATGTAGAGTAGGAAGGATGTGATTTCTGGATTTAAAATCATTCTCAAAAAGGTGGGCTTTTAGGAAAGGCTTGAAAAGCCAGAGAGCAGCAGGATGCACCAAGCCCTGGCAGTTCAGCCACATAGGACTTGATACCACTATGAAAACACTGCCTGCATACTCCCCTGCCCATCTTACATCTCATGTTGCTATAGCTTCTGTTCTAGCCTGTGATTCCGCTTACTCTATGCTTGCTCATGTTCTCTGCAATTAGTAACAGGAGTTCTGGAACATCTCTTTGGAGTTTGGGGGATGGCAAACTAACCTTCTCCCTTGTTCCCTAAATTCCTTAGTTACTGATACAATGTACTGTAGATGAAAAGGTTGCTTTGGCTAAGGCCCCATTGGCCCGCCCATTCCATTGTCAATACTTGATAATGTTTTGCACCAGATACTATATAAATGTTTTTAAATAAATAAATAAAAATAAGATAATGGTAGCCAGAACTACCAGTCCCTACATGCAATGGGATCATCTAGCCCTGAAGCAAGTAGAACCTATCTATTTGTAGCAGCAGGCTGCAGCTAGACAGCTTACAGGCTACAGGTGTAGCTCAGGGGCCCACCTTGTAGATACTGAAAATCCTGAAGGTCAAGGACATGGGGTGGCATGTTTTATAGGAGAAACATATTGGTTCTTTACCATACATAAAGGCAAATTTTAGAGAGTACATGGAGATCGGAACTGAGACGTCAGTCAGGACAAACACAATTTGATGATATTTTAGAAAAGGCTCTGCCACATATGTAACCTTTCCTGCAATACCTATAAGGATGTGCAAACGTGCATGTATATTTGCTGACACATAGGCCTGGAGGAGCTATTTTGCAAATCTATATGTGGGAAAAATTCATATAGGAAAGGCGGCAACCTGCACACGTAAGTTTGTATTTTGCAAACTACATACGTAAGTTTCTGTTTTGCAAACCTCTACTTTAAATTCTGCTAGTTAAATGCAGAGGGTACTATTTTTAATTCATTTCAATTTGGAGAGGAAAATAAACAATGGGGGAATAAGGAGGATAATCCTGTTCATCCCTCTTGTGAAGAGCTGGCCAAAATGTGCACTTTCTAAAAACCTATATGTTCCAGGGAGCAGTTGTAAATCTCTATGTGGACAATTTGGACATACAAGTGCATTCCCTTTATGATATGGAAAATACACGTGTAGATTTTTGATCCACCCAGGCCACACCCTAACCATGCCCCTGGCATACTCCTTTGCAGTTTCTACGTATCATGAAATGTAGCCCTTTCTAACATTGCCATTTATACATGGATTTCATTTCTATGTGCAAATTCTGGATTTTCCACATATAAATTGGAAATAAGGCTTCTAAAATAATCCCCTGAGGGCCCATTTTCCTGGTAGTCCATCTTGAAATATCAGTAACCATAGTTGCATCTAGATTCCTAGATCACATAGGAAGATATTACTAACAAGAAAATTAGAGAGTGGCCCAGATGAATCAGCGTGAAGAGCACATGCAAATCTGAAATGCCGGTGACAAACAAAGTCGAGGAACAAAGAACTAATAGGAAATACCAATAACTTTATTTTCATTAACAAAATAAAGCACGCTTTTGTCAGTAGATGACAGTTCCGCAGGAAGGATTATAATATGTTAGGTAGACAGATGTGTTTTGGCACTATTGCCTGTATCAAGGGAATCAGTGAACTTCCCTAAAGCTGGAATGTCAATCTGAAGCTACTAGGTAGGTCAGCTAGAGGTTCCCATAGCCAATTATTATTTCTTTAATGTTTAACAATATTTTTCATGATGATTTCCAAGTATTTTATGGTATTTTTATATTTTCATGAGTCCTGCATTTTTCTCTGCTGGTTTTGCTTTCCATAATTGCTTTGTTCTGTATCTGGAGCCTTCTCTATAGTGTTAGTAAGTTTAGTCTTTATCCTGTGTGTGTGTCAGTTATTAGTTATTGCATTTTTTTCCTTCCTTTTATCCATTGTATTTATGTAGAATATTTAAGCTCACTATTGTTAAAAGTGTGCCTTGCCTTTTTGAAAAAATAGGATTGTTTTTCAAATATTTTGAGCTTTTTTAAAACTTGTATTTTTTTGCACATCCTGGCTTGCATTTTCCAGAAAGGGGACATCCATGTTCAGTAACATTACAGACCCTCAAACATGAGATAGCAGGTTAGTAATCAGTTTGGAGTTTGTATTTACATGAAGGTTTCTTTGCCCAGGAAATACTGAATGTTGACAGTGCATTGTGTTCTGTACTTGTGACCTGGATTGGCCACTGTTGGAAACAGGATACTGGACTTGATGGATCTTGGTCTGACCCAGTATGGCATATTTTATGTTCTTATGTTTTGATGTTCCCCTCTGGTAGCATTGCTGCCATGAATGAGCACTTGTTTTGCTTCTTATTTGTGGTCAATAGCAGCTATAGACATGGATGTCTCAATAACCAGAACCAGACATGCTTGTATCATTCTGGAATCACACCGCGATGTGCATTTTCATTGCTCCGTCCTAGCCATATCCAGTTTCTAAAATGGCTCCAGGGATATCCTTGTGAATTGGACAACTGTGTGCCCATTTTCAGATCTCCAAACATGAATAGGCCTTTTAAAATAACCCCCATAGTCTTTACCAAATTACGTCCTTTCTGCTTTCTTGGACTAGTTTGTTGGTCAGATTTACAGTATGTTGGTGGTATAAACTTTAAAGAAACTATGCAGTTGTGGTATAGCTTTATTCTACTTTTGGCAAGAGTGGTGACTAGAGCATTATGAATAAGAGACTCCTTTGCCATCTAGTTTCGAGAGACTAGAACTATTAAGCTTAACCTTTAGTTGCATCTTTTTGTAGCATTTCTTTGGTTCATTTCTATTTTGGCTTTAGTATTTCTTTCAGTTTCTTTGGGTATATCTGTTTTTGTTTTTAAATCCTGTCTATAAATATCTTTATATTTGTTTTGGCACAAGTGTATGTGTGTGTGTGGGGGGGGGGGGGGATTGTGCTGTCAAAGTAATACAAAAATCGTTTGGCTCATAAAACCCTTATGCTCTGGCTTCTTGGCACACCGGGGTGATGGGCACATGTTTAGAGTTCTCTCCTGGAATATATTCAACAAGCCCATACTTTGGCAACTCACCTTTCCTTTGTTTAGTACAATTAGTTCTTTTCTTTTGTCTTTTTGGCTTTCATTTTATTTGATTCGTTCTAAAACTTTGACTCCCAGGTCTCCTGTGTGTAGGCAGCTTTAGATTACTTAAACCACTTAAAACAAATCACCATAAGGTTGCAAATTATCTAACATAAACATCCATACAATGCAACCTAGAACCTTAAAGGTCCGCTAACATTATTTATATATATTAATACAATTATGTTTATAGAAATTAATTCAACAACATAGTGCCAAAAATTAATGCATTCATTACATTTTTATTCTAAATTCTTTATTTTCGTTTTACAACAACAAAGGAAGGAAGACATACAACTAAAAGACAATACATACATGGAATGTGATACATACACCAAAGTAAACCCCTGCCACCCCCCTCCCCCCTGCTTCTTCTCTAGAAAACTAAATCATTCTCGAAGCGGGCGTATACTGACATTAGTGAGTTACAAAACCTAACGGCGATCTGAAACATGATGAATGTACATTAAACAGACATGTCGAAGCAATAAACAGATTGTACATGATCATTGAGCATCTGCCATTTAGACAAGCGAGAATGAATTTGGGCATGGAAAATAGCTCTCCGAAATATCTGCTCATATTTACTATATAAGCAGACAAGGTTCCACTATTCATTGACAGTAAGTCGAGAGCTATCCTTCCAAGTCCTCGGGATTAAACATATGGCTATACCCAGCATGAAATCAGGAGAGAGCGACCCTTCTTAGGAAGAGAGGGGACCTCCGCCACTGAGCGGAGTCCCACAGTCTTCCAAGAAAGAGGCTCGTGAAGGTGTAAGATAAGTGAAAAACAACCCCAGACCCGCCCCCAGTCAACCTGTAGTTAAGAACATTCATAAAGAACATGAGCAAGGGTTCCCACATCAGTATGGCAAGACCTACACTGGTCCCTGGAAATTGTGTTCATTTGGCTATTTTCTGGAATATAAGAACAGCTATGTGCAAAAAGACGAGAGTTGAGTTTGGGTAACTGAGGCAGATCGGGAAACCCGCACTATTTTGCTCCAGAAAACGCTCCAATGCACAGGGATTAAAGTGGTTTGCAGTTAGCGATCCCAGGCTTGTTGGACTCTACAAGTGGCAGTATCTGAAGGAAGTATTAGCAGAGGCCTGCGTAACCTGAGCAATGATAGCAAAAGGGCAGGGTCATCCACATTAGGAGCATGAAGGCATATACATGTAGCTTTAAAGTTACCTATCTTGAGGTGAACTCTGGGCCATCTACCTGCTGTATCTGAGCAAGTCGCAACAATAGTAGCATGCAGAGATTTCCTATCCAATATGGCAACCCCACATTCCTAGAAACGGCTGGGGAATAGGCGGCCACCATGTAAGGTTTAATATTGAGGTAGAAAGTTTCCTTCAAATTGAAATGTGTTTCTTGGAGGAAAATCAGGTCCGCAGCTTCATGACTTAGATAGCTTAGGAGTTTCCTCCGTTTTATCGGATTATTGATTCCTTGTACGTTCAATGAGAAAATCTGACATGGTGCCATCAATCGATAATAGACATTTTAGGTAAGAGCGCTTGAAAACTTACAACATAATCAGAATCTGTACAATAATGACATAAACACCAAGTATGCTGGCCAATACACCCATATTGAAAAGTATGTACCAAAGTTACTTAGAGAAGAAGCAAAACCCCCAATGAATATGGCGACCAGATGTCTGCGGGAGGAGGCCCTAGAGAGGTAGATATTGACATAATAAAAGAAAAGAAACACCAGAGTCCATAAGAAACACTGTCTCTGATACTCGTCGAGGCTGCTACGGGTAGATGGAGTCGGGTCCCAAATATCTTCAAAATAAGGCAGCAAACCGCCCTCGACAGACTCTTCACTGCGCTGCGGTAAATCCAATATGGCAGGTACAGCGGATGTGAGAATACTGGCAGGAATATTCTGGAAGTCAGCGCATCAAGTCGGCTTCTTTAGAGTCCAAAAACTCCGCTAGTAGATCAGGGTCCTCAAATGTTCTTGTCTGATTGTGAAGCGTGACTCGGAGCTTGGCCGGGTACATCAGGCCATAGCGTGCTTGTAGTTGTTGAAGCCTCGGCCGAAATTCCAGAAAGTGCTTTCGGCGGTCGACCGTGGGTTTAGCCAAGTCAGGATAGAAGGAGACCTTGTGGCTCTCAAACTCCATATGGCCCTTTGCCCGGGAGGCACTGAGAATTTGTTCCACATGTTGATATCTCAAAAGTCGAAAGATGATAGGCCGCGGGGTCTTCCTGTTGAGCGTTATGTTTGTGGGTACACGATGAGCGCGATCGATCTCCAATTCTTTGGTAAAGGTGATTTGGAGCAGGGAAGGGAGGATTTTACTTAAAAACTCCTTCATGTCTCCCAATTCCGCTCCCTCCGGTATGCCCACGAGTCGTAGGTTGTTGCGGCGCACTCTATTATTGCCATCTTCCACTTCTTTTCTGCAAGGCCCGCACCTGACGTTCAACTTTGTCGAGTTTGGACAGCCGGACCGCATGGGAGTCTAATATACTCTCCATTTTGTCCTGACGCGAAGAGAGCCCCTCTAGCCTGCCTTGCAGTACAACAAGATCTTCCCTCAGCGCTCGAAGTGCTTCACCGTTTGACTGCACGAGGTCCTTAACCCCTCTAATTTCTGCGAGGATTTCCTGCTGCATTTCGGGGCCCTCGCGGAAAGCCAGCCCCTTCTGCGGGGACGGGGGTTCAGTTTTGGAGCGTTTACCGTGAGAAGCCGCTGGAGATCCAAATTCCAGGCGCGTGGGTTTGGTCCCCGCCATCTCACCAATATGCCCCGGCAAGATCAGAGCAGAAATTCAAGTTTGTCCGGTGTTAATTCAGGATTCTGAGTAGGCCTCTCGGGAGCCTCAGCGTTATGCGACCATCCCGCTGGACATCGGGCTCCGCCCCCCCATTACATTTTTATTCTATTTTTCTACTTTCATAATCCAATTCATTACCACAATTTTTTAATAAGATTTATTCTATTTTCATAATCCAATTCATCATGACATCACACATATAAATACATATCTCCACCCATATATAATATATAAATCATAAACTCTCATAATACAAAATTACGTAATATATCACCAATACATATTACGAGCCTCCCATTAAAAATATATCTATTATACAAGAAGAATGTACTATAAACAATGTGCAGAAATATGCAAAATACAGCAGGATAAAAACCCTTTGTTCCTACTATCTACAGCTTCTGCATGCTGCAAAGCTGTAAAAATATAACTACTTGCACTAATCACTTAACATGTAAATCTGTTATTATCTCGGCTAGATCACAAGAAAACTGCAAAAACAAAGATACCTGTTTAAACTAACCTTATTTAAACCATGGCCAAAACCACTTTAGAGCTGCAAAAGCACAGCTAAATCTAAGCAGAGCATGACAGAACAAAACTTGTGCTCTTACACACAAACCTCCGGAGTTCCCAGCAGAGCACAACAGAGCTACGGAGCAGACAGTCACTGCTTACTTATTTCACCTTATGTAATCACACTACTGTAAAACTCTTATACTGCTCTTCTCCAATGTACAACAATTATGTTCATTCAATCTTGCCATCCCATGCCTTGCTGTATTCATACAGAACTTCCAAAAAGCTTTTTCTGCAAGTTGATCGTATTCATTCAATCACATCAGATCTTCATCTATCCATTTAATCTTGTACAATAGTGCAATTTTCCACAAACTTTCAATCTCAATATCTCTTCAAATCTCCAAATCTCCTCTCTTTAAATCTCAAAATCTCCAACAATGGACCATAGTTTCGCTGATAACCAGCTTCATCAGGGAAACTTCAATCTCACATTCAAAACTTGATGCCTTCTCTTCTCATGCAACTGCAAAAACAAAATCCCAAAGCCAACTCAAATCTAAAACTTTTAAAAAATTCATATGCAAGCACTCCATACCTGATAAAACTACACTGACCTTCAGCTTCTTGCCTCCCTACATGAATTCAATTATTTTAATGCCAAAGTGAAACTCAATTCGGAAAAGATTGAAAGTCAAGTTTCAAAGAAATTCACTGTTTAGTCCCTGATGCAAGCGGTAGCACCAAAATATGTTGAGCCACTGATTGATTAGTACTGGATTATCCTGTGGAACTGCCATTACTGATGAGCTTGTATTTTATATTGTCAATTATGGCAGAGGCGTTTTAAATGTCCTACTATTTCATTCTTCCTCTACATATTTTGTCATATCATCTACTCCAGTGGGACTTGCATATTTATCTACAGTATTAGAATATTTGGAGTGAGTATGGCATCTGGTATCGAAAGGTTTCTATCATCTATCTTAACTTTTTTTTTCCAGTTGCTCTAAAAAATACAGCATGACATCCTTGTTTGCATGGAACATTGCATTAGGCCAGGATTGACTTATTCACTAGGCAGACTAGGCAATATGTGAACTACTATTGGAAAAATATGAGCTAAATACTACTAAATAAATTTTTTAAAAAAGCATCTACCTAGAGCAGCAGATCTTGGGGGCAGCATGGCCCCTCCAACAGCAAGTTTTTAGCGGAGAAGGCAAGTCTCTCAGGCCTTGACTGTGCAAATAGCAGTGGAAGCCCCGATAGTGCTTTACTCTGCCGCAGTCTTACCCGGGGTTTAGGTGATGGTAAAGGGAACAAAAGATGCTGGCCAACTTGGTGAGAAGTAGGGAAGGGGAACAGGGAAGGAGAACAGGGAGGGGGGGACACCCTGGGGAACAGGGAAGGGGAGATGGAGTATGGGAAGGGTAGAGAAGGGAAAAAAAGGTATTAGATTAATGGGGTGAGAGAGGGGTTAGGACCCTGAATTGTCCTGAGAGGGGAGGTGGGGGAGTATGTGCCTGAAGTTTTGCCTAGGACACAGCTATTCTTGGGCAGGCAAGATATCACGGTGTTAGCTAGAGCAAATGAAGAACAGCAAGATGCAGAACCTCTAAGGAATAATATTCTTCAGCTACTCATACAGTTCCATCATCACTGTAGCAATTGATTGTAGGATAGGAGACAGCATGGTTTTACTAGAGGCAGGTCTTATCAAACAAAAATCTAATTAATTTCTTTGACCGGGCGACCAGAGAGTTAGACTGAGGCAGAGTCCTAGATGTAGTGCATTTAGATTTCAGTAAAGCCTTTGACACTGTTTTGCACAAGTGACTTATAAATGAATTGGATGCCCTAGGGATGAAACCTAAAGTGACTGACTTGGTTAGAAATTGGTTGAGTGGGAGGTGACAAAGATTACAAGTAAATGGAGCTTTCTCTGAGGGGAAGGATGCTACCAGTGATGTGCTGAGGGATCTGTCAGGCTGATTCTTTTTAAAATTATTGTTAGTGATACTGCGGACCGGCTGTCTGGTAAAGTTTGCCTTTTTGTAGATGATACCAAAATCTGAAATAGAGTAGACACCCAGGAAGGAGTAGATAACATGAGGAGGTATCTAGCAAAGCTTGAAGAATGGTCAAGAACTTGGCAGATAAGATTTAATGCTAAAAAATGCAGATTCATGCATTTGCGCTGCAAAAATCCAAGGGAGTGATATAGTATAGGGCAGGGGTCTGCAACCTTTAAGACGTAAAGAGCCACTTGGACCCGTTTCCGAAGGGAAAAAAAAAACTGGGAGCCGCAAAACCATTGCGACATTTAAAACAAATCTAACACTGCATATATTGTTTCTTACCTTAATGCTATATACGACCCCCTACTTTTCCTGTTAAAATATAGGTGTTTGGCCTATACTCGCCGTATAAGACTAGTCCCGCCTCCAAAGTCAAGACAGGAAGGGCTCCGAGATGATTTTAAAAGCACAGCCGCGGTTCCCTAAGAGGCAGGGAACCGCGGCTGCAGAAGAAGGGAGGGAGCCCATAACGCCATAAATACCGGGCGGGCAGTGTGCTCCGGAGCCGCGGCAAAGGTGAGAAAGAGCCGCATGCGGCTCCGGAGCCGCGGGTTGCCGACCCCTGGTATAGGGAATGAAGTACTTCTGTCCATGAAATAAGAGTAGGACCTGAGCATGATGGTTTCTGATGATCTTAAAGTGGCTAAACAGGTAGAAAAGGTGACAGCGAACGCTAGAATGATGCTTGGGTGCATAGGGAGAGGAATGACCAGCAGGAAGAAGGAGGTGATAGTGTTTTTGTATAAATCCTTGGTGAGACCCCATTTGGAGTATTGTGTGTAATTCTGGAGATCACACTTTCAAAAGGATATAAACATGATGGAGTCAGTGCAGAGGGTGGCTACCAAAACTATCATTTGGCTTTGTCGGAAGGCATATGGGGACAGACTTGAAGTTCTCAATATGCATACTTTGGAGAAAAGGCATACATGCACAAGAGGAGAGCAACAAGGGGGCATAGGATGAAAGTAAAAGAGGATAGATTCAGGATTATGGAAATATTTCCTTATGGAAAGAATGATAGATGTGTGGAATAGGCTCCCAGTGGAGGAGTAGAGATGAGGACATTATCTGAATTCAAGAAAGCATGGGATAAAGACAGAAGAGATCTAAAGGAAAAAAAGGGACTATAGTAATTGGTATGGAAGGGCAGACTGGCAGGGGCAGCCCAAGGGGGGTGCGGGGCCATGTGCGGAGACTCGGTGCAGGGCCTATTTTGCATAAGGGGCCTCATTTGCATAAATATTTGCATAATGTTACCATACACTAACTTTTAGTAAACATGCTTTTCATGAGTGTATGGATAAAGAAAAACTAAAAGATTTCTACATTACTATAATCCAGTGCCAACCGCCAGGCACATTAGGAACTACTACAAACACTGCCCATTTAAACCCATAGCAAACCTGCCGTATCCTAACAGCACTACAAGGACTCATAAAACACCATACCATACCTATCAAAAGGCAACACTGCAAATATTAAACTAATACATTTCAGAGAATAACAATACATGACCTACTGGGGAAAGAGAACAAGTGGCAATGTCAAATAGGAATTACATAAACAGAATACCTCAGCTCAGTTACACATGCAGAACATAGACCATCACCAAACAAGGAATCACAATTTAGAAACAGGAAGACAATAATTAAACTGGGAACCCCAAAAGCCAAACTTGGAATGTACAACACTGTAGAAATAAAACTATAAATTAATTTCCTCTTGTACTAAACAAAGCGCCGACGTTAATGATGCACATTTCCCAGAGCTGACATATTCCAGTTAATAAATTCAAAATAAAGAGATATCTTTGTACCTTTTGTGCATTTTTTTTCAGTTGCAATTGTTCCAGCCATTTTCTTCTGGTTTATTTGTGTCTTCTGCTAACTCTCCATCGTCTGCTGTCCATTTGTCCTTTCTTCACTCTTCTAGTTTTTTTCCATTCTACCTCTACATCTGTTTTAACATACTAATCTTTCTCCTTTTGCTCTTTCCTCATTTCTATTTCATCCACTCAAATTTTACCCCTCCATCCTCAATCCCCACTTACTCTCCCAACACCCGGCCAATTGTAGATTTTTCTTCCTTCCCACACAAAATATTTTCCCCTCTCCATCTCACTCTCCCAGCCCCATCCCCTTCTAATCTCCCCCAACATCAGCTCCCTTCTAGTTCCAGCCCCACCCAGTATCCGCCCCCTTCTAGTCCCCCCATCAGCCCATTTCCAGTCCTAGCTCCCCCATCCATTTCCAGTCCTATATGAGTCCCTTCATCAGCTCATTTCCAATAGATAGAAAGCAGAGGGTAGGGCTAAATGGCCAATTTTCCCAATGGAGAAAGGTGAATAGTGGTGTACCCCAGGGATCTGTGCTGGGTCCGCTGCTTTTTGACATATTCATAAATGATCTGGAAAGTGGAATAACAAGTGAGGTTATCAAATTTGCAGATGACACAAAACTATTTAAAGTTGTTAAAACCCAAGAGAATTGTGGAAAATTGCAAGAGGATCTTGATAAATTGGAAGACTGGGCATCAAAATGGCAGATGAAATTTAATGTGGACAAGTGCAAGGTTATGCACCTAGGGAAGAACAACCCAAACTATGGTTACACGATGCAAGGTTCCACATTAGGAACCACCACCCAGGAAAAAGATTTAGGCGTCATTGTGGCTACCATGTTAAAACACTCGGCCCAGTGTGCAGCGGCGGCCAAGAGAGCAAATAGAATGCTAGGTATGATAAGGAAAGGAATGGAAAATAAAACAAAGGATATTATAATGCCTCTATATCGTTCCATGGTGAGACCGCACCTTGAATATTGTGTGCAATTCTGGTCGCCGTATATTAAAAAGGATATAGAGTTATTAGAAAAGGTTCAGAGAAGAGCCACCAAAGGGGTAAAGGGAATGGAAGGATACTCCTATGAAGAAAGGCTAAAAAGGTTAGGGCTCTTTAACCTGGAAAAGAGACGGCTGAGGGGAGATATGATAGAAGTCTATAAATTAATGAGCGGAGTGGAACGGGTAAACGTAGATCGATTGTTTACCTTATCAGAATATAGAAAGACTAGGGGACATGCAATGAAGCTACAGGGTAAACTATTTAAGACTAATAAAAGAAAATATTTTTTCACTCAACGTGTAATCAAACTCTGGAATTTGTTACCGGAGGATGTAGTAAAGGCTGTTAGTGTAGCTGGGTTTAAAAAAGGTTTGGACAAGTTCCTGGAGGAAAGGTCCATAAGCCATTATTAAGAAGGGACCCAGGATATCAATGCTTGAACCAATACAAGCATTGTGGAACCTGTGTCCCTTGGGGAAACTGCTAGGTACATATGACCTAGATTGGCCACTGTTGGAAACAGAATACTGGGCTTGATGGACCTTGGTCTGCTCCAGTATGGCATATCTTATGTTCTTAATACCAGCCTCCCATCAGCCCATTTCTAGTCCTTTCCTAGCCCCACCATCAGCCCATGTCAAATCCTAGTTCCCCTCCACTCAGCCCATTTCCAATCCAAGCCCCCCATGAGCCTACTTCCAGTTCTAGCCCCTCCATGAGTCCATTTCAATCCAAGCCCCCACCACAGCCCATTTCCAATCTTAGCTCCCCCAAACACCCAATTCCAAGTCCTATCCTAGCCCCTCCATCAGCCCATTTCCTGTCCTAGCTCCCTCTCATAAGAGCCCATTGCAAGCCCCCCTTCCCATCGGCTATTTGCAGTTCAAGCCCCCTTCCACTCAGCCCATTTCCATTCCAAGCCCCCCTCCCCATCAGCTATTTGCAGTTCAAGCCCCCACTTCCCCTCAGCCCATTTCCATTCCAAGCCCCGTCCCCATCAGCTATTTACAGTTCAAGCCCCCTTCCACTCAGCCCATTTCCATTCCACGCCCGCCTCCCCATCAGCTATTTGCAGTTCAAGCCTTCCCTTCCACTCAGCCTATTTCCAGTCCTAGCAACCCCCCCAACCCATTACCAGTCCTAGCCCCCCATAGCCTATTACCAGTCCTAGGCCCCCATCAGCCTAATCCCACCAGCCCATTTCCAGTCCTAACCCCCATCACCCAATTTTCCGTTTAAGCCCCCCATAGCCCATTACCAGTCCTAACCTCCCCATCAGCCCACTCCCAGTCCTAATCCCATCAGCCCATTTCTAGTCCTAACCCCCCATCACCCAATTTTCAGTTTAAGCCCCCCATAGCCCATTACCAGTCCTAATCCCATCAGCCCATATCCAGACTTAGCTCCCCCATAGCCCATCACCACTCCTAACCCCCCACCCCCCAGCCCAGGGAAAATTTAAAATAAAAAAAACTGTCTACTGCCGCTGCCGGGGCAGCGGCAGAATCGAGTGTGCCGCGGGGCCCACCGGCCCGGCAGAGCCTGCCCTCCCCTGCATCAGCTCCCTCTTTGCAGCTGCAGTCACACATGCCGGCTTTCAGAGCGCGAAGGGAGAGTTTCCCTTTCGCGGCTCTGTTAAGCCCGCGGGGGCTTAAGAGCCGCGAGGGAGAAACTCTCCCCTCGCGCTCTGAAAGCCGGCGTGTGTGACTGTAGCTGCAAAGAAGGAGCTGATGCAGGGGAGGGCAGGCTCTGCCGGGCAGGGGGGGCCCCACGGCACACTCGATTCTGCCGCGGTCCCAGCCCAGGCCCCAGCAGCGGCAGCAGACAGGTTTTTTTTTATTTTAAATTTTACTTTTAGATCAGAATGATTTTTGCGCGGGGCCCCCTGAAACGCGGGGCCCTGTGCAAAAAACATTCTCGCTCAATGGACGGGCTGGCCCTGCAGACTGTATAGGCCATATGGTCTTTATCTGCTGTCATGTTTCTATCAGAATATGGCTCAGGAGCTTCTTCAATGAAAGGCAACAGAGTTCACCCATTAAGAAGACACTGGAAATGGCACTGACATTCCCACTCCTGTGGGTCCAAACCATCTTCAGATGACTAGAAATCTTGTTGCGATACTAGCAGAACAGCTTTTAAAAAATAAAGTTGGCAGGAGGCGCTCACAAGCCCAAGCAGAAATGGCCACCTGAGATGTGTGCTCCGCCGACTGCCAGCCCTCCGTAGGGGATTGCAAAGTCCCTCCTTAGTGCAAGTGCAGCAATCATATCTGGCATGCATCCCCAATGAATAGCAACCTTACTGGTACATTCTCTGCTCAATTCCACCTGCAGTAGGGCAGCGTATGGCTGTGGGTGTGCTCGCGGCCCTTTAATCCCACCCACACGTGCTCCGAGCCCCGCCATTCATCTACATCTGATGCCGCTGGTTCTGTCAAAAGCAGTGACAACGAATCCACCTGATTGTATCCTCTGATCCCTTGCAATGTAGAAGGAGTTTTTGAGTGGCCAATGTGCATCGGAAGTGCTGTGGCCTGCCCATGCATGCACACATAGGGTATATGCTACAGAAAGGCAGTAAAATCAGCCACAATGTTCATATATTGCTGCGTCTCATCCAGAGAGAATTAGATTGGGGAAGCTGATTTTTCTTTATAAGAGAATCTGTTTGATCTGATGCCTGCCATCCGCCCTCCCCCTCCAGAATCACTGCAGAACATTGATTATCCAGGGTGATAATCTTCTATAAGAGGTTAAATGCAGAGCACTCAGATATTTGGGGCCCGCTAATCATTCCTGTGCTCCATCCATTCAAAGCTGACAGATACTGTCTGAGTCCACATTGCATGTTGATCTGGAACTAGGATCCTTGGTATAGACACACAGGTACTGTCCTCTTTGCCTCCTTTACTTTATTTATTAATTTAGTTTTGCTTTCTTTTTCTGACTGAACCAGAGAGGGTAACTACAGCAGTCCAACAGGGAAAGTAGGGAGTGGGCATCTCTTCAGCGATTCAACCCCACCCACCAAGACTCCTGCAATGCAATTTATTTTTCTTTAATAAATACTAGGTTGAACATCACTTAGAGTGGTGGTGCAGAAAAGATCCAGAGTGCACAGAGCTCAAAGGAGAAGAAGGCTACTGAATACAAGGGGATGGAGGTCAGAAGAGATGGCACATTACATAGCAATATCCTTCAATGTATGCTCATATCTAAGCTGAAAGGGGGATGGCACTGGTTAAACAACTTCCCCTCTGCTTGACAAAATCTTCTGGGAAAGATCTGAGGGCTACTTCCAATGTATCTGACCAGGGTGGCAATGGGTATGTCTGACAAAGGAACTTACATGACTGCTCTAGCCTGCTTCTTCCGCACAACAGATTCTGGATCTGCAGCATCAGAATCCCAGGATCCAACAGTCAGTGATTCCCCTGATCCTGGAAGTTCATCTGCCACAACCTCACCAGTGACTAAAGTACCCTATCCATCCTATCCTCACTCCTCTTCAACATATACCTCCAACCACTGCGTACAATGATCAAATCACAACACATCCACTACCACATCTACGTGGACGATGTCATGCTTTACTCACCATTCAATATGAAAGAACCCATCTACATGAAACTTCAATAATGGCTCCCAATGGCTCTCAGCAAACCACCTATCCATCAACTACAAGAAGACGGAAACACTATTCATCATCAAGGACAGCACATTCTCACTCCTACCTTCCATTACACTAAATGACACCCAAGTGAAAGTCCATTCTGAACTGTCATATCTAGGCATTACTCTTGACTAACACCTCACCTTTAAATGACAAGTGAAGAACACCACCAGAGCAATCTACCACAAGATCTGAACCCTACAACGCCTGCGCTCAGTCCTGGACCCATTCAATTCCCATCAGCACTTCAGGCAACCCCATCTACCAAGGCCTGCCATAGTTCACCCTGTTACCTCTATGCACAGCTCTTATATAATAGCACACATCTTACAAAGAGAATCAAAACATGATCACATCATACCCATCCTGAGGCCGTTACACTGGCTCTCTTAAACAGCCAAAACAAATGCAAGATCCTCCTACAGACTCACAAGACTATCCACGGCTACTCCTCCTCCCACCTACAGACCTTACTCCAGACCTTTCAATCCAGCAGAACCAGAAGACAATCCACCAAGAACACACTAGTCATCCCCCATACAAAAACAAACAGCAACCAAAAGGCTTATGCGAGATCCTTTGAACTCTACACACCAACAATCTGGAACACACTCCCTGACAAAATCTGGAATACTACAGAATTCCACACCTTCTGAAAACACCTAAAGACACACCTATTCATTGAACACTTCAGCCCCAGCACAAAATCTCTCTTCCTACAAACCTTCCTTCTCAACCTGTCTCTCTCATACTACCCCCCCCCCATAAACAATGCTATGTCACCCCTATTCCCCACCATCAATGCCAAAAGTAAATAACTTAATGTTGTAGCAACCAGTTATGAACCCTTTCCAAATGTATACTGTAGAAGTTTAAACTACAAGCACAGCTAATGTTCCACACTGCTTACCCCTAGGATCTATGTATCTTTTGGGAACCTGTCAGATTCCAGTGACCTGTATTAGCCACTGTAGGAAATGGGATACTGGGCTTAATGGTCCCTTGGTCTGACCTAGTATGACATATCTTATGTTCTTATTTGGATAGACACCTCACAGGGGATATCCCATGTAAAATAAACAATTTCCGTTTTAGCAGCGTCTCTGGAAAAAGCCAATTAGTCTGGATTAGGTACTTTAGCTAAAGGCAGCCACACTTTCAAGAGTACAGAAAGGAATTTGATTCATTGCTACAAGTCCTGAATGTACTGTATGCCAAGGTGAGCTGGGCAGAAACAGATTTAGGAATTTAAGAGAAAAAGAACAGATAGATAACAGACAGCGTGCATGGCATGGAGTTGCAGACGGGAAAAAGCCCTTTATCCTCACTACTCTCTTATTTGCTCTGTGTCAAAGCAGGCACCAAAAGCTGGCCATGTGTTATGAAGGGAATGGTCATCCTTAGGGTTTAGTGATCCAAATTAACAAATCCGAAGGTGTCCTTTAGATACATTCATTTACACGGGAGCCCATTTTACTTGGCAGAAGTGTAAGTCCAAATTTATGTACAGGCAAGCTGGGCCTCTCAACTTGATCAGGATTAAGATGATTCCAAAGCTGTCTTCACTGTGAAAGTTTATTCATGTCTGTACATTGCTGCTTAGTGAGTCTGTAGCAACCCAATATCCTTGACTTTTAGACTTCATCCTAGTTTGGTTCAGTGTATGCTACTCCATAGGAATAGCCTGCTGCTATAGTTCTACAATTCCCCACCACCACTGAGAGCACTGCCCCCTCCCATGAAAGAATATTGAGTGGGAGGGAGAGAAGAGAGGATAGAGAGATGCTGATGCTGCCACTAAACACGCAGCTGAACCAGGAGCCCAGTTTATTTACCACGATCAGCTTCTGGGAGTGAAGGACACTGGTGATGCTGCTCATGAACTTGACCCCAGAGCCCTTTGAAGATTGTAGGGCTGTTCTGGAGGCAGAACCAATCAAGTCACCTGGGGCTACAAATGCAGAGTTGCCAAGTTATCCAGTACCAGGAGTGAGATTTTTTGCCAGTTCTGGTTTTAAATTTGCTTTCAATGCGGTATGATATTTGTAGTCTCTGATTTTACCTATTGGAATCAGTGCAGCAAGTCCCACAATGCATCAGGATGAGATTGTCAGAAATCCAGGACTGGCTTAAAATCTCACTCATGGAACCGAGTAACTTGACCACTCTGCAAATGCACGATTTTGTGCCAGTTGCCTTCTTCTTGTGCTCCTTTCACTTGAGTTGATGCTGTTTGTTATTGTTTTTTTCCCTTAAATAGTTTTATTAAACAGAACAAACAGCCCCAAGACTAAGGAAGCCTGCTGGCCTCCTGGCTCAGACAAATAGCTAATTTATTTATTTATTTTATTTAATGTATTTTTTATACCACGCTTTTTGGGATCAGTGCGGTTTTCATTCAACAATAATTATACAGTGCAGGCGGGCCTACACTGAACTTATAATGAACAGGGAGTGATAACTTGGATCAGCGAGGGTAACTATGTACAGGTTATATACACTGGGTATCTATTACAGGTATCATATTTACAGTATTACATCAATATTTACAGTAATAAATCACTATATACACATTCAGTATATCGGGTGTGTCGTTGAGCTAGGGGGTGGGACTGGACTCGAGTGGCATTGGCGTGCTGGGGGTGGGGTCCTGGTTGTTGAGTGTGTCTGATTGCGATATGTTGCCCGTATGAGAGTAGTGCTGGAGGAAGAGATGGTGCTTCAGTGCCTTCCTAAATTGGCCCGGAGGGCAGGCGGAAGCGCATTCCAGCATGTGGGTGCGTAGAGGGCAAAGGCTCTGTTTCTGGATGTTTGCGAACATTTTGTTGTTGCCTTTGGGATTATCAGAGTGTTGACAGTGAATGATCTCCTGGCTCTGTTGCATGGGGAAGGAGTAAAGACTACACCAGGCTGAGGGAACAGAATATCCCCCATGGCACTGGGTCCCAGGTCTGCAGGAGAGGCTCAGAAGAAGCTTTCTCTGCCCAAGCTCTCTTCAGCTTTGCTGTGCCTGCTGTCTCCCATCTACAGTATTAGCAACAGAGCAATACTCATCAGCTCCTTATCTGTACTGGCTTATATAGAGCAAGTTGAATTTCTCTGTCTTTCCCTGCTGGAAAGAGGAGAAATCCTACTGGTGTTGGCTGGTCTGGCAAGGGAAAAGATGGACAGATATTCTCAGAACCTTTTTTTCTACTGATTTAGTATCTCTAAGGTCCAAATACCTGTCCCCCTCATACTACCCCCCCATATACAATGCTATGTCATCCCTATTCCCCACCACCACTGCCAAATGTAAATAACTTAATGTTGTAATTAACTAGTTATGAACCCTTTCTAAATGTATATAAGTTTAAACTACAAGTACAGTTAATGTTACACACATCCAGTGTATGTAAACTAAAACCATATGTATATATGTTAATGTTCTATGTAACAATGTACCTCCTCATTATATGTACATCACTTTGACCTGGTGAAAAGCGGTATATAAGAAAAGCTACATAATAAAGCAGGCCTCATGGAGATCTCGCACGAACGTAACTTTTTCTGCTTAGATTTTTCCAAGGCAGTGAGTGATATTAAATCTGAAATTAAGGCCCTGGATTACCGGGTTACTCAAACTGAGATTAATATAGGGGAGCAGATAGATGTGACATCTCTCTTCTAATCCAAAATTCATAAACTGGATATGCTTACTAAGGACTTGAAAGAGAGACAGGGCAACCTCAAAAATCATCAGAGATGAAATAACATCAGAGTCTTAGGTATCCTGGAGATGGCCGGGGAAAAACACGGGAGCATTAATCCAACAACTACTGTATACCCTTTTTGTGTTCCCAGGGCATTAGGGATGGTCAAGTTGGACAGAGCTCATCGGAGTATTGGATTCAAGACTAGGACAAGGTTTCACCCTCGCCAAGACTAGGACAAGGTCTCACCTTCACTAACGCACTGCATGTGGCTTACGACCACGGTGACATCTCAGTGGCGGTAGCCTTGGACCTATGTGCTGCCTTCGACCTAGTTGATCACTCCCTTCTTCTTCTTCGCCTATGTGAAGCAGGCCTCTGTAGCACTGTCTATCGCTGGTTCCACTCCTTTCTCTCCTCTCAGTCCTTTGCAGTTCTCTCCTCTACACCCTCTATCCCTTCCTCTGACCTATTTCCTTTACCCTGCGGGATCCCTCAAGGTTCTTTACTTGCACCTCTCCTTTCCAACCTTTTCCTAGCTCCCCTCGCCCTACTGATACAACAATCTGGGATTTCCGCTTTCTATTATGCAGACGACATAGTCCTCCTTCATCACACCTCCCCCTCTCACCCGGACCTTTCCGCACTTGATTCCTGTCTCTCTATTGTTGCAGACTGGCTAACCCAGAACTGTCTTCATCTTAACCTAACCAAAACCATCACAATTTGGTTCTCCCATGGCAGCCCACCCCCCTCGCTGGCCCCATCCTTTTCAGGTTCTACTATACCCTTGGTTTCCACTTTCCATTATTTGGGTGTGCTTTTTGACTCCGACCTCTCCTTTCAAGCTCACGTTTCACATATTACCAAGACTTTCTTCTTTTTTCTTCGTCAAATTTGTGCGATTCGCCCTTTTCTCACTCCGTCTGCCCTTACCACGCTGTTACTGTCACTAGTTATGTCGTGTGTTGACTTCTCCAACTCTGTCTTCACTGGTCTCCCCAAATCTCAACTTAATAGATTACAAAGGATCCAAAATACTGCTGCCCACCTCATCACCCACTCCTCCCAACGAGATCATGCAGCACCCCTAATCGTCCATCTTCATTGGCTACCTGTTTCCTTTCGCACCCAGTTTAAGCTGCTCACTCTTGTTCAGAGGGCTCTTCACACCAGAACTCCACAATACCTGGCAGATCTTATCACCTTCCACACCCCCAGACACACTCCCCACTCATTTCACCTCAATCACCTTAATCTCCCTTCCCCCTCCCTTGCTCACCTTTAGTACACCCGCTCCTCTGCCTTTTTTTTCGCAGGCCCTGCCCTCTGGAACTCACTCCCCTCGACTGGAGCCCCACCACACCACCTTCAAGCATGACCTAAAGACCCACCTCTTTTCCCTGGCCTATGACCTTCCCTCCCCTTTTGTGTAATCCCATCAAGTATAGTCCTGTACCTTTCTTTCTCCTACTTATCTACCAATGATTGTAACTTCCTTTTCCTCCTCTCTGGCCTTGCACCTTTTTCTAAATTTTTGTACATTTTAAACCGCTCTGATTGCCAAAGTAGGGCGGTATATCAAATAAAATAAACATAAACATAAGGTTCATTATAGCTTTCTTCCACTCTTTCGAGGACAAAATGTAACTGCAGCATAGTCTGAGGGGCCACGCTCAATCACATTCCAGGGTTAGGAGGTGCAGATCTTCCAAGATCTCTCTCAATACACACTGGAATGGAAGAAATGTTTTAAACCATTGACTCAGGTGCTCCAGGAGAAGTCCATCAGGTATCGGTGGGAGTTCCCCTTTGCACTGTTTTTTGAAAGGAAGAATACTCAGCATAAGATCATACAGTAGATCTGGATGACTGCTTAGATATGGTGGACTTCTTGCAAGAAGGCGATTGCCGGACACCGAGTTGACCCAAGGAGTAACATGAGTGGCAGGCCTGCACTCTGAATAGGCAGAAGATTCCTGTAATCTGGTGCCAGCTTGGTAATACAATGAAGGACCAACACAATTGAAACATATGTTTATGTTTATGTTTATTGAATTTGATATACCGCTCAGACCCAAAGGTATTAGAGTGGTTTACAATATTACTTCATTTAATTGAAACATAGAAACATGATGACAGAAAAAGACCAAATGGCCTATCTAGTCTGTCCTTCCATATCAACAACTACAACAGTCCACTTTTTACCTTTAGAGATCTTCTGTGTTGGTCCCATGCTTTTTTGAATTCAGTTACTGTCCTCATCTCTACCACCTCCACTGGGAGACTATTCAACGGATCCACTACTCTTTCCGTAAAGAAATATTTCTGCATATCACTCCTGAATCTATCTCCCTTCACCCTCATCCCATGTCCCCTCGTAGCAGAACTTGCTTTCAATTGAAAGAGGCTCTCTCCCTGAACATTTATGCCACGGAGGTATTTAAACATCTCAATCATATCACCTCTATCCCGCCTTTCCTCTAAGGTGTACATATTAAGATCCTTAAGTCTGTCCTCATATGCTTTAGAATGAAGCCCACTAATCATTTTAGTAGCCACCCTCTGCACCGACTCCATCCTGTTCACATCCTTTTGAAGGTGCGGTCTCCAGAATTGCACACTATACTCCAAATGAGGTCGCACCAAAGACTTATACAGAGGCATTATCACCTCCTTTTTTCTGCTAGCCATTCCTCTCCGTATGCACCCAAGCATCCTTCTAGCTTTTGCCATCGCCTTTTCTACCTGTTTAGCTACTTTAAGATCATCAGGCACAACCACGCCTAGGTCCCGCTCTTCTTTAGTGGACAAAAGTACTTCACCTCCTATACTGTATTGCTCCCTTGGATTGCTGCAGCCCAAATGCATGACCTTACATTTTTTAACATTAAATCCCAGCTTCCAAATTCTAGACCATTCTTCAAGCTTAGCTAGATCCCTCCTCATGTTATCTACACCTTCCTGGGTGTCTACTCTATTGCAGATTTTGGTATCATCTACAAAGAGGCAAACCTTACCCGACAGCCCTTCTGCTATATCACTAACAAAGATGTTAAAAAGAATCGGACCAAGGACAGATCCCTGGGGCACATCACTGGTAACATCCTTCTCCTCAGAGTGAGCTCCATTTACTTGTACTCTTTGTCGCCTCCCACCCAACCAATTTCTAACCCAAGCAGTAACTTTAGGGTCCATCCCTAGAGTGCTCAGTTTGTTTATAAGTCGCCTGTGAGGAACAGTGTCAAAGGCTTTACTGCAATCTAAATACACCACATCTAGAGCTCTCCCTCGGTCCAACTCCCTGGTCACCTACTCAAAGAAATCAATCAGATTTGTCTGACAAGACCTGCCTCTAGTGAATCCATGCTGCCTCAGATCCTATAATCCGCTGGACTCCAGAAACCTCACTATTTTCTCTTTCAGCAGCGTTTCCAATAATTTACTCACCACCGAAGTTAAACTAACCGGCCTGTAGTTTTCAACCACATCCTTACTTCCGCTTTTGTGTAAAGGCACCACATGAGCCTCTCTCCAGTCCTTTGGCACCACTCCCGACTCCAACGAGGCATTGAAAAGGTCAGTCAGTGGAGTTGCTAGAACGTCCCCAAGTTCCCTCAGTATTCTAGGGTGTATCCCATCCGGTCCCATCGCTTTGTCTACTTTAAGTTGAGCTAGTTTCTCACGAACACAGTCTTCTGAAAATTGTTCAAGATGTCCCTCACTTCTGTTCCTATTTGTGGGTGTTTTCTGAGGTCCTGCTCCTGGTTCTTCATCTGTGAACACAGAACAAAATATTTGTTAAGCAATTCCGCTTTATCCTTATCAGCTCCTACATATTCCCCCCCCCCCCCTGCACCCTTGAGTCTGACAATACCACTCTTACCCTTCCTCTTCTCACTAATATATCTGAAAAATGTCTTATCCCCCCATTTTATTGCATTGGCTATTTCCTCCTCCTTTTGAATCTTTGCCTTCTTGACTACTTTGCTAGCTTCTCTAAGTTTTTCCAAATACAGATGCCTGTCTTCCTCTTTCTCTGATCTCTTGTATTTCATGAAGGCCTCCCTCTTTTTCTTCACTTTTTCAGCTACTTCCTTAGAAAACCATAGCGGTCTCCTTTTCCTTTTGCCTTTATTTACCATTTTAACAAAAAGCAATGGACATTACTAAACCTCCCTTATTAAGTCTGAGTTTGTGACTTCTATGTTGTTTTTTTGTTCTTTGTATTCACATGATTGCTTATAGGTGTCACTCCTTGTTTCAGATTTGTGGGGCTCTTTTTATCTGCAGTTACATTCTGGAGTTTTGCTTACTCTGTGCATGCTTATGGTTTTGAGAAGGGAAGAGGAAGGCATATGGACCATGAGGGGGAGGGGTAGGTCTGGCAAGGGACTGATAGCATGGTTGGTGCGGGGTGGCTCCCTTCCCTCTGGATAACAGGAGGGAGGATCCTGAGGCTGACCAAGATATTTTATGGGGGGAGGTAGATGTGGAAGCTTGGTGCTGGCACATGAGAAATAAAATGTTTTGTAGTTGGATGGGTTGCTCAATCGGTTGGAGGAAGAGGGTTGGTGGGATGAGATCATAGGCCTATGAAATCAGCACCCCCGATTATAGCATCTTTTGTGCTAGGAAGGGTATTTTATAATTGTTTCCAGCAGTATCCACCCCCAAGTATGGGGACTGTAGGGGAGGGGTGTAAGGGTTGAGGAGGGACGAGGGGAGGGAAGGATTTGAGTGATGGGTAGGGCATACCATGTGAGAATGCTGGGTAGAATGATTCTCTTGGACTTCATGGAATCTTGGAGAAGGAGTGCTACAGCAGTGTTAGGACACATGGAGGATCATGGTTAAGCTCATCTTGTGGAATGTGAGGGGCCTTCACAGTCCTATAAAATAAAAACAAGTCCTAGCCCAACTCAGAAAGGAGAGTGCTGACATTGTCTTCCTGCAGAAAAGTCATATGTCCAGGCAGGACCATTTATGTCTCAGATCCCATTGTTTCCACAGGTCTTTGCATCCAATTTCTCCTCTTATAGGAGGGGAGTGATGACTTTTTCTCCAAAAGTAGCTTTTTCCAGATGCTGTCGCAGTTCACTGACCCAGAGGGGATGTTCCTCTTCTTGACGGGTCCTTGCACAGGACCGTGTACACTATTGTAAACATGTATAACCCTCCCTCACAAATAGGAGTGGCTTTGGAGGCAGTATTGGTAGAGGTGCAATTACAACAGCAAGGAGAAGTGATGATGGGTGGTAATTTTAACTACATGTCGTCTGGTATTGACAGATCAAGAAGTGGAAGTTGCTGCTCCGGGAGCTTGAACAAGCTCTGTCAGTTTTAATTCAGCTGGATTTATGTGATGCCCGGAGGACCACACATAACAGACAGAAAGATTATACTTACTTATCTGTCCACCAGAGCCACTCCAGAATTGATCTCTGGCTCATATCACAAAGTCTCTTACCAATTCTTACAGAGACAACCATAGGAACCATGGGAGTCTCAAACCACACAATTATGTCCCTGAAGGTGCAAGAGGAGTTGGAGATGCCACCCCACACTTGGACCTTACACAGAGGGTTCCTAAAGAGCAAGGAATTTATCCTTGCTGTACAAAAGGGGTGGCACGAGTATTTGTCCTTCAGTGATACCACTGAGGTTTCAGTCTTTATGCTTTGGGAAGCAGCCAAGGCAATCCTCCAAGGCCAGCTGATATCACGCTCAATGGGTTCGAAAGAAGGGAAAATGCAAAGTGGGAGGAAATTCAGCGGACTATAGGAGAATTAGAAAAACAGCACCATAGAGGTGGCGGGGTGAAGGTGTGGCAGCAACTGGTTCACAAGACAGGAGAGTTAGTATCACTTGATACATAATCCATAGCTTCACACTAGGCAACATGTTTATGAGCATGAGAATAAGGTGGGATGATGGCTCTTTTGGCAGCTGAAGTGACAGATGATAAAAAGTAAAATCCCTATTCTCTGCTCAGCCGAGGGTGTCATATTGTATAGATCCTCATAGATGGCGGAAATGTTTGCAAAGTTCTATAGCATACTATATTCATCCCAGTTGTTGGCAGGAGGGAAGAGATTAGAGGTTGGCTGGTGGCCATGGGCCTTCCGTGTCTCTCTCCGGAGGCATGGGAGGCACTGGAGCAGCCTTTTGGGACAGAGGAAGTGCATTCAGCTATTCACAGTTTAAAGGATTCAAAGGCAACAGGCCCTGATATGTTAGAAGCTTACAAAAGGATGCTGGAGCTTTTTGCTTCAATACTGGTCAGAGTCTTTAATGATATTCAGCCTCCTTCTACCAGGCTTCTATCACAGTACTCCCAAAGGATGGGAAACATCCGGTACAGTGTAGCAATTATAGACCCATCTCCCTTTTGAATTTGGACTAAAGAATTTTCACAAAAATACTCTGTGCTTGCCTGGAATTGAAGCTGCAGGATCTTATCCACCCTGACCAGATGGGATTTATGAAATACCAATATGGTTTTGAGAATGTTAGGTTGTTGACTAAGGTACTACATGAGGTCTGCAGCAGAACTGAACTTTATACTATTCTGTCACTAGATGCTGAAAAGGCCTTCAATAAGGTTGAGTGGTCATACCTGTTAGAGGTTCTTAGGCAATTTGGATTCAGGCCTAATATTTGCAGTTGGATTGAAGCCATATATGCCAGCCCTCTGGCCACAGTGGTGGTCAATGGATTTCCTTCATGTCACTTCAGACTGGGGCATGGAATCTGGCAGGGTTGTCCGCTCGAACCCCTTCTTTTTGCCTTAGCTATAGAACCTTTCACTTGCCTTATTACCAAGTTTAAGTTACAATGTAAACTGCTTTGATTGAAAATGATAAAGTGGTATAAAAAATTGGCTACTCTTTTTTAGTGCCATCAAATCAGTGTTGACTCATAGTGAGCCAGCTACCTCTGGGTTTATTTGGCAATGTATTATTGGAAGCAGATTGCCAGCCTTTTTTTCCAAGGCAATGGAGGGTAAAGTGACTTGCCAAAAGTTACAAGGAGTACCAGTGGGAATTGAACCCTTGATCTTCAGGGTACTAAGCAGCTGCTTTAACCACTAGGCTGCTACTCCTCCACTCTAGCTGCAAATAAATATAAACAAATAAAATATATGCAAAAGGGCGATGGAGACATCTATTTACCTTGGTGGGCAGATATATGCAATATCTCTGTATGCCGTTGACACGCTTATATATCTGCAAAATATGGCTACTTCAGTAACCATAGTAGTCACTATTATCAACCAGTTCTCACTGGTTTCTGGCTTACTCCCTTGTTTCTCTGTGGAAACTCAACATGCGCTACTCTCCTAGTCAACTTTCTTATGGTTGGAAACCTCAAATACCTAGGAATTTGTATCCCGAAAGACATATCAGCTCTGCCAACAAACTATTGGGTACTTCTTGTTGAGATCAGCAAAGAATTAGGAGTCCTGCTTACTTCAGTGGTCTCCTGGCTTGGACGTATTAATACAGTGAAGATGCTGGTACCCAAAGGCTTCTATTTATGTTCTTGTAATTACTAATTCAAATACCGAGGAGATTCTTCAAAGCAATAAGGATGATGCTCTCATTTTTTGTGTGGCAAGGTATAAGCCCCATGTCAGCTGGGCCACCCTGATGATGTCTAAAAGGAACAGAGGCCTAAGCTTCCCTGACCCATAGTTATACTATTGGTGCTCATGTCTAAGGGATAAATCCCTCTAAGGGATAAATCCTTTTGGTTGTCTGATTTGGGCTCAGATTGTTTTTGTCTGGAAGGGGAGTGGCTGGCTCTCATCACCCTCAAAGCAGTATTGTTTCTATGAGAGACAGATGGGGTTCAATTTCTCGCACCCCTTTCTGGGGATAGTATGGAAGACCTAGTGTACAATCTGTAAGTGGCAGAGATTATCCCCTGGGCTGTCCCCCTTCACCCCAGTATCATCTTTTGCCTTTGTAAGGGACTTTGGGGGAAGGATTTTGCACCTAGGTTAAGCTCTTAAGCTCTTCTCATTGTTCAATGACTCCTTCTTTGTTTCCAAAAGCAGGCCGAAAGAAGTATGGAGGTCCTCACTGAATTATTTCCAATATTTTCAGTTACGGCACTGCTTTGGCACACATGGCGTGCTGCCCCCCTACCCCATACACCATGCTGTGCTGCCCTCACCCCTGTGCTGTGCCTTTCAATTATGGTGCTGGTGAAGAATACTGTGTATACCATGGACTGCCTGAAGAACAAATCAGTCATTATTAGAGGAGATTAAACCTAAGCTTTCTTTAGAAACTCAGATGACAAGACTTTGACTTTAATACTTTGCACACATCATTCGAAGAGAGAGATCATTAGAGAAAGACATCATGCTTGGCAAGGTTGAAAGTCAATGCAAAAGAGGAAAACCAGCAATGAGATGGATTGATACAATAACAGCAGCTACGGGTGCCACTTTATCAACAATGAGCCGCCTGATTGAAGACTAAACACAGTTTAGGACAACTATTCAGAGGGTGCCATGAGTAGGCACCAAATCGACGGTACTTAACAGCAACAACAAAGTGAAAAAAAAAGAAAACTCAGGTACCTTCTGGCCCAATTAATCTATTTTATAAAGACACATTGGTGCCTATGGGGTATGTTTACTAAAACCCCGTTAGGTTGCACGCCGCGCTAGTGTGCGGATGCCATATAAGGAGTGGGCGTTTCAGGCTGAAAAAAGCAAAACCAGGATTAATCATGCGCTAATGTGCGCGGCACTCAAGTGCGCCCTGCACATTAGCGCATGAGAAAGTTGAGCGGAAGCAGAAGTGGTGCGCTGATGCACAAGCACAGGAACAGAGCCACAGTACAATGGTTAAGACACTGACCAATAGTGCATGGATCCTGGGTTCAATCCCCCACTGTGCCCAATGAAGAAGGCTGGCTAAGGCATTACCTATTATGGGGAAGATTGCTTTAGGAGGCATTTTATTTTTATTTTAATTATCTCTACTAGCAAACGCACTCTCAAAGCGTGTTAACATAAGGCGCCCCATAAGGCACATTTTAAAGTGCACTGTCCGCCAAGGCACCCTAGAATGTTGCTTATAGGGCGCTTTAGAGGGTGCCGTATGAGGTACCGCAAGGTCACAGCAATGTTTTTGATGGCAGCACTGTGCAGTTTAAGGAATGAAAATCATAAGTAGGTGCGCTGACATGCAAGGAGGAGCAGCAGTGGAGCACAATGGTTAAGGCACTGACTGCTGATACAGGGATCATGAGTTTGCTCCCCAGTGTGTCTAATATGTAAGGCTGGCTGAGGCATCAGCTTTGCAATGTACGTATTGTTTCCTGCAGCACTTTATTTGTATTTTCTTAATTGCTGCCATCAAACACGCCCTCACGTGCCGTAATTGAAGGTGCCGCATAAGGCACCCTATAAGGCACTCCATAGGGCACATTATAAAGTTCACTGTCTGCCACGGCACCCTAAAATGTCCCCTATAGGGCACCCTATAAGTTGCTTCACAGGATAACGTATAGTGCACCTTATATGGACGGTAACCATAAGGTGCCCTATAGGGCGCCCTATAAAGCGCCCTCTGAGGCACCTTATGGGTACAGTACGCTGAGGGTGTTTTTGATGGCAGCAATAATGTACATTAAAACTAAATAATGATTTGGACAGCCCTATCAAATAACCCCACTGTGGGTTTCAACCCACGACCTCTGGCTCTACAAGCAGTGAAGTAACCATTGGACTACAGCTCTATAGCTGCTAGTAAGCCCCTGGCTGGCTGTAGAGGGACTGCACATCACCACACAGACAGTCTGCTGTGGTCACCAGGATAGGGTTAGGCCACCCGTACCCATGATGCACTGCACATGCAAATCAGCTGTCAACAGATGAACACAAGATGGGGTATGCACCCCCACAGCACCTCGGCCTGGTAGGGGGAACTGACCATGTGCACCCCCACAGCACCTCGGCCTGGTAGGGGGTACTGACCATGTGTTTTACTGGCACAGAGTAGCTACACACCGTCACATTATGCGGGTACTGTGCTCACCCTGAGGGTGCAGTGAGGCGCCCAGCACCAGGTCCACAGCACCTTCCATGGCAGAAATAAGCCATGCTGAAGGTCCAAAGCAGTGTTAAAGTGCGAGATAGTTTCTGCAGAAACACCTTGAATATATCTGTCTCTCTCAGGCAGGTGTAGCCCCCATGGACCCCCAGGAGGATTATATACCACCACCACCACCCTCCTCCTCCTCCAGGGCTGAGGGAGGTAAACAGGGTCTCCAATCAACAGATCCACATTCTACCTTCCTGCAATGGTGGCAGTAGAGGGGACCATCAACCCCAGTCCTGCTGGGAAACAGACACCCTACAACACAGTCAAAGCAGCGCTGTACACATCCATAAACACAATAACAGACAGACATTAGACCTGGATATGCTAAGCTGCACCACACCACTATCTGATATTCTCCTGCAGCAAGCCTTCAGCTGCTGCACCCTGCAAGGCACTCCATCAAGACACAAACCAGCTGTAAACAGTCTGCTAGCTAGTCAATAGTGCATGTTCCTGGTGGAAATGCATGCACCCAGAACTGAGATGTCAGCATACACAACAAGCAGATAAATCAGTGACTGGGCCCCAAAAGAAAACCCATAAATATCACATGACAAAAATACTATATAGCACTATGGGGGTGCCTAGCCATGCTGTCGTCACTGCACAGTCAGGGTGAGAGTGATTTCCCAGCAGGACATACTGAGGTCACCCTGTCTGTGTAGGTGGTGTCCGGGCACTAAAATATCCCAGCCAGTGCCCTATGCCCTGTGAATATGCATCCTGGCCAGGCCACCCTGTCTGGGCTATACCCATGGTACCTTGCTCCTCATTATGCACATTGGCAGGCCAATACTGGCAACAGTGCTGGCAGTGTGGGCTGTGGAAGTTGTTTGCAGCCACCACACACTGTATAGACCAGTGGTTCTGAACCAGTCCTCCTTGAACCCCTAGGCCAGTCAGGTGTTCAGTATAGCCCTAATGAATATGCATGAGATATATATGCATTAGAGATATCCTGCCAACCTGACTGGTTTGTGGCCCTCTAGGGCTGGATTTGGAGACTCCTGCCTTACACCTCTGTCTTTTAAGATTTTGAGTGGGCAAGGTGCGGATCTCCGAGACATCAAAAAGGTTAGATAGAATTTGTCACATGCCTCCTCAGTTCTCACCACCACCAAAACGTTGTCTAATAAACAATATTTTGGTGGTGGTGAGAAGCCAAGAGGCATGTGACAAATTCTATCTAACCTTTTTGATGTCTCGGAGATCTGCACCTTGCCCACTCACAATCTTAAATGACAGAGGTGTAAGGCAGGGGTCTCCAAATCCAGCCCTAGAGGGCCACAAACCAGTCAAGTTGGCAGAATATCTCTAATGCATATATATCTCATGCGTATTCATTAGGGTTATCCTGAACACCCGACTGGCCTAGAGGTTCAAGGAGGACCGGTTCAGAACCACTGGTATAGACAGACACACACTCCCACACCTATGCCAGCATTGTGCTACTATAGAGGAGTTTAGCAGCCCTGCCCACCACACCAGTCCTGGGCACAGTACAGGCATGGATATGGTACGCAATACTGTTGGGGGTCACTCCCCAGGGTGGTAAACACTGTCAGAGACCAGACCTGAAGCACACACCGCAGACATCAGAAAGAGTGTTATGATGGAGCTCAATCAGCAAACTGTGCTTAACGTAGGAATTTCTATCTGCCAGTACTCATAGCAAACGTTTGATAGCTGTGTATCATATACCCAGGTGTAGGGTGGCATTGCTAAGGTATGCAAGTGCTAGTATTGGGAGATGCACGCAGGGCCCAATGTCCTGCCTCTCCAGGAGGCATTGGCCAAAGGGGCCTGTGGGTGTGGGTGTGGGTGTGTCTGTCCCTGTTGGCTGCTGCTTTATGGCAGAGGTTCCCAACTCCAGTCCTGGTGTGGCAAACACTGTTCGGGTTTTCATGCTGTCCCTCATGAATATGCATGAGCTACATCTGCATACCATGGGGGTGGTGCATAGATATGTAGCACAGGCATCTTTATTAGAGGCAGCATGGAGCCAGAATGGTGTGGGGCCCTCCAGGACTGCATTTGGGAGACTCTGCTCTAGGTAATATGCCTGTTTATGGTGTCTGTGCTCGGTGGGGTAAAATATAGGCGTATTAACCATGCGTATGTTCTCAGCAATAAAGGTTTGTCCTTACTATCACGGTTTAGTTGTTCGAAAAATATGTGGACTGGATTGGCAGGAGCCCCAGCTGGACTTTGAGCCTGTGACCTTCTGTTCTTGCACACACTGTCTGTGTGCACTGCACCACCGTGTTGCCACAGATATGATGCATTCCCTGGGGAGTCCATGACTGTACATCCGACAGGGCCTGTTTGTTGCAGTGCACGGCAACCAGATGGACAGGGCTAGGCCATGGTCTGCTGTGGGCACCAGCCGCTGCCACCTCCACCATCAGTACTGCTCCATCCTTAGTTTGGAGACAGCATAAACCCTGATGGATTTGTGGCCCTCCAGGACTGCATTTGGGGGATTCTGCCGTAGGTAATGCACATTTCTATGGTGTTTGTGCTGTGTAGGGTAAAATAGAGGTTTTTGACCCATGCTTATGTTCTCAGCAATAATGGTTCAGTCTTTACTACCATGTTTTCTTCATGGGTAAAATAAGGGGACTGGGTTGGCAGGAGCCCCAGCTGGGCTTTGAACCTGTGATCTTTTGTCTCCAAACACACTGGTTGTGCGCACTGCACCACCGTGTTGCCACAGAGACAGTGCAATCCCTGATGATACCATGACTGTTTGTCCGGCAGGGCCTGTCTGTTGCAGTGCATTGCGCCCACCTACACAGGGCTAGGCCATGGTCTGCTCTGGGCAGCTGCCACTGCCCCCCTCCACCTCCAGTATCCCTGCGCCACCATGCTGACATGCCCTTCTGCTGGTGGTGCTGGTGGTACACAGTCTCAGGCCATCCTGGGTGCGGGTAGGTGGCTGCCTATGGTGCAGGTTCTAGGGTAGGGGTGCCTGCATATCTGTCCGCACGTCCCCCAATCACCGCCTGCCAATGTTCCGTACCCTTGGGGGTACCTGCTGGGTACTATCCCCTGTGACACTGTGATATACACTCTCGTGCCCATGTTGGGCCCTCATCAGTTGCTGTCTGGTTGCTGTTCAGTTTCAGCATTCCTAAGTGCCATCTAGGCATCTGCCTAGTCCGCACTGTGACCCAGCTGCACCACAGCATGTGCCGCCTGCAGCCCTCTGTATCCCCTTTCCCAGCATCTGCCCAATTGCCCATTCCGACCTGCCCGCCCTGCTGTTGTGGAAATGTGCATGCCATAGGTAACCTGTCCAATGGAGAGGGAAACCCTGATCAGTGCTATTTCACTGTGGGATCATTCACCTTGTATGGGGACGGAGCGTAGACCCTTCTAAAATTCATATTTATTTTTTGGGGATTTCTTGGGAGTGTTTTTTGATGTTTCCCATTACTATCACTATTGCCCAGCTAGATTAAAATTTTATTATATTTTGTTGGGGTCATTTTTAATGTTTATTTGTCTTTTGTTCCGTGCACATGTATCACACTGCTCACGTTTTGTAGGTTTCCCTGGTTTCGCTGTACATTGCTGACAGAAATGGTTTCTCTTCCCTTTAAATCGGCTCTATCACAAGGTTTTCACGCGGTATTTTTTTACTCGAATTTCAGCCCCGCTCCTGTGCAGGGAGCCTCTCCCCTCCCACTCTCCACCCATTGACCCCGTCTCTCCGCCCCTGGGGAGCCTTCCTCCGCCCTCCGGGAGCCTTTCCACGCCTCTATCGCTCATTTGCGCGCCGCGCACATGAGCAGGCCCGTTAGTGCAGCACACACGTGTGCGGGGCACAAAAACGCATCATTAGTGTGCGCTAAGGTACCTTAGCGCACGCTATTGTGCGCCGCGCACTTGTGCGCCGTTTAGTAAACATACCCCTATGTGTCTTTATAAAATACTAGTACAAATCCTTCAGAAATTGCACCTGCATTAAAGGTGCTAGCATTTATGCCTGCATGGCAGCAGACATAAATGTTAGTGCATAAGGTGCATGCTTATTTTTATAAAATAGATGTGTAAATCATGACAGCCCACATTCCTCCCCCGAGCACCTCTACTAACTATGCATGATCTTACAGTATATATACTGTGAGCCGTGAGCTAAGATTATATGAGGCCTTTAACATGAGTAAAACAGCATTTTACATGCCAAAAGGTTTATAAAATGATATCTGTCATGTTTATCTGTGCTGTGGGCACTAGTGTGGTACCTTTATGAGGAAATGTGAAAAAAGGTAAGATAGGGAAAGGTCTCCCATTAAAAAAACTGACTAGTCAGCACATCATAATTTTGGACCTCATCTGAAATAGTGAAGCACCTTAGAAAGGTATGCAGAGAAATCGTGTCCTGCGGTGCACTGGAATAAGTTTACCTAGGTCAAGTGGGTGGCATCTCCCAATAAGATTACATTTCTGAGTTGTTGTTAAGTGCTCTCGAGTTGGTGTTGACTCATGGAACCCTCCGGATAGTTGTCCTAAACTGCATTCAGTCTTCAGTCAGGCGGCTTATTGTTGACAGGGTGGCACCCATAGCTGATGTTATCATATCGATCCATCTCATTGCTGGCCTTCCTCTTTTGTGTTGACCTTAACAAGGTTCTACCTTTATCCACATTTCTGTGAAAAAATGGGGCCAGAAACCAGAGGATCAACTTTCTCACCTTACAGAGACACGCTTCCCATCTGGCCCTTAAAATGCACTTAGAAAGTTAACATTATGAATACAAAGCAACAAGGATCGCGTAAATATATGAAAAGAGCAATTTCTATCATGAGCAGCTAAAGGACATCATTAATGGAAAACATGTAAAGGTTAACTTTCTGCTGACAGCATGAAATTCAGCAAAAGAAGAAGCAGGGTTTTGTTTGTTTTTTCAATTAAGCAGTGATGAAGGCACATTTTAGATAGTATATAGAGATCAGAACTGAGACATCTAGATTAGCATATACACAATTCTGGCGATCTTTTAGAAAATGGTCTGGCAGCTGTGCAGTCTTCTGTAACATATGTAGGCGTGCATATGGATATGCATCCACCTACAGTGAGAGAAGCCACATTTACACGTGTATTTCTATTTTTGCACCTTATACATGTAACTTGCTCATGTAAGTTGGTATTTTGCAAATCGATGCAGGTAACTTTGTAAATTACCGCACAGCCAATGTGCCTCACCATGTATACGTGTCTGTCCTATTTTATAAAGTGACACATGCGTGTTTTCTAAAATAAAAGCATACCAATGTGCCATATCCTAGTTACAGTAGTCCCTAGAGCAGGCGTAGCTGGCCACATCTTGAACAATGCAGAAATACGCATATATCATAGCATTTTATAACGTACGTGTGTCCTTTAAGACTATACCTTCGCATCACTCATGCCCCACCCCTGTGCACACCCCTACCAAAAATACACATGATGGACATTTCTGCACATTCTTATGGAATACCTACCAGCCGAAATGCACGTGGAAGTGTTCATTTACGCATACAAGTCCTGTAAAAGAAGAACGTGTGCGTGTTAAGAGCATAAGCAGTGGAATGGGGTGGACCACAGGAGCCATGGCCTCACCAATGTTTTGCCCAACACAGTATCAACAATTAGAGAGCTTGAGAGAGAGGGTGAAGATTAGTTTGTTTGGCCCCTTCAACTTAACTGTCCGTGGTTAAGAGGCACACATCTTTCCATTGCACCTTTATGAAATCACCCCCAAAATGTTTAAATATCACCAAATAACTACAGAGGCCACTATATTTGATTCCAATTTGTAGGGAGGGGAATAACCAATGGGGGATGAAGGAGGATCATCATCTTCATCTGCACTATAAAGGGTTGGCCAATAGAAGTGCTTATTTAATACATATATGTGCCAGGTAGCATTACAGACAATTTTACTTATACACCTGCATTCTTATATGATATGGGGAATACACATGTAGATTTTTGACCCACCCAGGCTACCTCCAAGCTAAGCGTCCTTGCAATCTCTATATATTAGGCCATCCAAATATAGATTTACTTCCTTTTGAAATATTCAATTCCATGTGTAAATGCTGGATGTTCCACTTGGAAATCATGAATAGGGTGGCTAAAATAACCCTGTTAGGGGCTAGTTACAAAGCTGTGGTAAAATTTCACATTTTACTTCAGCTTAATTTACAGTGGTACATGTAACTCCTGTGGTAAATAATGACACAGCTTGAGGTCTGTTCTTCTGCTCCCCGGAGCATCAGGCCACTAACTCTCAGGCCGATGTTCCAGGGAGCATTCTTAAAGGGGCCAGCATTGCTGTGATCTGGGGGCCCCCTTCTCTAGCAACAATGATCATTCAGTGCTCCCGGCCTCCCCCCTCAATCCACATTTAAAGGTTTGTCACCTCCAAATCCCCCCCCACACACACACACACACACACACCACCACCACCTCTGGACCCAGTCACGCACTACCAACCTTCACAGAGTTTATTGTGTACAAGACTGATTGAGCAGTCCCATTCTCCTGACACAGCAGTTAAAAATATTGGTAAAATTGAAGTCAAGCATTGATACAGCCCCCTTTGTATAAAGAGTAGAAGCTGGGCACTCTTATTTAAGCTAACTACTTTTTTTTCTATGCACACGTTTTTTTGAAAGTCTGCGTGTTATTTGCAGTTATATTGGCAAAAAAGGACAAAAAAAAACACACACCGATGAATGGAATTAACGGGAGCAGTGCAAAGTATTGATCTTAGCTGTTATCAACAGCCCCATACTGAGGTCTCCACTATTAAATTTTTCTAACACATTTTTGTTTTTATACTTAGTGATTTTCAAATCAATGTGACCTTGTGGAGGTGTGATGTACTGTGGATTTTTTGACATCATAGCAGTTCACAGGGGGAAGTTACAGCACTCTTTGTACAGCTCTTGGATTTTATTGCTTAGTTACAAGCTTTCTTTCTTAGCAAAACTAATAAACTCATTATCTCTGTTAGAATTCCCTTTTGCAAATGAAATGGCTTTAGTTGTCTAACTAGCTATTCCCCGTATGAGCACAAGCAGTGATATTTATTTCTTTATTTAAAAACATTTGGAGGGGAATTTTAGAAGGGACGTCCAAGTGCAATCTGGGATGTATAAGCCAGAATGTCTGAAAGAAATGCAGGTATGTCCAAGTGCAGTCACAATTTCACAAACATGGATGTGCCAATATGGATGCCTGCTGTGATGTCTAAATAGACATCCTCAGAACAGCAGTTCCAAACTGTGGATGTCTAGGATAGCCTAATGGTTAGAGTAGTGGGCTCAGAACAGGACAACCAAGCTTGAAATCCCACTGCTGCTATCATTGACATTGTGTTGAGTACGGGGTATGATGGAGTGCTTTCTCTATACCTTCTGGATGTTTTTAGTCAAAATGAGCACTGTTTAAGCATGGAGCAGGTCTAAACTTAGACATAATGCCAGATGTCTATTACATATCTGAGATCAGGCAGTGACATCCAGGTTCCTGGGAATGCTCTGACAATGCCTCCACTATGCCCCCATTCCAACACATGCTGAGGACGTCCCCAGAGCCGGCTCTCAAGACATCTCTGTGCTTTGGGCTTCTCTATGCCCATTTTTGGACATCCAAAGCATGAATAGGGCTTCTAAAATGACCCTCTTATTGTCCACTCTATCAGAATCTTTAGGTAGATCATAAAAATACATACACAATCTACTGTATAATGTATCATACATGACAAACAGTCAATTCTTACAAACCTATTTCCAGTATCCTTTCACTAACCTGCTTCTTGTGCTGCAAAACTCACATTACATTTTTAAATGCTTGTAAAAAGTGGACTGTAAGCTATCATGGACAACATTTGTTCCCATAATATATTAAAGTGTATTTAGCTATGCGAAGGAACATCTAACAGCATTGCATTTGCAGACCATAAAGACCGACTAGGGAGGTAGATGATAAGCTTCACGGTGCTTCCAATTGCAGGGCTTTGAACAGCAACATAATGATTTTAAAAATGATACACCAGTAAACAGGTAACCAATGCAACCTAAACAGAATTGGGGAGATATGCTCTGATTTACCCACTCCAGTTATAACATGTGCAGCAGCATTCTGAACTAGTTGTAGAGGATGAATAACACAATCAGGCAGGCCTAAGTATGGTCTATTACCATAATTAATACAAGAGCTCAGAAGCGCTTGTACCACAGGTCTAAAATTTTCAAGAGACAAGCAAAGTTTCAATATTCTAATTACACATAATCTTTACAATGCTTGTTTAGTGACTAGTTGTATATGTGCAAGCAGTGATAATTGTGTATCATGAGTTGTCCCTAAATTTCTAGCCTGATGAGACATTTGTTGGCTGAAATTGATGGGGGGGGGGGGATTTGTATGTATATTGAAGGAAGGGTATTGTGTGCTTGAATTTAGCAATCATTCTGTGTTTGTTTTTCCCTCTAGCAATATAATAACTTTGTCCTTTTTTAAATGTGCTGTTGGTATGTTAGGGATCCCAAGAAGAGCTAACATGGATATTCCTTTCTGGGCCCATGTCTATGATGCACATTTGGGGTAAGTAGGATCTATCAGTTTGATTGTAGCTAGTAGTGTTAGTCTTTTTTTTTAATCCTTTTTTTTTTACGTTTTAGTATTTGGGTTGATTAATTTTAGACCAACTTGATTCTCTTCACTATTTTTTTATGTTCAGTTTAAACAGGCATTTGCTAGGGAGAGAAAGGTATCATAGATAATTTTTACATTATACAATATTTATTTTTAACCTCCTGTGAGATATAGTGTTGTCTTTTTGTTTAAACTAAGAGGAAAGCTGGTTTGAATTGGCTGTTTCAAAACTGCGAAGCAAATAAAATAATTAACTATGTTCTTTCTCAGCATCAAAACTGAGGGGTATGTTTACTAAACCGTCTTAATGTGCGCCCGGCGATAGTGTGCAGGCTGCCATAAAAGGAGTGGGCGTTTCAGTCTTAGTAGCAAAATGGGATTATCATGCGATAACGCTCGCTGCTGCGCACATTAACGGGCTAAGCGCCGCTAAGCGCATTAACGCGCGGTAATCTTAAGTAGGCGCCCAGGCAAGCAAACACTGAAACAGAGGTGTAGTGCAATGGTTAATACACTGACTGATGATACAGGGGTCATGAGTTTGATCCCCCAGTATGCATAAGGCTGGCTGAGGTATCAGCTTTGACATGTAAGTATTGTTTCTTGAGGCATTTTATTTGTATTTTAATTATTGCTGCCAGCAAACACACCCTCACGTGCCATAACCTAAGGTGCCACATAAGGCACCCTATAAGGTACTCCATAGGGCACATTATAAAGTGCACTGTCTGCCACGGCACCCTATAATGTCCCCTATAGGGCACCCTATAAGGCGCTCCATAGGACAACTTATAAGGCACCTTATATGGACTGTAACAATAAGGTACCTCAGAAGGCGCTTTATAGGGCACCCTCTAAAGTGCCTTCTGAGGCACCTTATGGTTACAGTACTCTGAGGGTGGTTTTGCTGGCAGCACTAACGTACATTAAAATTTGACAGTGCTTTGGATAGCCCTATCAAATAACCCCACTGTGGGTTTGAACCCATGACCTCTGGCTCTACAGACAGTGAAGTAACCAGTGGGCTACCGCTACTAACAAGCCCCTGGCTGGCTACAGAAGGACTGCATGTCACCACACAAACAGTCTGTTGTGGTTACCAGGATAGGGTTAACCCACCCGTACCCATGATGCACTGCACATGCAAATCAGCAGTCTACAGATGATCACAAGATGGGGTATGCACCCCCACAGCACCTCGGCCTGGTAGGGGGAACTGACCGTGTGCACCCCCACAGCCTGGTAGGGGGTACTGACCGTGTATGTTACTGGCACAGAGTAGCAACAGACCGTCACATTGTGCGGGTACTGTGCTCACCCCGAGTGTGAGGTGGGGCACCCAGCACCAGGTCCACAGCACCTTTCATGGCTGAAATAGGCTATGCTGCAGGTCCCCATCAGTGCTAGTGTGTGTGCTAGGCAGTTCCTGCAGACACATCTGTATTTCTCAGTCATGAATAGCCCTTATGGACTATGATGCACCCAAAATAGTGCATATCCTGTGTTGGTACCACGGTCCCATGGTGAAGGGGGGGGGGGGGGGGGTATTTGGACCCATAGGTGGATTATGTACCACCACCCAACCCACTCTCTGTGGCTGAGGGTGTGAAACAGGATCCCCCAACAACAGAGCCAGACTTTACCTCCCCGCAATGGTGGCAGTAGCGAGGACTATCAACCCCAGTCCTGCTAGAGAACAGACACCATAGAGGGCAGGCCATGCAGATCTGTACACATCCATAAGGCAAGGTAGACAGAAGGTCTGAAAATGCTCAGTTGCCCCCCACCACTCTCTGACATTCTCCAGCAGCAAGTCTACAGCTTCTGCACCTTGCAAGATGTTCCAGCCAGACACATACTAGCTGCAGACAGTCTGCTAGCTAATCCATAGTGC
The DNA here is from genome assembly GCA_033557465.1 of Ichthyophis bannanicus. NCBI lineage: Eukaryota > Metazoa > Chordata > Amphibia > Gymnophiona > Ichthyophiidae > Ichthyophis > Ichthyophis bannanicus. Next base: position 1,236,320,336 of record CM066031.1, on the reverse strand, counting down.
ATGTTCCTGGAGAAAATGCATATACCCAGAACTTGGATGTCAGCATACACACCAAGCAGATAAGTCAGTGATTAGGCCCCCCAAAAGGGAACTATAAACATCACATGGAAAAAACACTATATTGCACTATGGGGGAACGTAGCCATGTCGTGGTCACTGCCCAGTCAGGGTGAGAGTGACCTCCCAGCAGGACATGCTGTGGCCACCCTGTCCGTGCAGGTGGTTGTCAGGTACTACAATGTCCGAGCCATTGCCCTATGCCCTGCGCAGATGCATCCTGGCCAGGCCACCCTGTCCGGGCTATACCCATGGTACCTTGCTCCTCATTATGCACATTGGCAGGCTTACACTGGCAACAGTGTGGACTGAGGAAGGTGTTGGCAGACACCACACACTGGACAGACAAACACACGCTCCCACACCTATGCCAGCATTGTGCAAATATAGAGGCTCTTGGCAGCCCTGGCCACCGCACCAGTCCTGGGCACAGTGCAGGCATGGCTATGGTACGCAATACTGTTGGGGTCACTCCCCAGGGTGGTAAACACTGTCAGACATCAGACCTGAAGCACACTCCACAGACAGCAGAAAGGTTGCTATGATGCAGCTCAATCAGCAAATTGTGCTTAACTTAGGAATTGCTATCTGCCAGTAATCATAGCAACCGTTTGATAGGTGTGTACAATATTCCCAGGTTTAGGGTGGCATTGCTAAGGTATGCAAGTGCTAGTATTGGGAGATGCACGCAGGGCCCAACATCCTGCCTCTCCAGGAGGCTTTGGAAAATGGAGCCTGTGGGTGAGGGTGTGTCTGCCCCTGTTGGCCGCTGCTCTAGGGCAGAGGTTCCCAACTCCAGTCCTGGTGGGCCAAACACTGTTCGGGTTTTCATGCTGTCCCTAATGAATATGCATGAGATACATCTGCATACCATGGGGGCGGTGCATAGACATGCAGCACAGCCGTGTTTATTAGAGGCAGCATGGAACCTGAATGGTGTTTGACCCTCCAGGACTGCATTTGGGAGACTCTGCTCTAGGTAATGTGCATGTTTATGGTGTCTGTGCTCTGTAGGGTAAAATGTAGGTTTATTGGGCATGTTTCTGTTATCTGCAATAAAGGTTCTGTCTGTATTAGCACGTTTTAGTAGTGGGTAAAATATGGGAACTGGGTTGACAGGAACTACAGCTGGGACTTGAATCTGTGACCTTCTGCTCCTGAACACACTGGCTGTGTTCACTGCACCACCGTGTTGCCACAGAGATAGTGCATTCCCTGGAGATACCATGACTGTTTGTCAGACAGAGCCTGTCTGTTGCAGTGCACGGCACCCACCTAAACAGGGCTAGGCCATGGTCTGCTCTGGGCAGCTGCCACTGCCCCCTCCACCACCAGTACCCCTCTGACACCATGCTGACATGCCCTTCTGCTGGTGGTGCTGGTGCTGCGCAGTCTCAGGCCATCCAGTGTGCGGGTAGGCTGCTGCCTATGGTGCGGGTTCTGGGGTAGGGGTGCCTGCATAGCTGTCCACGTTTTCCCCCAGCACCGCCTGCCAATGTTCCGTGCCATTGGGGGTACCTGCTGGGTACTATTCCCTGTGACACCATGGGAAGCACACTCTTGCCCATGTTGGGCCCTCAGCAGTTGCTGTCTGACTGCTCTACTGTTTCAGCATTCCTATGGGCCAGCTAGGCATTACCCTAGTCCGCATTGTGCCCCAGCTGCACCACAGCATGTGCCGCCTGAAGCCCTCTGTGTACCCTTTTCCAGCATCTGTCCAGTTGCCCATTCCGACATGCCCGCCCTGCTGTTGTGGAACATGTGCACACCATAGGAAACCTGTCCAATGGAGAGGAAAACCCTGATCAGCGCAATTTCACTGTGGGCTCATTCACCTTGTATGGGGACAGAGCATAGACCCTTCCAAAATTCATATCTTTTTTTTTTGGAGCTTTCTTGGGGGTGTTTTTTTATGTTTCCCATTGATATCACTATTGCCCAGCTTGGTTATGTTTTTTTTACATTTTCTTCTGGTCATTTTCACTCTTTCTTTGCCCTTTTGTTCCGTGCTAATGTATCACACTTATCACTTTTTTGTAGGTTTCCCTGGTTTTGCTGTACATTGCTGACGGAAATGGTTTCTTTTCCCTTTAAATCAGCTCTAACGTTAGTTTTCAGCCTCGGATTTCACAGCATTAGTGTGCAGGGAGCCTCTCCCCTCCCACTCTCCGCCCATTGATCCTCTCCTCCGCCCTCCGGGAGCCTTTCTCCGCCTTCAGCGCTCGTTTGCGCCTTATCGCGTGATAAAGCACCATTATCGCGTGATAAGGCGCCTTATCGTGCGATAACGTGGGAGAGCGCACGTTAAGACGGTTTAGTAAACATACCCCTGAGACTTTATAGGTTTAAAAATTGCTGGTTTGTGTTTTATATTTCTGTCACTAAGACAGTCAAAGCAGCATCCTGCTCATCTGATGCATTGCGGAAACTGTGCATGAGGAGGCATCTGCCATCAGAATGTAATGAGAGTATAAGAGAATGACATTGTGTTTTCAGAAATATTGTGTAGCTTCCATATATAGGATTTAAAAGGTCTGTACTGTGTTAAGTCAAAACTTAGCAACTTTTTAATACATTCCATAAACCATGATTAAAGAGGACCAGGGAAATGCACTGCTTACCCCTAGGATTAGCAATGTGGAATCTGTGTACCTTTTGGGAACCTGTCATATACTAGTGACCTGGAGTGGCCACTGTAGGAAACAGGATACTGGGCTTAATGGTCCCTTGGTCTGACCTAGTATGACATATCTTATGTTCTTATTTGGATAGACACCTCACAGGGAATATCCCATGTAAAATAAACAATTTCCGTTTTAGCAGCATCTGGAAAAAGCCAATTAGTCTGGATTATGTACTTCAGCTAAAGGCAGCCACACTTTCAGGAGTACAGGAAGGAATATGATTCATTGCACAAGTCCTGAATGTACTGTATGTCAAGATGAGCTTGGCAGAAACAGATTTAGGCAGTTAAGAGATAAAGAACAGATAGATAACAGACAGCGTGCATGGCATGGAGTTGCAGACGGGAAAAAGCCCTTTATCCGTAATACTCTCTTATTCTCTCTGTGTCTAAGCAGCCACCATAAGCTGGCCATGTGTTATGAGGAGAATGGTCATCCTTAGGGCTTAGTGATCCAAATTAACAAATCCAAAGGTGTCCCTTAGATACTATTCATTTACACGGGAGCCCATTTTACCTGGCAGAAGTGTAAGTTCAAATTTATGTACAGGCAAGCTGGGCCTCTCAACTTGATCAGGATTAAGTCAATTCCAAAGCTGTCTTCACTGTTATTTATTTATTTATATTTATTTATTACAAGCTCTTATATACAGCACTATTTGGGATCAGCGCGGTTTACAATATAACAAAAGACCAGAACAAAAAGCTCTTCGGTTTTACATTGAACAGGAAAAAGAACTTGGATAATACATGGGGAGATTGTTAACTGAAACTATTTACAATGAATTTACATGAATATACATCAGTATTTATTCTTAGATCGGGTTGGGTGCTCAAAGGGGATTGGTGGTCAGGACGGTGATTGGATGTTCAGTAGTAGTGGGGGAATAAATGGGATTTGATTGCCTTTCTGAATGAGGTTAGATCAGAGATAGCCCAAATTTCAGGTGGTAAGGTGTTCCAGCACTTACGGGCATAGAAGCTGAACGCCCTGTTGGATGTCGCTAGTGAGCATTTAGTTGCTGCCTTAGGGATTACTAGCGAGTTTGTAGATATAGTTCTCCTGGATCTGTTAGGTGGAACGGTCTGAATAAGGTTCATTAGAGAGGAGGAGGTGATGCCTTTGATAGCCTTGAATGTGAGTAATAATGTTTTGAACAACAGTCTATGGGGAGCCAGTGGAGCTGTTTTAGAATAGATGTTACATGGTCCCTTCTTGATGCTCCGTAGAGGACTCTGGCCGCAGTGTTCATGGCAAGTTGCAAAGGGTTTAAGGTGGAGTGTGGGAGACCTTGAAAAACGGCATTAGTGTAGTCGAGGTGCGGTAGGGTTAACGCTTGGAATATGGTCCGGAAGTCCTCAGGATCAAGCAAGGAGCGAAGGTTGCGGAGTGTCTGGATTTTGAGATAAACCGCTTTGACTACGTTGGATATATGCAATTTCATATCCAGGCGCTGGTCCAAGGTGACCCCAAAGTATCGGATTGAAGGCTTTGTTTGGAGCTCGGCTTCTTTCACCTTTATCTGTGAAGGGGGGGTGAACAATGGGTCTCTAGTGATGAAGAGAACCTCCCTTTTCCTGTGTTGAATGCGGAGGTTTTGGGATTGAAGCCATTCAGACACTGCATCAAAGCATTTGGTCATCGGTGAAAGATCCATGTTGAGTGTGGAAAAAGGCATGTAGAGGAGAATGTCGTCTGCGTATATTAGACAGTCGACCTTGAAGGATTTGATGATGTTGCAGACTGGCTGTATGTATATGTTAAATAAGAGAGATGATAGGGATGATCCTTGTGGCACACCCTGTTTTTGATGGAAAGGTGTGGATGTTGCTGTTCCTGAAGTTACATACTGCCATCTCTGATCCAGGTATGATCGGCACCATGCCAGGGCAGTGTCGTACAGACATGAATAAACTGAAAGTTTATTCATGTCTGTACATTGCTGCTTAGTCAGTCTATAGCAACCCAATATCCTTGGTATTCAGACTTCATCCTAGTGTATGCTACTCCATAGGAATAGCCTGCTGCTATAGTTCTACAATTCCCCGCCACCACTCCCATGAAAGAATATTGAGTGGGAGGGAAAGAAGAGAAGATAGAGAGATGCTGATGCTGCCACTAAACACGCAGCTGAACCAGGAGCCCAGTTTATTTACCACATCAGCTTCTGGGAGTGAAGGACACTGGTGATGCTGCTCATGAACTTGACCCCAGAGCCCTTTGAAGATTGTAGGGCTGTTCTGGAGGCAGAACCAATCAAGTCACCTGGGGCTACAAATGCAGAGTTGCCAAGTTATCCAGTACCAGGAGTGAGATTTTTTGCCAGTTCTGGTTTTAAATTTGCTTTCAATGCAGTATGATATTTGTAGTCTCTGATTTTACCTATTGGAATCAGTGCAGCAAGTCCCAGAATGCATCAGGATGAGATTGTCAGAAATCCAGGACTGGCTTAAAATCTCACTCATGGAACCGAGTAACTTGACAACTCTGCAAATGCACGACTTTGTGCCAGTTGCCTTCTTCTTGTGCTCCTTTCACTTGAGTTGATGCTGTTTGTTTTTTTTTTTTTTTGGTCTTAAAATTTTTATTAAACACAGCAAACAGCCCGAAGACTAAGGAAGCCTGCTGGCCTCCTGGCTCTGACAAATAGCTAAGGCATGGGGAAGGAGTAAAGACTACACCAGGCTGAGGGAACAGAATACTCCCCAAGGCCCTGGGTCCCAGGTCTGCAGTACATGCTCAGAAGCAAGCTTTCTCTGCCAAAGCTCTCTTCAGCCTTGCTTCACCTGCAGTCTCCCATCTGTTAGCAACAGAGCAATACTCATGAGTTCCTTATCTGTACTGACTTATATAGAGCAAGCTGAATTTCTCTGTCTTTCCCTGCTGGAAAGAGGAGAAATCCTACTGGTGTTGGCTGGTCTGGCAAGGGCAAAGATGGACAGATATTCTCAGAGCCTTTTTTTCTAAGGTGATTTAGTATCTCTAAGGTCCATATACTGTAGATTAGATTCTCTATGGCTCCTTCTTAGATTCAAGAATTCATGCCCTCACTGAAAATTCACATTGTAGAGGACTATAAACTTTTGTCTGCTTAGAGAACCCTTTCCTGGACTAAGGAGGAAGTAAACACTGTATTATAGCACATCAGACGTGATCAGGCTGTAAATGTAAAATTTGCACTACTGTTATTTGTAAATCCAAACTTTCCTTTTACTGTAGGCAGATAATTACAAACCTCTTAAGTAACTTAGTGCTTGGAGATTGCATGTTGGTATCGTAATACTTCCTTATCTGTCAGGCACTGGCTCTCTTTAATGTTTAAATCCACACTCAATACAGCATGAGCTCTTTGAGGAGAAGAGTTTGGGAGGCCCCTCACAAAACTGAGGTAAACGTGTGAATGTATGTGACTGTAAACATTTGAGGTAAGGGAAAGAGACTGAAATTAAATGAAAAACAGACAGAATCAGGAGAATGGTTAGTTCTGCATTAATGCTCTATATGGAAAAATGTGTGATTTATATCATATTCTGAGTCTTTAAAAATAAATTCCTCTCAGAATTCAGACTGATTAAAAAGTCAGTACTTATCTCATTAATGAAAGAGACAAAGGACAGTGGGAGAAGTTCACCACAGTTATGAGGAAAGTTTTCCATGAAGTTCTGAAAGAAAATTAAAGGAAATCTACTCACAGAATTCTGGACAGAAGCCTGTTTTTTTTTTTTTTTTTTGGGGGGGGGGGTGGGTGGGTGATTTTTTTTTTCTTAAAATGAAGGCTTGTACTGAAACTTTCTTATCAGGATAGCCTTGGTACAACAGAGGTTGATATTTTTTAAACTTGACAGAAACTTTGTTGCTCTTTTAAACAGATATAACAGAAAAGTCACATCCAGTTCTGGTGATTGGAATCAAAGGGTTTAAATGCGTATGTATCTCATTAATTAATGAATCAAATATAAAGGATATTCAAATATTTTACCTGGACAAATAAAAATCAGAAAGAAGTTTCTAAAACAAAGTGATTAAGTAGGATATGAGTTCAAGGAAGGAATGAGTAGCTCAAAGGAAAATTGGAGAAAACAGATATTAGCCAAAGAAAAGCTAAAGTTAGTGTTCTTTGAAATGTAGTTACTCACAGGAAGCAGCAAGGTATCCTTTCCTACAATTCTTCCTTAAACAAGAGGAAAAATACCTCTTTAAAGAATAAGACTAACAGCCAACTAAAACTCGCCAAAACACAGAGATTTGGTGGAAGATAATGAGCTACTTCATAAAGCACAAATAGATTAACATCTCACACATGAATAATTAAGGAGGCATACATGTAAACCTAAAGATGAGAAATTGATAATTGCAGTGCAGGATAATGAACTATAGATACAATGGTTTACATCAACTATAGAAAAAAACAGTATAACAGAAAAATGCAGATTTTGTAGCATAGAAATGGTAATGTCACAGATCTCATTGCTACAGTAGGTGAGATGTGATGATGTCAGAAAAATAATATACAGAAAGGCACAATAAGGTAGCACATCTCATCCACTGGAACCTATGTAAACACTGCAGCATCGCTGTGCCATGAAAAACACTGGGATCATGACCCTGACAGAACAGTGCACATGAAGAAGCTGTGATTACTCAGGACATCCCTATTCCCACAGAAAAAAAGCTCAATGCAAGAAAAGTGAGTAATTTGGCACTAATAATAGAATTGTCAGTGCCAAATGATTATTCTGTTCCACATGAGGAGAAAGAGAAGATCCTCAAGTATCAGCAAATGCAGAGACCTAGACCATCCTAACAAAATATTTAATACACATACACATACACATACACACACACACACACACACACACACACACACACACACACACAGACAGTTGTGGTCAACATTATTGGCACCCTTGCAGTTCAACTCCTTAATATCCAATATCTCCTACAAAAAAAGTGGCCAGTGAAATGGCTTTGAACTATCCATGCACTCATATTTGACACATTAAAAATCTCTTCAAAAAGGCAGTTAGTTGATCCTACTAAATAAATACATTTAGCTTTTCGCATACTGGGGGCCAGTGCAGCTGCTATTGAAATTGGATGCCTGAATTAATTGAATAAATTGGACTGGGGCTGTCAACATTGGTGTAGATGGGAAACGCTTGAATTTTCATTTTCTTTAATCAGTTAGGACTCAGTTCATGTAAGAATTTTAAATACTATGAAGGTCATTTTAAAAGTCTTAGGGGTATGTTTACTAAACCGCGGTAATGTTACGTGCGTTAGGTTCCGCAGTAATAGTACAGATGCCCATTGAAGGCATGGGCGGTGCATCGTTATGGCAAGGCACCTTATAAGACACCCCTGGACAAGGCACCTTAGAAGGCACCCTGGATTAAGGAAGCATAGGTTAAGGTGGCCAAACAAGATTACGGTGCCCTAGGTTAGCGTGCCCTAAGGGCTGCAAGGTGCCTCAGGATGACATGCATGACCTGTGAGGCATAGAGACAGATGTAGCCCGAACACTAGATAGAGCACCAAGGAAAGGCAATGAACAGGTGAGTGAAGGAGGGAGAGTTGGTTGCTGCTGGACCTGCCATATCTGCGGGCATCCCATGTGGATGCCAGTACTGATGACAAACATGGTGGGGGCAACTATACCATAGCAAAGGGTGTTGGCAATGCAAAGTACTGGAAAGACAGTGGGTGGCAGATGATGAGAATACGTGTCCCCCAGTGGAGGTGGAGGTGGCAGGATAGATACAATGATGGGTGGACAGAGGAGTGGTGGTGCCATGCAGATCAGGCACAGGTGAGGCAAGCACGAAGAGGCGCAATGCAGGGTAGGGTAGCAGTGCAGGACATGGGGTGGCAGCCTGCACAGGCAGACAGGACTCTACACAGCTGACAGACGCAGATAGACGGACTGAAGGTATGTCGGCAACTGTGGCAAGGGTATAATGGCCTGGCGGCACAGATCTGCAAAAATATGACTGTTACAGGCATGCAAACTATTTGAGTAGGACAGGCATGAAAAGAGGGAACAATGAGGAATTGAACCATGACCACTGCTGAGGAAGTCATCGTACTAACCAGTAGGCTATACCTCCATGGAATATCCCACAGCAATGGCTGGGTACAGAAAGACTGCAGGTCACTGCACAAACTGCTCTGAGTGCCAGGATAGGGTAACCCCACCAGTACCCATGATGCAATGCACATGCTGACTAACTTTCTACAGCTGATCACCAAATGGGGTCTGCACCTCTCCGGTACCTCAGCTTGGAAAGACAAACGAACAGTGCATGATACTGGCACAGAGTAGCTACAGACCATGCCATTGTGCAGGTTCTGTGTTCACCCTGAAGAATAGGATGGGCACCCAGCTCTAGGTCTGCAGTACATGTGGTGTTAGAGGTAGGTCCTGCTGTACATTCCCATCACTACCAGTGTGTGACAGGTTTGCTTTGTAGTGCATCTGTATTCTGCAGTTACATATGGCCCTCTGGGACCTGATGCCACCCAGAGTAGTGTGTACTCAGTGTTAGGGTCTGGCTGACGTGGGAATCGGTTATCAGGGCAGAGGGGTTCCTAGACTTTCATGAGGTTTGTGTAGCAGTGCCTCTACAGGTCAAAGTGATATACACTATATACCCCAAAGGGCCCACAATCACCTGTTTTGTACGTAAGGGACAGGTGCCTGAGCCCCAGTGAAGCAATCTCCATCCTGCTGGTATAAGACAACCCTCCAGGGTTTGTGGGCCAGAGTCATACCTGTGACTGGGGCAGTGGCAGACCAGCAGTAATGCTGGGGTGAGGTTTGGAAAACCCCAACTGCCTCATACCACTGTCTGCCACTCCTATTGCAGCATTGTGCAAAGATAGGGGTGGTTGGCAACCCTGCCCGCCACACTGGTCCTGATCACAGTGCCAGCATTGATAAACTGTGCAGGAGGTCGCAGTAGTGCTTTGGTGATAACTGCAGCTCCATGCTGCGGCCAACAGCCTGACTCTCCATGCAGCTTTGGACTGTGGAGCCTGTGTGAGTGGGTGTTTGTACCCCTGTTCACTGCTGGTTTGGCCTTTGCACATGTTGCTGTTGTATCTGCATTGTAGAGTAAGATATGTGAACATGCTCTGCAGGATCCACAGCTGGGACTTGAACCTGTGACTCTCTGCTTTTGGACACACTGGCTGTGGGTAATGCACCACACTGTTGCCACAGATGAACAAGTAGTCCCTGGAGCTACCTGTATGTTTCCTCAGCCTGTCCTTTTATGTTGCACTGCACGCCACGTACTGGTACAGGGCATGGCCTAGGTCCACTGCAGGCAGGTGCCACTGCCTCCTCCAGCATGGGCACACACACCCCTGCCATGCTGACATGACCAGATGGTGTCAGTGCTGGTAGTGCGCAGTCCCAGGCCATCCACTGTGTGGGTAGGTGATCGCCTAGGGAGCTGGTTCTGGGGTGGGGAGGCATACATGGGCATCCTCACATTTGCCCCATCACTGCCTGCCAATATTATGTCCCTTCCGTTTGGGGGAGGGTTGGCTGGGGGGATGTCAGGTCAGTGCCCTGGAAACTGTTAGCTAGGGTGGACCAGGTAGATGTAGGTGGATTGTGTTTGGCCTTAGTCAGTTGCTGTCTTGCTGATGTCCGGTTTCTATGTTCCTATGTGTCCACATAGATGACTGCCTAGTCCACCCTGTGCCCCAGATGTCCCCACTACATGTCCTGCCTGCAACCCCCTATGCCCCATTTTCACCATCGCCATAGTGGCCTTTCATACTTGGGCACTTTGCTGTTGCTGCAAATGGAGCACTACTATCACTTTTGCTTGGCTCCCTGTCTATGCTGTACATTGCTGACACTGAAATGGTTTCTCTCTCCTGCAAATGTGCTTCTAACGACAGGTTTTCATTTGCGGTACTTTTCAGTCCTTCATTTCCCCACATTAGTGTAAAAGGAGCCTCTCCCTGACCACTCCCCACCCATTGACCCCTTCTCTCCGCCCTCTCTCCACCCTCTGCGGGACTTACCATGGCCGGGAACGCTAACGTGCATTATGTTACGTTAACACGTGTTAGGTAATGTTAATGTGCGTTAATGTAATGTTTACACGTGTTAACGTTACCTAACGCGGTTTAGTAAACATACCCCTTAGTCATGATTTGGATGTCTGAAGATGTGCATATACATAAGCAAATCACAGAGACATCCTTGAAGCCATTTTACGAATGGCTTTTGAAGACATCACCAGTGTAGGGTTGTCAAAGTAGGTAGGGATGTGGAGAAGGTGTGTCTGAGGAGGAGCAGTGGACTTATACATCCCTGTTTGATTTAAGAAACATTAAGGAATGTCTGCAGGCATGTCCTGTTTAGAACTGCTGCAGGCACGAATAGGCATCAAGAGTGTTCTTGTTTTGGGCTTAAAACATCCAGTAGGCATGCCTACAATCACATAGGTCCAAAGTGGGATTTGAACCCTGGCTATGCTACTTCTAACTCACTACTCTGACCATTATGCAATTAGTTATCCCCATTCTGAAATGCTATTCATAAGAACATAAGAACATAAGAACATAAGATATGCCATACTGGGTCAGACCAAGGTCCATCAAGCCCAGTATCCTGTTTCCAACAGTGGCCAATCTAGGTCGTATGTACCTAGCAGTTTCCCTAAAAGACACAGGTTCCGCAATGCTTCTACTGGGTCAAGCATTGATATCCTGGGTCCCTTCTTAATAATGGTTTATGGACCTTTCCTCCAGGAACTTGTCCAAACCTTTTTTAAACCCAGCTACACTAACAGCCTTTACTACATCCTCCGGTAACAAATTCCAGAGTTTGATTACACGTTGAGTGAAAAAATATTTTCTTTTATTAGTCTTAAATAGTTTACCCTGTAGCTTCATTGCATGTCCCCTAGTCTTTCTATATTCTGATAACATAAACAATTAATCTACGTTTACCCGTTCCACTCCGTTCATTAATTTATAGACTTCTATCATATCTCCCCTCAGCCGTCTCTTTTCCAGGTTAAAGAGCCCTAAACGTTTTAGCCTTTCTTCATAGGAGTATCCTTCCATCCCCTTTACCATTTTGGTGGCGCTTCTCTGAACCTTTTCTAATAACTATATATCCTTTTTAAGATACGGCAACCAGAATTGCACACAATATATAAGAACATTCTGGGGACATCTATGTAGACACCTCCACAGACAGCTATATCGGGCACGTTCATGTTTGTGAAATTATGCCTTAATTTAAATGTGCTTCCTTTTCTTTTTACAGACATTCCAGCTTTGATGTCCCAGATTGCATTTGGATATCCTTTGTAAAATGTACCTTTATATTGTTAAGAGACTAGACAGGTTTCTCTTGTTCAATTTTTTATAGTTAGCATAGTAGGTATTACATCTGAACTCAGTACCATAAGCTCTTTTTTTTTGAGAACTCCACCAGAGGATTTCATGTTGGCCCCCACTACAAGAAAATCTTGAACGACTACCAAGAGGGACTGCTACTGCTGGGAAGGACTCTGCACATGTAAGTATTTAAATTCTAGGAAATTCTCCAAAATCTTGGGGAAAAGGGGATTCTTTGAATTAAAGACTGCAAAAACTGGTCATTTCTTTATCTATAAAATCCATCCCTTCCTCTCTGTTAATACCACACGAATGCTTGCCAACTCTTTGATTACCTCTCTTTTTGACTATTGCTATCTCTTTCTTACCAGCTTTCCTCTGATCATTTCTCTCACCTTCAATCAGTTCAAAACTCTGCTGTGCATTTCATTTTTCGCCAGCCTTGCTTTACACATATAACCCCACTTCTCAAACCACTTCATTGGCTTCCCTTCCATTACCGCATCCAATTCAAGCTTCTTCTTTTAACTTTTAAATGCATTCATTCTGCTACTCCACCCTATCTGTCTTCTCACATCTCTCTCTACTCCCCTCCTCGTAAACTTCGTTCTTCTTCTACCTTGCTCCTTTCCCTGCCCTTTTCCTCTTCTGCTAACTCCAGAGTTCAGTCCTTTTACCTTTCAGCTCTTTACGCATGGAACTCTCTTCCTGATGTTCTTCGTCAGGCTTCATCACTCCTCCTTTTCAAATCTTTGCTAAATGTTCACCTCTTTAAGGCTGCCTTTGGTCCCTGATCCCCATTCCTTGTGTCTCCTTTGTCATTTTGTCTCCCTTCCCTACTCTATCCTCTTTCCTTCCTTGTCCTGTTTGTCTTGATTAGATTGTAAGCTCTAAGGAGCAGGGCCTGTCTTTTCTGGGTTTGTACAGCGCTGCGTATGCCATGTTTTTTTTTTTAAGTGCCATCAAGTCAATGTTGACTCATAGCGACCCAGCTACCTCTACTTCCAGTGATACCTTGCGTATGCCATGTAGTGCTCTATAAATGTTTGTTAATAATAATAATAATAATAATAATAATAATAAAATTGTTTTTGTTAAGCCAGTTAGAGTATATTATTACAAGACAGCTTTCATTTAAATTAAAGCCAATTAGAGCTTACTATAACAGACAACTTTCAGTTAGCATGTCTTTCCTTCCCATCCATCTCAACTCCCACCCATCCCAGGCATAATCCTTTATTTTTTAGCCTCAGTTATGAGAAAAGAGTGATCTTACTCATTTTTAGGTTTACCTGATTATCTACTAAGGCCTAATAGCTTGCCAATTAAGATAAATTAAGTCCTTGAAGTTCATGTTGAGGTGAACACTAAGGGGTATGTTTATGAAAACCGTCTTAACGTGCGCCCGGCGTTAGTGTGCAGGATGCCATAAAAGGAGTGGGCATTCCAGTCTAAACGTAACAAGCGCACATTATCACGCGATAATGTGTGCTGTGCGCATTATCGCACAAGAAAGGGAGCAGCGAGCGTCAACGCGCGTTAATCCTAAGTAGGCGTGCTGATCTACAGACATAGCAACAGAGGTGTAGTAGAATGGTTAAGACACTGACTGATGGTAAAGGAGTCATGAGTTTGAGTCCTGAGTGGGCCTAAAGAATAATGACACTTTTACCCAGTGCTGTCTGAGGCATTTTCCAGTTTAATTTAAATCTGTGCTGCCAGCAAACACACCCTCAAAGTGCTGGAACATAAGGTGCCGCATAAGGCGCCCTACAAGGCACTCCAGAGGGCATATTATAAAGTGCACTGTCAGCCAAGGCACCCTATAATGTTGCCTCTAGGGCACCTTATAAGGCGCATTATAGGGCGCTCAGTAAGGTGCCTTATGAGGCACAGTATGGTCACAGTACTGAGGGTGTTTTTGCAGCCAGCACTAATGTGCATTAAAAATATACCATGTCTCATACATCCCCACTGTGGGTTTGAACCCATGACCTCTGGCTCTACAGGTAGTGAAGCAACTAGTGGGCTACAGCTATGGACAAACCCCTGGCTGGCTAAAGAAGGACTGCACGTCACCGCACAACCATTCTGCTGTGGTTACCAGGACAGGGTCAACCCATATGTACACATGATGCACATCACATGCAAATCAGCAGTCTACAGATGATCACAAGATGGGGTATGCACCCCACAGCACCTCAGCCTGATAGGGGGAACTGACCAACTTCACCCCCACAGCACCTCAGCCTGGTAGGGGGTGCCGACGGTGTGTGTTAGTGGCATTGTGTGGGTATTGTGCTCACCCTGATGGTGAGGTGGGGCGGCCAGCACCAGGTCCACAGCACCTTCCAATGGCTGAAAAAGGCTATGTTGCAGGTGTCTATCAGTGCCAGTGTGTATGATAGGTAGGTCCTACAGACACACCTAGGATAAATTAGTGTTTATCAGGTCTAACCCTTATGGGCTATGATGCACCCAGAATAGTACATATTCTGTGTTGGTGCCATGGTAACATGATGTAAGCAAAGGGGGGTGTATGGACCCATAGGCAGTTAGGTATTACAGCACAACCCACTCTCTGTGGCTCAGGGTGGGAGACAGGATTCCCCCCACCAACAGCTCCACCTTCTACCACCCTGCAATGGTGACAGTAGAAGAGGGGGCCATCAACCCCCAGTCTTTCTGGAGAGCAGACACCCTACAGGGCAGCTAATGCAGAGCTGCACACATCCCTAAGGCAATGTCAGAAAGACAGTAGGCCTGGAAACACTCAGCTGCCCCACCACATCTGACATTCTCCAGCAGCAGGCACAGTGAATCACCAGCCACTGCACCCTGCAAGGTGCTCCAGCCATACACATATAACTGCAGACAGTCTTCCAGTTAGTCCACAGTGCATAATCCTGGAGGAAATGTGTACACCCACCAAGCAGGTAAGTCAATGATTAGGCCCCAGAAAAGGGAACCTATATATATATATCTATATCACTTAAGAGAAATACAGTAGAGCACTATGGGGGAGCCTAGCCATGCCATGGTCACTGCTCAGTCAAGGTGAGAGTGACCTCCCAGCAGGACATGCTGTGGCCACCCTGTCGATGCAGGTTGTGGCCGGCACTACAATGTCTGAGCCATTGCCCTATGCCCTTTGCTGATGCATCCAGGCCAGGCTACCCTGTCCAGGCTATTCCCACAGTACCTTGCACCTCATCATGCACATTGGCAGGCCAATACTGGCAACTAGCAGTGTGGGCTGGGAAGGGTGTTGGCAGCCACCACACACTGGATAGACAGACACACACTCCCCACAACTATGCCAGCATTGTGAAACTATAGAGGTGTATGGCAGCCCTGGCCACCGCACCAGTCCTGGGCACAGTGCAGGCATGACTATGGTACGCATTACTGTTGGAGTCACTCACCAGGGTGGTAAGCACTGTCAGACACAAGACCTGTAGCACACTCCACAGACATCAGGAAGGTTGCTATGATGCAGCTCAATCAGAAAATTGTGCTTTACTTAGGTATTGCTATCTGCCATTAATCACAGCAACCTTTGCTAGATGTGTACCATATTCCCAGGTTTAGGGGGGCATTGCTATGGTATGCAAGTGCTAGTATTGGGAGATGCATGCAAGGCCCAAAATCCTGCCTCTCCATGTGGCTTTGGATAATGGAGCCTGTGGGTGCGGGTGTGTCTGCCCCTGTTGGCCGTGCTCTAGGGCAGAGGTTCCCAACTCCAGTCCTGGTGGGCCAAACACTGTTCGGGTTTTCATGCTGTCCCTCATGAATAGCCAAAAGAAAAAAACCCTGGTTCGGTAACAACAAACAATCATCAGAAAAAACCAAACCCAAAACCAAGTTTAACCCCTAGTTAAAATATCTTTTTTGTTGGAACAGGCTGGATGCGACTGAAAGAACAGCACAGCCGCTCCAGACAGCCAGTTCCTTTTTAATCAAACCTAATAAATATGGTACTTAACCAAATTATGCCTAATAAATATGGTACTTAACCAAATTATCCCTCATGAATATGCATGAGATACATCTGCATAGCATGGGGGCGGCACATAGAAATGCAGCACAGGCATTTTTATTAGAGGCAGCATGGAACCTGAATGGTGTTTGGCCCTCCAGGACTGCATTTGGGAGACTCTGCTCTAGATAATGCACATGTTTATGGTGTCTGTGCTCTGTAGGGTGAAATGTAGGTGTTTGGGCATGTTTACGTCATCTGCAATAAAGGTTCTGTCTGTATTAGCATGTTTTAGTAATGGGTAAAATATGGGGACTGGGTTGGCAGGAACCACAGCTGGGACTTGAACGTGTGAACTTCTGCTTCTGTGCACACTGGCTGTGTGCACTGCACCAGCATGTTGCCACAGAGACAGTGCCTTTCCTGGTAATACCATGACTATCCGTCAGACAGGGCCTGTCTGTTGCAGTGCATGGCACCCACCTACACAGGGCTAGGCCATGGTCTGCTCTGGGCAGCTGCCACTGCCCCCTCCACCACCAGTACCCCTCTGCCACCATGCTCACATGCCATTCTGCTGGTGGTGATGGTGCTGCGCAGTCTCAGGCCATCCAGTGTGCGGGTAGGTTGCTGCGGGTTCTGGGGTAGGGCTGCCTGCATAGCTGTCCACGCTTCCCCCCAGCACCGCCTGCCAATGTTCCATGCCATTGGGGGTACCTGCTGGGTACTATCCCCTGTGACACTGTGGGAAGCACACTCATGCCCATGTTGGGCCCTCAGCAGTTGCTGTCTGGCTGCTCTACTGTTTCAGCATTCCTATGGGCCAGCTAGGCATCACCGTAGTCTGCACTGTGGCCCAGCTGCACCACAGCATGTGCCTCCTGCAGCCCTCTGTGTCCCCTTTTCCAGCATCTGTCCAGTTGCCTGTTCTGACATACCCGCCCTGCTGTTGCGGAACATGTGCATGCCATAGGAAACCTGTCCAATGGAGAGGAAAACCCTGCTCAGCGCAATTTCACTGTGGGCTCATTCACCTTATGTGGGGATGGAGCATAGATGCTTTCAAAATTCATATCTTTTTTTTGGAGCTTTCTTGGGAGTGTTTTTTGATGTTTCCCATTGATATCACTAATGCCCAGCTTGGTTATTTTTTTTTTACATTTTCTTCTGTTCGTTTTCACTGTTTATTTGCCCTTTTGTTCCGTGCACATGTATCACACATCACTTTTTGTAGGTTTCCCTGGTTTTGCTGTACATTGCTGACGGAAATGGTTTCTTTTCCCTTTAAATCAGCTGTAACGCCAGGGTTTCACTGGCGTTAGTTTTCAGCCTCAGATTTCACAGTGTTAGTGCAGGGAGCAGGGAGCCTCTCCCCTCCCACTCTCCGCCCATTGACCCTCTCTCTCCACCCCTGGGGAGCCTTCCTCCGCCCTCCGGGAGCCTTTCTCCGCCTTCAGCACTTGTTTGCGCCGTTGCACGCGTTAACGCGCGATAAGGCACCTAATCACCTTGTAAAGCGCCATTATCTCACGATAAGGTGCCTTATCGTGCGATAACATGACAGCAGCGCAAATAGCGCCCTTTAGTAAACATACCCCTAAAAGTCCTTTACACTTATTAGTACAATTATATTGCTTCACGTATCCCTATTCCCCTAGCACCTTCAAACAACTGAACAACTTTAAGCTAAAAGAAATCTTTAAAGCTCTGCTATGTGTAGAAGTAGCCTAATGGTTAGAGCATCTACCTAGTACCCAGAAAATCAAGGGTTCAATTCCCACTAGCACCCCTTTGGGCAAGTCACTTTACCCTCTGTTCCCTCAGAAGAAAAGGCTGATAATCTACTTTTGGTGATACATTGCCAAGAAAACCCAGAGGTAGCTGGCTTGCTATGAGTCAATACTGACTTGATGGCACTAAAAAAAAAAATCCAAGATGCAGACAATGGTACAGCAGCAGGATGGGAGCTAATCAGTTTTTGCATGGAGTGTCACATGTATGATTTTCTCCCAGTTGATGAGGGGACTTATGTATGTACTAGGTGCAGAGATGTCTCTCCCCATACAAAGATTCGACTTGTTCAAGCCATGGTATTTTCAATAACATCATATGGATGTGAAAGCTGGACAGTGAAAAAGACAGACAGGAAGAAAATTGATGCCTTTGAATTATGGTGCTGGCGGCGAATACTGTGTATACCATGGACTGCCCGAAGAACAAACCAGTCGGTACTAGAGGAGATCAAACCTAAGCTTTCTTTAGAAGCTCAGATGACAAGACTTTGACTTTCATACTTTGGACACATCATGCGAAGAGAGAGATCATTAGAGAAAGACATCATGCTTGGCAAGGTAGAAGGTCAACGCAAAAGAGGAAGGCCAGCAATGAGATGGATCAATACAATAACAGCAGCTATGGGTACCAGTCTGTCAACAATGAGCCGCCTGACTGAAGACCAAACACAATTTAGGATAGCTATCCAGAGGGTTGCCATGAGTCGACTCCGACTCGACGGCACTTAACAACAATCATGTAAGTACCATTAAATATACAGACTTAAGGCATTTATATGGTTTACAGGGTTGTAAACTATGTAAATGCAGTTCGAAAATCGGGCCCAAAGTTTCTAAATGAAATAAATAACTGCTTAATGGAGCAGCTGGTTCAGGACCAAACATGAGGGAAAGCTATTTTAGACCTAGTGCTTAGTCGAATGCAGGATCTAGTGCAAGAAATAACGGTTCTGGAGGCTCTAGGCAATCATAACACAATCATATTTGATTTAATAAATGGAAGGAGGATAACAAGGAAATCTACTGTGCTAGCATTTAACTTTCAAAAATGAGGAAAATGGTTAAGAAAAATCTAAAAGTAGTAACTGCAAGAGTTCATATCAGGGCTGGGCATTATTTTTAAATACTAAATTGGAAGCCCAGACCAGATACATTCCATGCTTTACGAAAGGTGGAAGGCCAAACGACAGCCAGCATGGCTTAAAGGTGAAGTCAGAGAAGCTGTAATCACTAAGGGGGTTATTGTGTGCCATGAATAGCGGAGATGGATGACCTAACGAGACATCCATCCCTGCTATTTGTGCCTTCTCCCGACCTCGGCTAACTTCCACACCGGTTGTATGGGGAAGTTAGACAGGGGAAGGGGTGGCTTTGGGGTGGAGTCTGGGCGGTCACCGGCCTTGGACATACAGGGCCGATTCTAATGTTGGCCCTCTTTGTCCAGGACCAGCGACATGTGCAGGGAAGTTATTCCCTGGACATGTCTTTTCAGGACAGCCGGGGCACAGATGGGGAAGGGGGAACAAAGGACATTCCCCACCACCCTACCCTGGCCTTAGGAGGTCAGATCGGTGGTCAGGCTGTGGGGAATAAGCATTTATTCTCTGGCAGCAGGCATCGTGGCTCTTCAATGGAGCTGCAGTGTCATGGCAACATGATGCCATGGTGCCGCGGCACCATTGAAAAGCCTTGACTGAGTTAGCCGGGGACAGTCCTGCCCGTGCAGGCTGGACTAAATCGCAGTCCTGGCCTGCATGTGCGGGACTGTTTGCGATTCTGATCCCATGGGGCTAGTCATGCCCCGTAGGATCAGAATCGCAATTCCCTCTGTATGTATGGTTCAGACCGGCTGTACAGAGGGGATCAACGTCCGGGATGGAATCGGGCCCCTGGGAATCCTTCAGAAAATGGAAAAAAGAGCCAAATGACAGAAACAGGAGACATCATAAGTACTGGTAAGTTAAATGCAAGGCACTGTTAAGGCATGTGAAAAGAGAATTTGAAAATAATCTAGCCATGGAAGCAAAACACATAATAATTTTTTTTCCAAGTAGATTCATAGCGAAACACCTGTAAAAGAGTGAGTTGGACCATTTAATGATAGAAAAATAAAAGAGCCACTAAGAGAGGTCAAGGGCATAGCAGAGAGTCTGAAGAATTCTTTGCTTCAGTCTTTACTAAAGAAGATGTAGGAAATTTACTCAGGTCAAAAATGATATTTAAAGATGATGTATCAGAGGAACTGAAAGAAATCTCCACAAATCAGGAAGATGTAATACAGTTATTTGATAAACTAAAGAGCAGCAAATCATCAGGAAAGGCTTAAAAATTAGGGCTATTCATCTTGGAGAAAAGACTGCTGAGGTGAAATAATGCATGGAGTGTAATGAGTAAATGTAGATCAGTTGTTTACACCTCTGGAAAGTAGAAAGACTAGGGGAGACGCGATGAAGCTACAATGTAGCCCATTTATGACTAATCGGTGAAGATATTTTTCACTCAAAATGTGATCAAACTCTGGAATTCATTACCAGAGGATGTAGTAAAAGCTGTTACTGTAGCTGGGTTTAAAAAAGGTTTGGACAAGTTCCTGGAGGAAAAGTCCATAAACCATTATTAAAGAGGACCAGAGAAATCCACTACTTACCCTGAGATAAGCAACATGGATTCTGTGTGCCTTTTTGGAAACCTGAGAAGTACTTGTGACCTGGATTGACTGCTGTTGGAAACAGGATACTGGGCTTGATGGACCCTTGGTCTTACCCAATATGGTATATCTTATAGACATTTTTTTAAAATGTTTAAAAACAAAAATAATTATGTAGAAAGGGCCTTTTGTAATGATTATTCCGCACTTACCTGACTTGAATTAGAAGAAACTTGTTAAAAGTTGGAGATGGCTTTAATGATTCCAGTGCATGAAACAAATAGAAATAAGAAAATTTTAACCAAAGGAGAATATAACTGAAGGATATGTATCTGAATGCTAATTGACTGTTCTCTGTTTATGGTGATTTCCCAAAAGTAATATTTAAAAAAATAAAGAAACAAGCATACATAAATTAATAGTTGTAATACTACACTTTATAACAAGCTGCTTTAAGAAACTTGTGGGCCCTTTTACTAAAGGGTAGTAAGCTTTTGCAGGAGTTTTGTCAGGCTCTCTTTCCACCCACGCCCTGCCCCTTCATGTGTTAAGCAGTTTAACACATTGGCTGCTTTGACTGCAAGGTAATTGTTACCATGTGCCCACGCTAAAAGTAACCACGTGGTGAATCTTGTGTTAGCTGCTTGGCACACTTTGCTAAAAGGTCCCCTTAGTTTTACATATCAGTGGGAGACATTGAAACTGTTGCAAAGGTTGTAAAAAATTGAATTTGTATTTATGTGAGCTTCGAATAATTTCTTCCATCTTCTTATAACTAATTTGAAAAAAAAAAGTTTTGAAAACAAATCTAAAGCTTTCATCATTGGTCACCTCTACCTATGAGGGAAACTTTGAATTGTTGTATTTGGTCACAGTTCTGAGAAAATGTAAATGTAAAGACTTTCTAATGTGTTGAGGCTGTGCACGTTGCAATCTTATCAGTAAAGGGATACCTAAGGGAAAATGATGGCCGGACAACAGCTCCCAGAAACATAGGCTCCTTTTCCTTTCACCCTGAACATAAGAACATAAGAACATAAGATATGCCATACTGGGTCAGACCAAGGTCCATCAAGCCCAGTATTCTGTTTCCAACAGTGGCCAATCTAGGACCTATGTACCTAGCAGTTTCCCCAAGAGACACAAATTCCACAATGCTTGTACTGGGTCAAGCATTGATATCTTCGGTCACTTCTTAATAATGGTTTATGGACCTTTCCTCCAGGAACTTGTCCAGACCTTTTTTAAACCCAGCTACACTAACAGCCTTTACTACATCCTCCGGTAACAAATTCCAGAGTTTGATTACACGTTGAGTGAAAAAATATTTTCTTTTATTAGTCTTAAATAGTTTACCCTGTAGCTTCATTGCATGTCCCCTAGTCTTTCTATATTCTGATAACGTAAACAATCGATCTACGTTTACCCGTTCCACTCCGTTCATTAATTTATAGACTTCTATCATATCTCCCCTCAGACGTCTCTTTTCCAGGTTAAAGAGCCCTAACCTTTTTAGCCTTTCCTCATAGGAGTATCCTTCCATCCCCTTTACCATTTTGGTGGCTCTTCTCTGAACCTTTTCTAAAATTGCTATATCCTTTTTAAGATACGGCGACCAGAATTGCACACAATATTCAAGGTGCGGTCTCACCATGGAACGATATAGAGGCATTATAATATCTTTTGTTTTATTTTCCATTCCTTTCCTTATGATACCTAGCATTCTATTTGCTCTCTTGGCCACCGCTGCACACTGGGCCGAGGGTTTTAACATGGTATCCACAATGACGCCTAAATCTTTTTCCTGGGTGTGGTTCCTAATGTGGAACCTTGCATCGTGTAAACATAGTTTGGGTTGTTCTTCCCTAGGTGCATAACCTTGCACTTGTCCACATTAAATTTCATCTGCCATTTTGATGCCCAGTCTTCCAATTTATCAAGATCCTCTTGCAATTTTTCACAATCCTCTTTTGTTTTAACAACTTTAATTAGTTTTGTGTCATCTGCAAATTTGATAACCTCACTCGTTATTCCACTTTCCAGGTCATTTATGAATATGTCAAAAAGCAGCGGACCCAGCACAGATCCCTGGGGTACACCACTATTCACCTTTCTCCATTGGGAAAATTGGCCATTTAGCCCTACCCTCTGCTTTCTATCTTTTAACCAGTTCCTGATCCACAATAGTACACTGCCTCCTATCCCATGACTCTTTAGTTTTGCCAAAAGTCTCTGATGAGGGGGGCGGAGCCTGATGTCCAGCGGGTAAGACGCTTCGCGCTGAAGCTCCCGAGAGGCCTACTTAGAATCCTGACATAATACCTATACAAACTTACTATTTCGCTCCGGGCTGACCGGGGTACCTCGGGGGGGATGGCGGCCCATAAACCAGCGCGCTTGGACTTCGGGTCTCCTTCTTCTTCTCACGGAAAACGCTCCAAAACAGAGGTGTCCTCCCCACAGAAGATGGTTCCATTTCGGGAGAACCCCGAAATGCACCTGGAGATTTTAGAGGAAATACGCGGCGTGAAGGAATTGGTGCAGTCCAATGGAGAAGCGCTTAGAGCCATGCGAGAAGACTTTGGAGTGCTCCAGGACCGACTTGAAAGTCTCTCATTACGGCAGGACAATATGGCGGGGGTCCTCGACTCGCACGCGGTGCGCTTGGGCACACTGGACAAGGCTGAGCGCCAGATACAGAATCTTCAAAAGGAGTTAGAAGATAGCAATAATCGAGCCCGTCGCAACAATGTGAGGCTCATTGGAATACCGGAGGGGGTGGAAGCGGGAGATATGAGAGAATTCCTGCTCAAAACTCTTCCCTCCTTGCTGAAGATCACCTTTCATAAAGAACTGGAAATCGATCGTGCACACCGTGTTCCTACCCACATGGCGCTCAACCGAACGACCCCCCGGCCTATTATCTTTCGCTTGCTACGATATCAACAAGTGGAACAAATTTTAAATGCTGCCCGGGCGAACCATCATTTGGAATTTGAAGGTCACAAAGTCTCCTTCTTCCCTGATTTGGCAAAGCCTACAGTCGACCGACGGAAGAAACTCCTTGCTTTTCGCCCTCGACTTCAACAGCTACAGGCTCGCTTTGGCCTGTTGTATCCCGCGAAGCTCCGAGTGACTCTCCACAACCAAACCAGGACATTCGAAGATCCTGATCTACTATCAACATTTTTAGACTCCAAAGAGGCAGAGCAGATGCGCTAATCCAACGACTTGGACTTTTATTTGCCGGCTCTGTCCGCCATTTTGAAGGGCCCGATGCGGCGGTCATAGTTAAGCACAGAGACTACCTGGACTTTCTTTCTTTCTTTCTATGACTTTTGTTTTGTGGTCTCCTATCCCTCCATGATGTGTGCCTCGGTCGGATTCGGAGCACGCACAGTCCTACAGGTTATGTGTTTTTTTCAATTTCGGCCTTCTCTGGGGCTTCTCCCCGCAGACACATGGTCGCCAGTAATTTTTGGGGTTCTGCTTCTTCTCTACCGCGCTGCGGTTTTTCTTTTTTAATGTGGGGCGCTTCATTGTATTATCTAAGCTTATTTTCTTTTATGCCATATGTACAGCCAGATACAGTCAATATGAGGGACATTGTGAAATTATGTGCGCTATCATGCTCAGAATTTTTAACTTGTCTGAATGGCTTTATGTAAAATCTTATCACTCAACGTAAAGGGCATTAATAGTCCAATCAAAAGAAAGAAAATCCTTAGCTATCTTAGCCATGAGCATGCTGATTTAGCGTTTCTTCAGGAAACGCACTTAAACTCTGCTGAAACACTGAAACTCAATGTTAAGCCTTACATGGTGGCTGCCTATTCTCCCGCCGTTTCCAAACGGTGCGGGGTAGCCATTCTGGTTAAGAAATCTTTGCAAGCTACTGTAATTGATACTAGCGCTGACAAGGAGGGTAGATGGGCCCGAGTACATCTTAAGGTTGGAGATAGTGAATTTACATGTATTTGCATTTATGCCCCGAATGTGGACAACCCTGCTTACTATGCAAGTATTGCGCAGTTGGCACAGGCCTCTGCCAATACTCCATTAATACTTGGTGGTGATTTTAATCAAGTGTTAGACCCTCTGATAGATAGACAGCCGCCTAGAACGAGTAGTCCACCCAAGAGTCTTGCTACCCTTACAGCTCTGATGCAAGATCTTGCGCTGGTAGATATATGGAGGCTGCTTCACCCCTCCGACTTAGAGTTCACTTTCTTTTCTGCCCCCCATCACTCCCAATCTAGAATAGATTTCTTTCTCATTTCCAAAGCACTGATTTCTCAAGTAGACACGACTAGGACTCATCCTCTCCATATTTCAGATCATGCTGCCATATCTTTATCATTACGTGTCACTGCGCGGGACGATTCTCCCCGAGCTTGGTTTTTTGATAGATCCCTACTGGGTCAAAAAGATTTTCAGGTTGATATAAAGGCCGCTATCCAAGATTATTTTCATTTTAACTCACCCCATGACACAGCGAGCTGGGCTTGGTGGGAGGGTTTTAAAGCATCTATCCGCGCCACTATAACTAGCTATCAAATTCGGCAGGGGAAACAAAGAAAGCAGCATTTACTGATTCTAGAGCAGCAGATACAAGCTGGGGAGCGTCTCCTCACGTCCCGTACTGACCCATGTATTTTACTCCGTTTACAACGCTTGCGTTTTCAATACAATCAGCTTTTGTACACTGCTGCTGTTAAAAATATTGAATCACAACAAGGGCTATATTATCGGGAAAATAATCGTGCTGGCAAATTATTAGCAAATGCCCTAAAAGGTCAAAAAGAAGCCAAGCGTGTTACCGCCCTCCGTAATCCGTCGGGGGGGGGGCTTGGTCACTAAAGATACCGAAATCTTAGAACTCTTTCGTGATTTTTATACTCGGCTTTATCAATCTGAATGTGATTTTGAGCCAGATGTATTTGAACGCTTACTTTCAGGGGTACAAAGACTGACCCTATCTGACGAAGATAGAGTGGCCTTGGACACACCATTTACTGTCTCAGAAATTCATTCTGCTATCAAGAAATGTGCCTCAGGTCGAGCCGCAGGCCCAGACGGTCTCCCTGCTGAATTCTACAAAACCTTTCACGCTGACTTAGCTCCAGTTTTGAAAATTTATTTTTCTGCTCTGGCCGAGGAGGGTTCTCCTTCTGGGTCCTTTTCAATGGCAAATGTAGTAGTTTTTGAGAAAGAGGGGAGAGACCCGCAACTAACAGCTAATTATCGTCCAATTTCCCTCCTAAACGCGGACTATAAAATATTTGCCACCATTCTCTCTACCCGGCTCTCGGATAGGATGCCTACCTTAATACACCCAGATCAATGATGTTTCATTCCTGGTAGATCAACTGCTGACAATGCTCGGACTCTATGCCATGTACTGACTACCGCAGTTAATCTTGATCGCCCATTTGTTGGCCTCTCACTTGATGCTGAGAAGGCCTTTGATCGCTTAGAGTGGCCCTTCCTGTTTGCAGTCCTCCGCTGGTACGGATTCGTGGAAGGTTTTCTCCGTTGTCTTCGCACCATGTACGCACAGCCTACAGCCAGTATATGTGCCAATGCTTTAAAGTCTCAGCCTTTTCCCCTTCACCGCGGCACTCGCCAGGGATGCCCACTGTCTCCACTTCTCTTCGATCTTGCACTCGAACCCTTGGCTTTACTAATCCGGCAATCGGAGGAGATTCATGGAGTCCCCTTCACCCATAGGGAAATCAAAATTTCAGCGTATGCTGATGACCTTATGCTTTTTGTCTCTATAGACTCAGTACCGGCTGTCCTAGAGCAAATTGGTAAATACTCACAACTGTCCGGTTATAAGATAAATTGGACCAAGTCGGTAGCCTTTCCATTAAATCCTTTGCTTCATCAGGCAGATATGCAACCCTTCCCCTTTTTATGGCAACCTCGCATGGTCAAATACCTTGGGGTTCACTATTGTTCTCCTTTGGAAGACACTATCTCCTTCAATGCCAAAGACTTAACCTCTAAAGTCCGGGCGCTTACTCACCGCTGGACTCCTTTAACACTTACCTGGTGGGGTCGATTAGAAACCATAAAAATGATGATTGTTCCGAAAGTGAATTATATCTTAGAAATGTTGCCCTGTCTCTTCCCTCGACGTATATATAAAGATATAGAGGGCCTTCTGACTAGATACTTGTGGCAAAACAAGACACCAAGGATAGCGAAACATAAGCTACAAGCAGATAAGGAAAATGGGGGTGTCAGATTCCCTGATTTCCTGAAGTATCATCAATCTTTTCTTCTCAAACAAGGCGCTCGTTGGCTGGAAGATCCAGTACCGAGTAGACCTGTGTGGCTAGACATAGAAGAGGACCTTTGCAAACCGATTCCTCTTACTTTTCTCCCTGGTATGACTCTCCCATCAGACTCCCACTTTCCACCAATGCTTTTAGACACCTTAGGTGCCTTTAATAATCTTATGCACTCTTTAGACTCCCGACTCTGTCCGTTAGACAAGCTCCCACTTTGGTACAACACTCGATTTCGAATACAAAATAAGCCGATGGCGTGGAGCCCCTGGTACACTAGGGGCATTTGGATTCCTAGTCAGTTGTTCCATGAAGGTCGCTGGAAAACTTTTAGTGAATTGCAAATTGAATTTGGTCTCCCAGCGAAACACTACTTTCA
This sequence comes from Ichthyophis bannanicus, assembly GCA_033557465.1. Classification (NCBI taxonomy): domain Eukaryota; kingdom Metazoa; phylum Chordata; class Amphibia; order Gymnophiona; family Ichthyophiidae; genus Ichthyophis; species Ichthyophis bannanicus. The sequence goes on along the minus strand of CM066031.1, from coordinate 1,236,293,132 downwards.
GTTGGTGCAACTTCAGCATTGCCTTCGGAGTGCTAAGGTGCTCCCGCCATCGGCCTCCCCTACACAAGGTTGGTTGGAGACTATCCGATCTATCGGTAGTTCACCGGGTGTAGCATCCACTTTTTACAAAACCTTATGTAATGCTATAACTAGAGATACCCCTATAGCGCAGAAAGCATGGGAGAGAGAATTGCATGTGACTTTGACCCCGGAGCAATGGAGCCTTGTCTGGAGTAGAGTGACACGGGTCTCCCGATCCGCCTCACTCACTCAGACACTCTTCTTTCTAGCCCACCGGTGTTTTTACACTCCTGACAGATTAGCCAAATGGAACACTACTCAGGGCAATAGTTGTTGGACATGTCATGCGGCCATTGGTTCACTACCTCATGTTATGTATGAATGTCCCGCACTACAGTATTACTGGCGTCGGGTCTGGGGTCGTATCCAGTCTATTTTGCACTTTCAAGAGCCCCTTTCTTGGAGGATAGTGGGACTTCGCTCAGCTGCGGGGATCCCCTCTCTTCCAAAAACGGCTTACTTCCTTTTGGACTTTATGCTTGGCATTGCTATTTCCCTAATTACGAAATACTGGAAAAATAGCTCCCAGCTGAGCCCCAATGAATGGTGGAATCATGTCTGTCTCTACAGTAAATATGAACAAATACCTCGTATGTTTGCTTCCCCCATTCAGACTCCTCATCATCGGTCTAAATGGAAGATGCTCAATGACTATGTACATTCTGCTCAATGCTCTCATCTGACTGTCTAAATTTGTATATATCTTTGTCCCATGATTATTCTGTATCGCAGATACTCTTTTGATTGTTTTGATGTATAATCACTGTTGTTTGGAAGCGCTCACATGCTGACATAATCAGCTAGAGAAGAAGCGTGGGGGTGGGGGGTAATTGGGTTTACTTTTCTTTATTGTATACTTGTTTTGTCTCCTTTGGTGTGTTGTTTCTTTTGTTTGTTGCAAAATGAAAATAAAAGTTTAAAAAAAAAAAAAAAGTCTCTGATGAGGGACCTTGTCAAAGGCTTTCTGAAAGTCCAGATACACAATATCAACTGACTCACCTTTGTCCACCTGTTTATTTACTCCTTCAAAAAAACATAACAGATTAGTAAGACAAGATCTTCCTTGTCTAAAGCCATGTTGGCTGTCTCCCATTAGGTCGTGACTATCTACATGCTGAGTAATTTTATTCTTTATGATGGTTTCTACCATTTTTCTCGGTACTGACATCAGGCTCACCGGTCTGTAGTTTCCCGGATCACCCCTGGAACCCTTTTTAAAAATTGGTGTTACATTGGCGATTCTCCAATCTTCAGGTATTAGAGATGATTTTAATGAAAGTTCACAGATTACTAATAGCAGGTCTGCAATCTCATATTTCAGTTCTTTCAACACCCTTGGGTGTATACCATCCGGCCCAGGTGATTTGCTACTCTTCAGTTTATCTAATAGTTGTAAGACATCTTCCCGATGTATCGATATTTCCTTCAATTCTTCCGCACCTTTAAATACCACTTCAGTCATGGGTAACATCCCTACATCTTCCTCAGTAAAGACTGAAGCAAAGAATTCATTCAGTCTCTCCGCTATCGCCTTGTCGCCTCTTAGTGCTCCTTTAACCCCTTTATCATCTAATGGACCAACTGACTCTCTCACAGGTTTTTTGCTACGAATGTACTTGAAAAGGTCTTTATTTCGTGTTTTTGCTTCCGCAGCAAGCTTCTTCTCAAATTCTCTCTTTGCCTGCCTTATCAATGCCTTGCATTTGACTTGCCAGTGCTTGTGCTGTTTCCAAGTTTCGTCATTTGGCTCTTTTTTCCATTTCCTGAAAGATGCTTTTTTGGCAACAACAGCCTCTCTGACCTCACCTTTAAACCATGCTGGCAGTTTTTTGGACTTCCTTCCACTTTTCTTAAAGCGTGGAATACAGCTGGTCTGGGCTTCCAAGATAGTATTTTTCAACAACATCCAAGCTTGATGTACGTCTTTAACCTTTGCAACTGCTACTTTTAGTTTTTTCTTAACTGTTTTCCTCATTTTATCATAGTCTCCTTTTCGAAAGTTAAAGGGAAGTACTGTGGATTTCCTTACTATCCCTCCTCCACTAATTAAATCAAAGGCGATCATGCTATGATCACTATTGCCAAGTGGCCCCAACACCCTTATCTCTTGCACTAGATCTGGTGTTCCACTAAGGACTAGGTCTAATATGGCTTCCCCTCTGGTCGGTTCATGAACCAGCTGCTCCAAGAAGCAGTCATTTATTTCATCTAGGAACTTTATCTCCCTAGCATGTCCTGCTGTGACACTGACCCAGTCGATGCCGGGGTAATTGAAATCACCCATTATTATTACTGCACTGGCAGCTACCACTTAGGCAGCAGAGTAAGGAGATGGAACTGGAAGTCTCTTTTTAAAGCAACGGGGAATACCGTTAGACAGAAACACGAACTATGGTGGCAACTGCCACAAGCCAACATAAAGCAGACACACCTAGCTAGTCAAGTTTCCGGGATAACCACAATGAATATGCAAAAGAGAGATTTGCATGCACTGCCTCCACTGTATGAAAATCTCACTCTAATGCTTACTCATGCTTATTGTAACCAGTGGGTTATAATAAGAATAGAAATAAAAGTTGTTACCTGGGGTTTCAGGTGCCTTTGGTTTGTTGGGGGTGCTGGCATTTGGCAGGAGAAAGCTGGAACAGTGCCAAAAATAAAAAAGAAGGAGGGCTGACATGGGCCCCATGTAAACCAAATAAAGTCAGGGCAGCAAGGGAAAAACAACTTAATCATGTTCTTCAGTTTTAAATGAGAAAGAAAGTATGGCAGCTGTTTTAAAATGAAAGAAAAGATTAGGACTGTAATGCTGAGCAGGCTTTAAAAAGCAGGGCTGCAGTACAAAATTACATAAAGAATGGGCTGCTGGCTGTCTTTCAATAACTTAAATAGTTAAATTTAAGGGCATAAGACTGCCCCTGATCATACAGAGCAGGGATCTCCTAGAGAGCTCTGCTGAAGCTTTTTGCAGGCAGGAAAAAATAATTTCAGTGATGTAGCTTTGTAACTTGTATTTCTAATCTATTAGGATTTAAAGTGAAGTATTAAAAACCCTTTAAAAGAGTAATTGGGGCTCTTATGGGGGGATTTTCCTTAATTTATAGGAGTGTATTTTGAAAGGAGTCTGGAACTATTTCTTTGGGACAGGAGTAGAAGAATACTTTTTTTGAGTGACTTGGTATGCTGGTGTGTTAGAGTGAAAAGTGAGTTGGGACGTCGGGGCAGAGAGAGAGAGAGAGATTGCTGGGTTTAGTCATGAGGTAAGATTTGACTTGAGGATTGTTGGAGTTATTTCAAGAGAACTTTTAATATTTAAAGAAGCTGAAGTAGTCTCTTTAATTTTTGGAGATCTGGAAGTTTGAAAGTGTGGTATTTTTAGGATAAGATGTGTAGAAGAGATTTGATTTACCCCTTTGAAATATCTTCATTAGGGGTTGTTCAAGGATTGATTAAGCTGTTGGCTGATTTGTTGACTGAAATCTTGTAAATTGATTTGAGAAAGATTTAAATGGTCAGAAGAATTTAACTGATGTTATGGCTCACACAAGTTGATAAATTGGGTTAAAGCTACTTGGACTGTGCCAGTTTCAAACTGGTTGATCCACAGATTCTACAAGTGTTGAGAGAAAATAATGAAAAGGATCTTAGCCAGTTTTAAGGGGAACACGTTGAGACAAAAGCTGAACTGAATGAATTTCTTGCTTAAGTCTTTACTGCAGAAGATGTAGGGAAGTTACACATAACCAAAATATTATTTAAAAGTGATGCATCAGAAGAATTGAAAGAAATATCCATAAACAAGGAAGATATATTACAACTATTAGATAAACTAAACATTAGAAATCACCTGGACTGGATGGTATACCTCTGAGGGTGTTGAAAGAACTGAAATATGAGATTGCAGACCTACTATTAGTAATCGGTGAACTATCATTAAAATCATCTGTAATACCTGAAGATTGGAGAATGGCCAAAGCAACTCCAATTTTTAAAAAGTGTTCCAGGGGTGATCTGAGAAACTACAGGCCGGTGAGTCTGACATCAGTACTGGGCAAAATGGTAGAAACCATTATAAAAAATAAAATTACTGAATATGTAGATAATCATGGTTTAATGGAAGAAAGCCAACATGGCTTTAGTCAAGTAAGGTCTTGTCTTAATAATCAGTTAGATTTTTTGAAGGTGTGAATAAACAAGTAGACAAAGGTGAGCCAGTTGATATCTGGATTTTCAGAAAGCCTTTGACAAGATCCCTCATGAGAGACTCTTGGCAAAGTTAAAAAAGTCATGTGATTGGAGGTACTGTACTATTGTGGATCAGGAACTGGTTAAAAGATATAAAACAGAGGTTAGGGCTGAATGGCCAATTTTCCCAATTGAGAAAGATGAATCGTGGAATACCCCAGGGATCTGTGCTGGGTCCGCTGCTTTTTAACATATAAAAAATTACCTGGAAATGGGAATAATGGGTGAGGTAGTCAAATTTGCAGATGACACTAAATTATTCAAAGTTGTTAAAATCCAAGAGGATTTTGAAAAATTGCAAAAGGACCTTGATAAACTGGAAGACTGGACATTCAAATGGCAGATGAAATTTAATGTGGACAAGTGCAAATTTATGCACCTAGGAAAGAACAACCCAAACTATGGTTACACAATCCAAGTTTCCACATTAGGAACCACCACCCAGGATAAAGATTTAGGCGTCATCGTGGATAACATGTTGAAACCCTTCACCCAGTATGCAGTGGCAGCCAAGAAGGCAAATAAAATGCTAGGAATCATAAGGAAAGGAATGAAGAATAAAACAAAGGATGTTATAATGCCTCTATCATTCCATGATGCAACCACATCTTGAATATTGTGTGCAATTCTGGTTGCCATATCTTAAAAAGGATATAGCAGAATTAGAAAAGGTACAGAGAAAAGCCACCAAAATGGTAAAGGGGATAAAAGGATACCCCTATGAGGAGAGGCTTAAAAGGGTAGGGCTTTTCAGTTCGGAAAAGAGAAGGCTGAGGGGAGATATGATAGAGGTCTATAGATTAATGAATGGAGTGGAATGGGTAAACATAGATCAATTCTTTATGGCATCAAAAAGTAGAAAGACTAGGAGACATGCAATGAAGTCACAGTGTAAGCTATTTAAGACTAATAAGAGGAAATATTTTTTCCCTCAACGTGTAATCAAACTCTGGAATTTGTTACCAGAGGATGTTGTATAGGCCGTTAGTGTAGCTGGGTTTAAAAAAGGTTTGGACATGTTCCTGGAGGAAAGGTCCATAAACCATTATTAAAGAGGACCCAAGTAATTCACTGCTTTCCCCAATACAAGCATTATGGGACTTGTGTGTCGTTTAGGGAAACTACTAGGTACTTGTGACTTTGACTGGCCACTGTTGGAAACAGGATACGGGGCTTGATGGACCTTGATCTGACCCAATATGGCATTTCTTATGTTCTTATGTCCTTATGTTCTCATGGGATAGTGTGCACAGGTTTCTAGAAAGGCTCAACCTGGAAAATAAATTCTGGTTTTAAAAGCCTGTTTGGAGACTTGAGAAAAGGATACTGTGGTCAATTTCTGTTTGTTATAGCTTGTCTGGAGTTCAGCTGCAGTTTTTGAGAGAAGAGAGATTCTAATTCAAAAGCTCTGCTTGTAAATGCCATCAGCTTGTAGTTTTCCTGATAGCCTGCATTCAGCAGAAGCAAAATTCTTGAGGTGGGGGTGGGGGGGGTGGCTTTCATTAGGGATTAATAATTATTCTTTTATTTAAGAGTGGCTTAAGTGAATACTTGAAAAAGGTGAAAGTCCAGCCACTGTCCGATCACGTAAGGCCATATAAAAGAAGGACAAGAAATTTTTCTTACAGTCAAGGAGTAGAGATGGCTGAAGAATAGACTGGAGAGAAGCATCCTGTGTGACCAGAGACCCGATGGAGAGGCCCAGATCCTGAAGTGCACCAGAATCAGCATGGACACGGGCTCCACCCCCAAGAAAGATTTGCTTGGTTAGAAGATAAGAATACATTTTTATTTTTTTAGAGTGTACTCATCTCAATTTATTTGGGCTCAAATACTTCTAATTGTGTTTAACATATCTTGGTGCAGGTATACTTACCTATGAACCCTCCTGAAGAATCTGCAAAAGAAAAAGAGAATACAGAGAATTTGACTTGCCTTAAGGGGATTATTCCAACAGTTCTGAATTAGAACAGAATATCTACCTGTGATTTTAACTTGTGAAGAAGGAACGATACAGTTTTAAGGAAAGAAGCTTGTTCTTAAAGGTAGAATTTATTGCATTATTCACTAAACATGAGAAAATACTTATCTGATATATGGTGAACTTGAAGTGAAAAACTCTGTAAAACAAGAACGAATGATTAGTTAGTTTGTTAAGCTGTATTCAACTGCTGTTACTTGAATATTACAACTTTTACACTAAGGGGTATGTTTACTAAGCAGCTGTAGAGTCTGCCATGTGGTATTGCAGCCACGGCCTCATTGGGGCCCTGGCTCCGATACCGCACAGCAGCTGCTACCGCTGCTTAGTAAACATATCCCTAAGTATGTTACCCAGTGTTATTCGGTTGAACAGGATTCTGATTTTAAAGTACAGTTATGTTTAGATAATAAAATCTTTGAATTTAATATTTCAAAAGGACTCTGGATTCTTATTTAAAGTTACTTAATGTAAAATATTTGTGCCATCTTTCCCGAATGTCCATCAGTAATCACATCCTAGGATTGATCCATCATTGAAGTATCCTGGATTTAGTTTTTTTATGGCTCTGGTGAGTTTATTGTCAGTCCTATGATAATAGTTTTTTCCACAGTACCCCCTCCAGAGGTGTTCCAGCCTGAGGTATTGCTATACGATTACAGTAACATCTAGTGGGGTATAAGCAAGGCTGGTGTGTCCAGAGGCTCGGTTACATTATTGTGAGAATATGACTGACTAAGTTTATCCTGAGGATTGAGTTGAGGAAAGCAATCTAAACTGTTTTATGCTTTGCTTTCTGCTGGCTCCATCCCACTAGTTTCTGATGCACTATCTCCACAACTGAATTCCTACTGACATTGTGAACGTAAGTGATCAATCTCTGGACAAGCTTACCCATCTGCCTGGTTGATCCTTTTAGACAAGAGTCTTTTTCATGTGCCATATTTGTATAGGAACATCATACCAGCTCTTGGATGTTGTACCTAATTTTCTTCTGGACAATGAATGGACCATGGCCTGAGCCTCTATACAGATATAGAACTATCATTCTCGATTGGGACCTTCCCTCAAAACCTAAAGCAAACAGCTATCAGACCTGTCCTTAAAAACAACAAGCTAGACCCAGCAAAGGTGGACTCCTACAGGCCAATCTCAAGTATCCCTCTTCTGGCAAAAATTATTGAGAAGGTCGTCCAACGTCAACTTCACCACCACATCGAGACAAACGCACCCCTCGACCCATGTCAGCATGGTTTCAGGGAGTTGCATGGCATCGAGACCCTGTTGACTACTCTGTTCAGCTCCTTAACCATCAGATTGGATAACATCAGGCAGGGGGTTCGCCCTGTTCAATGTTTACATGCAGCCCATCTGTGCTCTCATTCGCTCCTTCAATATTAACTGCCTGGTCTACGCCGATGACGTCCTGCTTTACATGCCTATCTCAACAGAACATCCAGATCTCTTACCATTGATAGCCTGCTTCAATGCCGTCACTGATTGGCTGCATATGCAGAGGCTCAGAATAAATTTCAACAAAATGGAGGTCCTCTTTATCACCAGGAACCCAGCATTCACCCCCACCTCACTGGAAGTACGAGATGCTGAGCTCTTCAGCAAGCCCATGGTATGCTACCTAGGAGTCACGCTTGACCAACAGCTCGACATGAAGGCCCAGATCAGCAACATGGTCAAAGCAGTCTACCACAAAATAAGGATGCTCCGTCAACTCCGGCAGCTGCTCAAGCCAGATGACTTCAGGACAATCTTTCAAGCCTTAGTAATCATGCATTTTTATTATGCTAATGTCATACTATATGGACTCCCGAAGAGCATGCTGAATCCAATGCAGCTTGCAATTAATGCAGCCGCCAGAATCTTGCATGGAGCCTCCAGGAGGGAACACATAGCGCCAATCTTGAAGCACCTGCACTGGCTGCCGGTCCACTGCAGACTTTCCTTTAAAGTGCTATTGATGACCTTCAAAGCCATAAATAAATGCTCCTCTACCTCTCTCATGGACCTCATCCAGCCCACCCCCCTCAACAGAGCTAGGAAGTCAGCTGCCATTAATACACTAATACTCCCGAAGGCGATCACAAAATGCTCACAGTCAACAAGAAAGAGAGCCTTCACCTTATACGCACCCACGTGCTGGAACGTTCTTCCACCCGCCATTCGAGCCATCACCGACCTCGCCAAGTTTAGAAAAGCGCTGAAGCACCATCTCTTCATCCAGCACTATACTGATTCATATGACATCTTCCAACCAGGCGCACCTAGGAATCAGACCACCACCCCCATCGCAGCCACCCTGCAGGATTGCAACCCCACTCACTAGATCACAAGACAATCTGCAGATGGAATTGTGCACATGCTTTGACTAGTCAATCTGTATATAGTTAATAAATCTGTAAATAGTTGCGAGCCGACCACGTCACCTGTGACAGCTAGCTTGCCTGTACATAGTTACCCTGTCAGTCCCGTTTAGAAACCCCTGTTCATTGTAAGTCCAGTTGTGGGCCCTGCCTGCGCTGCACGAGTTGTTAAATGTAAACTGCACTGATTTTAAAGAGCGTGGTATAAAAAAGACATTAAATAAATAAAATAAATAAATAATAAATAGATCCTCAAGGTGCGGTCCTTTCTACATTCAGGATATCTATGAGTGACTGTCTATGCAAGAAAAGGAAGTTGATACTTATGTGTTATGAGACTGGATTTCTCCAATCAGTCTACAGTTAATCTATGGTGACTGACAGTCTTTCTTCTGTTGATGTTTTTGGTGTAAATCAATCAAGTGGTGTAACTTAATCAATGTTGCTTAATCAAGTGGTGCAACTTAATCAATGTTGCTAATCCATGTTGGAACAAATGATACTGCCAGGTATACCTCGGAATGTATCAAAAGTGACTTCATGGCTCTGGGACAGAGGGTGAAGCAGTTAGGTGCACAGGTGGTGTTCTCTTCAAGCTTCCCTGTTGAGGGTAAAGGCCAAGGCAGAGAGGCTCGCATCCTGGAGATGAATGCATGGCTGCGTGGATGGTGTCATCGAGAGCGTTTTGGTTTCCTAGACCATGGGATGCTGTTCCAAGGGTTGCAGAGCAGAGATGGCATCCATCTGTCCAAGAAAGGTCAACACATCTTCAGTAGTAGACTGGCTAATCTACTGAAAAGGGCTTTAAACTAGATTCCTTGGGGATGGGTGAAGAAAGCCCCCAGGTAAGTGAAAGCCCTCAGGTAGGTGATTCATTAAATAACTTTATGGAAATGGGTAACAGGGGTAACATATGGAAAGCAGTGTGTATAAATGCCCGTAGCATGGGAAATAAGATCCCTGATGTTGAAGCTTTGGTGGGAGTGGCTGACTTGGATTTAGTGGCAGTTACAGAAACATGGTTCACAGAAAACCATGATTAGGATGTAACTATACCTGACTATACTTTATTCAGAAAGGACAGGGGAGGAAGTAGGGGAGGAGGAGTGGCACTATATGTAAAAAGTACTATTAAAGCTTTGGAATTACAGAGCTTAAAAGGGAGAGGGGAGGCATTGTGGGTTAAACTAGAAAGAGGGAAAGAGAAATCTATTTACATTGGTGTGATATACAGACCTCCCTCACAAGAGGAACAGGTGGACAGAGAGTTAATTGAAGACATGTGCAGCATTGCTAGCAAATGGGAAGTGCTACTGAGAGGAGATTTCAATATGCCAGATGTTGATTGGCACATTCCTGCTGCAGTATCATCTAGAAGTAAAGAGATCCTGGATTCTCTACAGGGAGAACTATTCAGGCAATTGGTAACAGACCCCACACGTGAAGGGGCCATACTGGACTTGATGCTTACCAATGGTGAAAGTGTTTCTGATGTTGTAGTGGGAGATCATTTTGCATCCAGTGATCACCAGATGGTGTGGTTCAGTATTAGGACTAGGGCTGTTAGAGTCGTTAGTTGGATGGGAACAGCTGAGGGATGTAGAAAAACAGTGGGAAAAACAGAAAGGGGATATTTTAAGGGCAACCAATCTTTTTGTTAAAATGGTAAATAAAGGTAAAAGGAAAAGGAGACTGTTATGGTTTTCAAAAGAAGTAGCTGAAAAAGTGAAGAAAAAGAGGGAGGCCTTCATGAAATACAAGAGATCACAGAGAAAGGAAGACAGGCATCTGTATTTGGAAAAACTTTGAGAAGACAGCAAAGTAGTCAAGAAGGCAAAGATTCAAAAGGAGGAGGAAATAACCAATTCAATAAAATGGGGGGATAAGACATTTTTCAGATATATTAGTGAGAAGAGGAAGGGCAAGAGTGGTATTGTCAGATTCAAAGGTGCAGGGGAGGAATATGTAGAAGCTGATGAGGATAAAGCGGAATTGCTTAACAAATATTTTTGTTCTGTGTTCACAGATGAAGAACCAGGAGCAGGACCTCAGAAAACACCCACAAATAAGAACAGAAGCAAAGGACATCTTGAACAATTTTCAAAAGACTGTGTTCGTGAGAAACTATCTCAACTTAAAGTAGACAAAGCGATGGGACCGGAGGGGATACACCCGAGAATACTGAGGGAACTTGGGGACGTTCTAGCAGCTCCACTGACTGACCTTTTCAATGCCTCGTTGAAATCGGTAGTGGGCTGGAGAGAGGCTCATGTGGTGCCTTTACACAAAATTAGAAGTAAGGATGTTGTTCAAAACTACAGGCCTGTTAGTTTAACTTTGGTGGTGAGAAAATTATTGGAAATGCTGCTGAAAGAGAAAATAGTGAGGTTTCTGGAGTCCAGTGGATTACAGGATCTAAGGCAGCATGGATTCACCAGAGGCAGGTCTTGTCAGACAAATCTGATTGATTTCTTTGACTGGGTGACCAGGGAGTTGGACCGAGGGAGCACCCTAGATGTGGTGTATTTAGATTTCAGTAAAGCCTTTGACACTGTTCCTAAAGTTACTGCTTGGGTTAGAAATTGGTTGGTTGGGTGGGAGGCGACAAAGAGTACAAGTAAATGGAGCTCTCTCTGAGGAGAAGGATGTTATCGGTGGTGTGCCCCAGGGATCTGTCCTTGGTCCAATTCTTTTTAACATCTTTGTTAGTGATATAGCAGAAGGGCTTTTAAGTAAGGTTTGCCTCTTTGCGGATGATACCAAAATCTGCAATAGAGTAGACACCCAGGAAAGGGTAGATAACATGAGGAGGGATCTAGCTAAGCTTGAAGAATAGTCTAGAATTTGTCAGCTGGGATTTAATGTTAAAAAACGTAAGTTCATGCATTTGGGCTGCAGCAATCCAAGGGAGCAATATAGTATAGGGGGTGAAGTACCTTTGTCCACTAAAGAAGAGCGGGACCTAGGCGTGGTTGTGTCTGATGATCTTAAAGTAGCTAAACAGGAAGAAAAGGTGACGCAAAAGCTAGAAGGATGCTTGGGTGCATACGGAGAGGAATGGCTAGTGGGAAAAAAGGAGGTAATAATGCCTCTGTATAAGTCTTTGGTGCAACCTCATTTGGAGTATAGTGTGCAATTCTGGAGACCGCACCTTCAAAAGGATGTGAACAGGATGGGGTCGGTGCAGAGGGTGGCTACTAAAATGATTAGTGCGACCTCATTTGGAGTATAGTGTGCAATTCTGGAGACCGCACCTTCAAAAGGATGTGAACAGGATGGGGTCGGTGCAGAGGGTGGCTACTAAAATGATTAGTGGTCTTCATTGTAAAGCATATGAGGACAGACTGAAGGATCTTAATATGTACACCTTTGAGGAAAGGCTGGATAGAGGTGATATGATTGAGATGTTTAAATACCTCCGTGGCATAAATGCTCAGGGAGAGAGCCTCTTTCAATTGAATGCAAGTTCTGCTACGAGGGGACATGGGATGACGGTGAAGGGAGATAGATTCAGGAGTGATATGCGGAAATATTTCTTTACAGAAAGAGTAGTGGATCCATGGAATAGTCTCCCAGTGGAGGTGGTAGAGATGAGGACAGTAACTGAATTCAAAAAAGCATGGGACAAACACAGAGGATCTCTAAAGGTAAAAAGGGGACTGTTGTAGTTGTTATGGAAGGATAGACTAGATAGGCCATGTGGTCTTTTCCTGTCGTCATATTTCTATGTTTCTATGTTTCTAAGTGGATTCAATCATGGCCCTTTATAAAAGTGGTTGGTATAAATTATCTACTCACTTCATTTTTTTCTGTTTGTTGATATTTGTGACACAGTATACTTACCCCACCACAGAAACTGTCATGGATAAGCATTCATAGGCTCAATAATTGTCTAATTCAGCAGATCATCCAAAGATAAGCCACCCTCTGGATCTACCCTCTCTAGATATGAGTCAGATGCAGCCTCTCTCTTCACTCCCACTGTGGATGGCCTGGCTTTGAAATTTGACTTAGCTACCCTTATTTTGTGAATTACAATCTCATATGGATGTGAAAGTTGGACAGTGAAAAAGATAGACAGGAAGAAAATTGATGCCTTTGAATTATGGTGCTGGCGACGAATACTGTGTATACCATGGACTGCCCAAAGAACAAACTAGAGGAGATCAAACCTAAGCTTTCCTTAGAAGCTCAGATGACAAGACTTTGACTTTCATACTTTGGACATATCATGCAAAGAGAGAGATCATTGGAGAAAGACATAATGCTTGACAAGGTAGAAGGTCACTGTAAAAGAGGAAGACCGGCAATGAGATGGATCGATACAATAACAGCAGCTATAGATACCACTCTATCAACAATGAGCCGCTTGGCTGAAGACCAAACAAAGTTTAGGTCATCTATCTAGAGGGTCACCAGGAGTCAACACTGACTCAACAGCATTTAACAACAACCATTTCAGTTCAATTGAATATCCTGATTTAAGGCATTTTCCATGGTTTATTGGGCTGCAAACTATGTAAATGCCTTTTGAATATTGGGCCCTTGATGTCTAACTTTGAAGCCAGGCTGTGATGACATGGGCGGGGGGGGGGGGGGGGGGTGCCGACAGAAAGTTTTTTTCTTGTCTTGTTTAAATTATAAGTGAAAGGAAATGTCATCGATATTTTTGAAGTTTCAAACAAATGCACCTCCCTACTGCATTTGCCGTTAGTTTGTTTCATCCACATCCCTGCATTATTAAAGGAAGCAGTCTGTACAGAGCATGCCCCTGAGAGAAGGACATCATTAACTGTCTTATCCTCCACACCAAGCAAGCTGAGGCAGTCTCAAAATAACAAATGTGAAATGATTAAAAAAAAAGACATGGTTTGGAGTAGAGTGAGGGCCACTGGAAACGTTATAAATTGAGCGGCACAAATCAGCCATATAACTTATCAACTCAATATTTAAACTTTTCAAATGGCTTAAAATAAAATAAACATATTAATTAAATAATAAATACGTATATTAAGTGTCATGATCCAGATAGCATCCAGTACTGAATATATGTATAATGAAGTCAGCACCAAAGCTATCCACATAGCAGAGATATTCAGTCCACTATCTGGATATCTGAGGGCAGCCTTTTTTCTGTCCTGTTATACAGATTGTTATTCAGATAACAGACTGAATGCTGTTACTATCCGGATAATTTCCAGGGTCACGCATGCTTCACCCACGCACTCCCCCAGCATTACACCTTGTCGAGGTGAGGAGTGGTCTAGTGGTTAGGACAAGGTTCTTCAGGCTGGAGAGCCGTGGGTTCAAGTCCCACCTGGGGACAGCAATCTCAGGCCAGAGGGACTGGGATTTCTAGTCCTATAGGCACTCCTTGTGGTCTTGGGCAAGCCACTTAACCCTCCATTGCCCATGTTCCCTGTAAGTATGAGCGTATGTGTCTCTCATCCCCTTGTATTAAATGTATCCCCCAATTGACCGCTTTGACCCAGTGAAAAGCAGGATATAAATACAGCTAAATAAATAAAATATACAGATAGGGCCTGATTCTATCCAACAAATAGTGGGGATGGACATCCCAGTGGGATGTGCCCTCCCTGCTGGTGTCTATCCTCCCTGCCGGATGTATGGGGAAGTTAGACAGGGATGGGGAAGGGGCGGATCTGTGGGCAGAGTTAGGGAAGGCAGTGGGTGTTTGCTGGCCCTGAACATACAGGGCTGATTCTAATGTTGGCCCTGTATGCCCAGGGCTGGCAACTTGTGCAGGAAAGTTATTCCACCTCTGAGGTGGAATGACTTCCCTGGACATTTGTTTTTGGCAGGCCTGGGGTGTGGATGGGGCAGAGGAGGGCCAAGGACATTCCCTGCAGCTCAACCCTGGCCTTAGGTGGCCAGATCAGGGGTTGGGCTGCAGGGAAAGCCATTGTTAAGCCGACAGCTGGGATCGTGGCTTTACAATGGAGCCACGGTGCCATGGCAACTGGATGCCATGGCGCTGTGGCTCCATTGTAAAGCCCTGACTGAGTTAGTCGGGCTTTTCCTGTACATGCAGGCTGGGCTGAATTGCGGTCCCGGCCTGCATGTACAGGGCTGTTAATGATTCTGGTCCTGTGGGGCTAGACGTGACCCACAGGATCAGAATTGTGACCCCTTCTATACATCCGGTATGAGCCTGAGAGTGCTGCGGCCGTCACTAATGATTTTCAGTAGCATTGTCTAGAGAGTGCAACTGAAAACCAGTAGATAAACCCAGATGTGACTAGCAGGTGCTGCTATCAGACTAAGTCAGAGGTTCCCAACTCCAGTCCTGGAGGGCCAAACACCATTCAGGTTTTCAGGCTGTCCCTAATAAATATGCATGAGATGCATTTGCATGCACTGCCCCCATTGTATTCAAATATATCTCATGCATATTCATTAGGGACAGCCTGAAAACCTGAATGGTGTTTGGCCCTCCAGGACTGGAGTTGGGAACCTCTGGACTAAATGCTTTTAAATATCTGGCTGTATACTATATGTCCTAGTGGTGATGTGTGAACAACAGGTTTAATCGTAACCGGTTACTTTGAAAAGTTATACTTGGATTTTCAAAGTCAGCACCTAGATTGAGAGTTCCACTAAAAGCATCTAGAACAGTGGTTCTGAACCAGTCCTCCTTGAACCCCTAGGCCAGTCGGGTGTTCAGGATAGCCCTAATGAATATGCATGAGATATCTCCAAGACATATCTCCAAGACATATCTCATGAATATGCATGAGATATCTCCAAGATATCAAAAAGGTTAGATAGAATGTGTCACATACCTCTTTGCTTCTCATCACCACCAAAATATTGTCTATTAGACAACTTTTTGGTGGTGGTGAGAAATGAGGAGGCATGTGGCACATTCTATCTACCCTTTTGATGTCTAGGGCATCTGCACCTTGCCCACTCACAATCTTAAATGACAGAGGTGTAAGGCAGGGGTCTCCAAATCCAGCCCTAGAGGGCCACAAGCCAGTCAGGTTGGCAGGATATCTCTAATGCATATATATCTCATTCATATTCATTAGGGCTATCCTGAACACCCGACTGGCCTAGGGGTTCAAGGAGGACTGGTTCAGAACCACTGATCTAGAATGTTAAGGGGGTGATTTTATAAAGAAATTTTCACACATAAAGACCTTTTCATTCAAGTAAAAGGGCTTTTATAATATTACCCAAGGTGTTATAGGCATAAAGGTCGCAAAATGATAAGAAGGTATACAGTATACTTTTACTCAGCCCATGTGTAGACTTGTTCTGGGGTGGAGTTTAGGCAGAGCATGGGTATAGTTATGATTTGAAAGTGTATTTTATTTTAAAAAAGTCACAAATGCACTTATTTTATGCACTAGCATTTACCTCCACACCAGAGCAGGCGTAAATGTCTGCAGCTTCAATCTAGCCTTGATTTCTGCTAGTTCACTCCTATTTGATAAAGATACATAGGTGCCCATGTATCTTTATAAAATATGCAGCCTGTTATTAAATTACCCTTTAAAGATAAAAGGTAGCTGTATCACTGAATATTGACCTCAAGTTGTATGTTAGTTGATACTCATTTAGTTCTTATATGGGGAAAAGTAAATAAGGAGACCCCAACATCCAGGAAAAAGGTTTTTCCTAAAAATGTCAACTATCCAGCCCAGTTCAGTCTTGGTTTCCACCTTCCATTGTACTGACTTTTCCCAGACTCTGGAATGAAGTAGCATTTGTGATGGGCCAGTCACACATGGACAAATAATAGAACCTTCCAGACCCTAGGGTGGCATGATTTTGGGAGGGGGCAGACAGCACAGGACCTTGAGGATCTGCACATACTCAAGGCCTGCTGCACCCTCTGAATTTCCTATTTCAGAGGGGTTGGGAGATGGAAGGCCTTGAGCATGCACAGATATAACATGTCCAGGGGCTACAACAGCAGCGACAAAGTTATAAAGTAGGCTTGACAATGGAAGGGATGCAGTAAGAGAGAGCAGATGCTAGAAATATGGAGTGGTGGAGGCAAAGAGGAACAGACAGTAGAAATGTGAGGTGGGAGCAAGGAGGAACAAATATTGGAAACATGGGTGGGGCAAGGCAGAGGATAGAAATATGGGGTGGGGTGGGCAAGGAAGAGCAGATGGTGGAAACATGAGATAGGCAGGCAGTGAGGGGTAGATACTGAATACTTTGAGGGAGTGCATGACTGACGGTTCTCCTAGGGCATCATATATCTCTGGGCTGGCCCTGACCACTCCCTTTAGTTTTTGTAACCCAATGTATGGACTTGCATTTTTTAGCATTAGATATTAGCTACCAAATTATTGACTATTTTTCAAGCTTTGCTAAATCTCTCCTCATGTTATCATTACCTTCTAGGATGTCTACCCTGTTGCAGATTTTGGTATTATCTTGCAAAGAGGCATCCTTTCCCCACAAACCTTCTGCAATATCACTTACAAACATGTTAAAAAGAAAAGGATATGGACTTATCCCTATGGCATGCTACTGGTAACACCCTTATCTTCAGAATGATCTCCATTTACTACTACCATCTAGCACCTCCCACTCAAACCAGTCTTTTCATAGTCAGTCACTTTAAGTTCCATCTTATTTATTTAGCTGTATTTATATTCCACTTTTCACTGGGTCAAAGCAATCAATTGGGGGATACATTTAACATGAGGGGATATGACACACATATCTGTTAATTGTTAATCCCTGTTATCCATGTTTTTATTCCCTGTTCTCTGTAAACTTAACATTTGTTTTTATGTTTAAGTACAAAACTTGTTAAAATGTAAACCGCGCTGATGTCAAAAGTGCGGTATATAAAAGCTGTTAAATAAATAAATATGTTAATATTTACAGGGAACATGGGCAATGGAGGGTTAAGTGGCTTGCCCAAGACCACAAGGAGTGCCTACAGGACTAGAAATCCCAGTCCCTCTGGCCTGAGATTGCTGTCCCCAGGTGGGACTTGAACCCCTGGCCCTCCGGCCTGAAGTACTTTGTCCTAACCACTAGACCACTCCTCCCTAAGGGCACTCATTTTATTTGTCAACTGGGTATTCCACTGGTATATTATCCTACAGTACTCAAAAGTTATGTGTGTCATGGTGAATAGGGTAGTTACCTCAGGTAAGCCACCTGCAAGAAAACCCTGTATTCACAGATTCAAAGTGTTGTAGATAAATTCTGTAAATTTAGGTCTAAAGACCCACTTTAAAAAATAATGCAATAAATGAGGGTGCAAATGGATAACAAAAAAGAAATCCTCTTTTAAAAGCACAGGATATGAAAAGTATGCTTGAACCTAAGTTCTTTTTTTTTTTACCTTCTTAATGAAATTTTAGTTTAAATAAACACATGCAACTTTGTGCCATACTATGATGATCTTTTACTAATGGGCGCTACCTGACAGTGTGTGTTTTTATGCGCACTAGAGGTGCGCTGGGATATGCGTTGCCAGCTAATGTGGGGCCATGACAGTTAACGCAGGATATAGGGGCGGTGTAGGGATGGAGAGTAGTTGTGGAGAGCTTGGTGCAGCTAGTGCTGCGTTCACACAGCTCGCTAACTGCATTAGTGGAGTTTCATCTAATGCCACCTCAGGTACATCTAATGCAGCACACACTATGGGACAGGGTTCTGCATTAATTGCCAGGGAAATGCTTTCCACACCCCTGATAGTTAGCATGAGTATGTTGCACGTAACGTGACATGATTTCAATGCTATTCGTGTGTTAGTTGCATCACCTTAACGGCCATTAGTAAAAGGCCCCCTTTAAGTTCTATTGTATTCTAGTTCAAGATACCACTGTAGTGTTTACAAACAAGGTATCGTATTCAGAAGGAGGGAGGAGTGGTCTAGTGGTTAGGACAAGGTACTTCAGGCCGGAGGGCCGGGAGTTCAAGTCCCACCTGGGGACAGCAATCTCAGGCCGGAGGGACTGGGATTTCTAGTCCTATAGGCACTCCTTGTGGTCTTGGGCAAGCCATTTAACCCTCCATTGCCCATGTTCCCTGTAAGTATTAGTGTATGTGTCTCATATCACCTTGTGTTAAATGTATCCCCCAATTGACCGCTTTGACCTGGTGAAAAGCAGGATATAAATACAGATAAATAAATAAAATAAAATAAGGATAGCGAACTGATACCAAGTCAAAGGGTCACACCCTTCATGGCACAACCAAAACCGACCACCTTGCACCTTAACATGCATAAAAGCCTGGGCACAGTGCACCAGACAAGAAAGTAAACTAGGCACCTATCAAAGACAAATTCATGAGCCCCTTCCCATCTGGTCTGTCTTTGACTGCTGGATGTGTAAATGCACTGCATCCAATGGGATCTCCACATCATCCTGCAACAAGCCTGTTGTGCCAGCATGAATTTTGCTGCAGTCGCCAGCTCACTAAACTGAAAGGCTGCAATAAAAGGCAAAAAGAAAATGCCACACCAAAAAGCAACACCTCATACAGGGATGCACACACCTTAGGTAAGACCTGCAAAACCGCACAAAAGGAATCATGCACAATGAGCTGTCATGGGATTCTCGTCACTGAGGCCACACTGGACCTCGCAAAGCCTTGTACCAGCTTATGCACTAAAAGCTGTAGGAGCTTTCTGCACATGCACCTTGTCCACAAAGGTGACACTAGCCAAAGACATAGACAAAGAATAAGGTGACAAACCATACTCCAGAGTTTGAAGTATGAAAGCTAGCACAGTCTCCTATGCAATTGGCTGCTCCAGACTAATCACCCCAATGGAAAGCATGTCTACAAAGTGGTGGCAGCCAACCATATATGAAGCCCAAGTGTTCTCTGCAAGTGATGACTTCAGGAATCGCACAAGTGGCCTCGAATAACATCCCCAAAGAAGTCCTAGCATTCTTGATGGGAACTCATCTGTTCCTGGGGCCAGAGCCTGAAACCTGGTCAACTACAAATGAGACAAAGAATCAGCAATAGTATTATCAGCACCAGGCACATGTTTTGCAACAAGTGACACATTGCACTGAAGACACCTGAGGATGAGCAACCGCAGTAACTCAACCACCAGCGGGGACTTAGCAGATTGTCTGTTCACTGCACGAACCACCCTGAGCACAGAACAACCCTGCAATGGCACAAGCAGTCCCCCCACATAGAGCCACCCACACTGGAAACAACTCCAAAAAGGCAATGTTCTAACGCCAGCCCCAATCACACCAACTCATAGGACAAGTCTCTGCAACCCCCCCCCCTCCTCAAATAAATACTAAAGCCCTTCTCACAAAAAGCACCTGCAAACAGCTCAATTTCACAATTAGAGACAACAAGCAATTGACAAACACAAGCACCATTAAAATCACTGGGAAACTTCAACCACATGGCTAAATCAGCCTTCACTTGCTTGCCCACCCAAATGAAATGATGCTTCCTCATTGCCCCTTTTGTCAAAAAGGCCAAGCATCTGGTGAAAACCTTACCCATTGCACCTGGCAAGCAAAGTTAAAGTGCCCAAGTAACTCCTGAACGTCCTGTAATATCAACTTTGTACGTGGTAACACCTGCCGGATCAAGAACACCAGTTTCTGCACCTTCTTGCCTGACAAGTAGGACACCATTTGTATTGAATCAAGTTTAATGCCCAGAAAAGTGATAGAGATACTTGGCCCCTCAGTCTTCCCCTCTACTGAGGACAAACCAGAAACCACAGCCGACCTCCGAAAAACCTCAAACAACTGAGAACACTCTCCTGAACGTGCAGGGCCCGTGAACAGAAAACCATTCAAATAATTTCTTCTTTTTTCTTTTTTTTTATTTTAACCAGCATTACAAGTTAATCCAAACAAAATCAAGACAATCATAACAAATATAATAGGAAACAATACCATTACAGCATACAATCAAAAGTGATAGAGTCCACGTTACTGGGACCTGGATGTGAGAAAAAATTAAACATTATAAACATAGGAAAACAAGGTTTCAATGAAACCTACAAAACTGGAGGCAATATTTATTTACTCATCCCGACTAAACTCACCGGAGCCCTGCCGATCTAAAACAAATTTTTCCAAGTGAGTAACATCTGAAAAAATAAAGGTAGCGCCCTCATAATTTACAATACATTTACAAGGAAATCGAAGGAAAAATGTAGCACCCAGCTTTAGGACCTGAGGCTTCAAAGCTAGAAAAAGCCTCCTCCTAAGCTGGGTGCTGCGTGACACATCCGGAAACACATTTACCTACATTTATCGAGCATTTTGCAGCTGATGAACTAGAATAGGCCCACAATAAGGAATGTGCAAGCCGTCCTGAAAACCATCCTCCAACAATCACAGTATCCTTTTATTTGAATTTACCCACTGTCGCCCCCACCTGGCTGGGCATATAGCCGGGCACCAGGATGGAGTCGCCTTGCTGCCCTAGAATAAGTCCTCCCAATATGGCTGCCAGGAGGGCTGCTGGGATATGTAGTTTCACTTATCCATATTAGGCAAAAATAGTTGTGCAGACAAGTGGTCAGGCGAAACAGAGAAATATTTATTTGTTGTGTTCTGGGATTTCCATCATATTCACAAGTAACAGGCTGAATAAACAATAATGGGATTCTTCTCCAAAGCAAAGGTATAACTTTTACAAAAGTATGAACAGGATTACTGGTATCAGCAATAGATAGCTTCTTAGGAACTTGCTTTCAAAGCTCAGATTATAAAGCTTCTCATGGGCACATTAGCTTCTTATGGGAGTGTTTACTTCACAGCTCCTTTATAACAGAAACAGCTTTAAAATGTCCACTGAGCTTTCCCTTCAGTTTCAGGCCTTACCCAGCAACAGCTTGGTTAACAATGTTCAGCTGTTCTCTGTGCTGCGTCCTTCAATCAGGTAAGTTCCTTACTATGGCATTCACTCATTCAAACAGGTTTTAAGCTTAACAAACTTCTAATTCATTAGCTTTACAATAAGAACACTGCATCTCATCGGAGCTATCTTCATAGTCTTCATAGCAGTTTCCTATATCCATTTCCTCAATGGCATCCTCACAACATTCTTCAGAGGGTACCTGGTTGTAGAGCTGACTAGTTTGTTTCTGGAGCATTTCATTCAATCTCTCTAATAGAACCTTTTTCTGCTCTATTTCTTCAGAGAGCTGGGGTTGCTGACATGCAGACAAGCTATTGTTTCTACTGCTAGAGCTTAGCTGGCTATTATAATTATTCCTTCTATCAGGAACTAATTCTCTTAACTTTCTTTCAGGCAAGAATTCTGGAAGACACACTTGCCTTAGTTCAGGGCCGTTTAGTAGCTCTCCTCTTTCCTTGCCAGAGCCATGCTGCTTTCTCTCTGCAGACACTTCTCTCCATTGTAGCAAACTTCCTTTCTGCGGAGACTGCCTTGGACCGGTTCCAAGCAGATCCCACTGCTAGTCTTTGAGCTTGAGCCCAGCACTTCTCGTGCCTCCTTGGGCCCCTTCTCCTCTAGCTCCAGTTCCTCTGGATTCTCTTCCAGGTCCTCTGGGTTCGCTGCCACTTCTTCTTCTCTCTTCTCCTCGTCTTCCTCCTTCACTTTCCGGTCCTCCTCTCTCTGACTTTCCAAACACAGGAGTTTTAAACTGCTCCCTCTCAGGGACCACGCCTCTTTCCCAGCACACGAGGGAGCTGCTAGGCTTCACTCCAGCCCTGACATGCTGAAGTGGGCGGGGCTTAATGGTGACTGTGCTATGAGTCAAAGGTTCTCGGTTGCTGGGGAAACCCTGAATGCTCTCACTCTTAAAGGCACAGAGTTCATTCTCCTGGCATTCCATAGCCTCTGAACTGCCTTCATCATCACACCACCCAACCAATAAACTAGAGCTGTAAAGTTAATGGGGGATGAAGCCTTGACCAGAGACTGCATGGCAGGCTGCGTGTTAGAGGGTTAGGAAATTACAAACCACTAGAGGTTCTTCTCAAACCACCCTCCCTGATGATTTTCTTCTCAAACCACCCTCCCTGATGATTGAGTACCAAATCCTGAAGTTCCTAACCCAAGCCCTACCAGCCCCAACTCAGAAGCTTTCCCAAAACAAAAACCAGGCATTATCTCATCTAACCAAATATCCACAACTCAATAGCCCCAGGCCTCAGACTTGCTTAAGGCCAAACTCTTCCTAAACCATCATAGTTAAGCCATGCCCAACTTCCTTATATCTCATATGCTTTCAAAATAATGTCCAAATATCGCAAAAGCCCCGGATAAAGAGACAGCCTCGCCTCATCTAAGATGCTGGCAAAAACATGAAAGGTTAGCAACCAATTGGTGATCATCTTTGCCACCTTATGCTGCCCCTTCGTGCTCCTCATCCTTTGCCACCTTATGCCACCTTCTCCCTTCTTCCTATACCCAACCTCTTGATCCTTGGCCAGCAAAGCAAAAATATCAATATATTGCTCCCGCATCACTTTCTAAGGCACATGACAGTCAAGCGGAGCAATCATGCTCAACGTATGCTCATACCATGCTCCATCCTCTCTGCCACTATGTAATACTATCCTTGAATCTAAAGGCATTGTCCCCTAATCTGAGGGTATCCTACCCCCCTGACTGCCACTCACTAAGGACTCCAAAGAAGATGAATCCAAGGAGTCTCAAAAGTCAGAAGAATCCCACACTCTGACTGTGGAATCCTGTCCTAGGTGACTCAAACGCTTTTCTAACAGCATCCACTTCACCACTTGACTCAAGTTCTGCAAGAACTTTGTGTCACACAAAGTTTTTGTAAGGTCTCTATCCTGCCACCCATGCTTCTTCCTGTGTCTGGCACTAGTGATCCCCACCACAAGCCCCTTGTCTTGCCACTGATACCTACCTGCTTCAGGCACAGAGGTAACATGCCTGCTCTGCCACTCATCACTGGTACTCAGTTCACTGACTCCAGCTCTCCAAGGGTCCATACCACACTTCTTGAGGTCCACATGGCTTTCCACCTCCAGGTCCCCACCACCTTTTTTCTGACCAACACCCCTCCCAGATAGAGCAACCAGCCCAGATGAATATGGCCCCCCTCCCTCCCCCCCAGTACCTCCCTGCCCACCCCTCTGCCCTTTCCTGGACCCACCCAATACTCCAGCTAAAGTGCTCTCTTCCTCCATAAAATGCACTGGTGGCTTCAAAGACCACTTGGACAGCTCTCTACCCTGCGTGCTCCCATACACTAGCCCCTCCCCACAGCACTCTTGGGTGCCATCCGGAAGGCAAAAAATAACAACTGTGAAAATATCCCAGCAAAGCAACTTCAACACCTCAAGTAGAAAAGGTCACCTTGCCAGTCTGCTTTTATAATTTTCTTGCAAATATCACCTTTAATTCATAATTAGTAGCATTATTATTATTTAAAAAACAAAGCAAAACAACAACAAAAAAAAACAGATCCACCCATCCCAGACAGAGAAAATTCCAGGTGCCAATTGTCAGAAAATGCCTCACAAACCAAACCCACAGCCACCAATACAAACCATGGAGAAAATAAGCTGCTTACCCCAAGGAGGAAGGGTTTAGGACCCAGTGAACACCTGCAAATCCTAGACTAGCCTCAAAACTGTTGCAGCCTGATTCCTATGAGCAACTAGGAAGTTCCCCTCGCTGTGCCCTGCAACGCAAGATGATACCACCACCCAAACGCCAGCCCAAAATTTGAACCTTTTTAGCCATCCAAACAAGCCCCCCACAGGCACACTCACTCAGCATTCAGCCGCCCAGTAGCCCCCCAATGAGGCGCCATGCCAAAGACACAGCTCACACAGCAATATACAAAGCTCTGGGACAGCAGGCGGTCCCAACAATATAATCTATCTGGAAAAAAAACACCTACTGACCTAACAGAAAACAAAAACAAAGGAAACCACAACCAAGAAAACAAGAGACACCAACAACCAGCCAGTGCCTCTTTCTCAGCCTGAGGAAATCTTGCCAAAGAAGGTGAGTATGTGCACCATGCTCTGCACATGAACCCATAGATCCCTCATATCTCAAACTCACCCCCCACCCCCCCAATCCCTCCTCACCAACCCACTCTCCTTCAGAAGTGCAATGAAGGATTTGGGCTCAGCCGTGTTACCAGCCCACTTCCAATCATCTGATGGCGTTTTTAACCTGCGGCAGTCGGAATGACCATTTTATAAGACATCTTGCAAGAGTGAAGAAAGTAGCTTGGTGCATTATTTGATACTGCTGTGGGCTACAGTTAAAGATAAGTAGCATTTTTGTGTTTTTTCATTCATGCCTTGATGCAAAAATAGTGATTTCGAAACATCATATGAATAAATGAATTTGGACAGAGTTTGTAATTATATTTTTATGATATGTCTAATCACTTTATTGATTAAAATGGACTGATGAAAAGAGAGAAGCTGAAGTTGAGTGGCATTTTGCTACTATTAGTCCAATAAAAAAAAACCTTTTTGTGCTTCAGAGTGTTCATATTGAGCAGGATTTGTTATACATCACTTGTGGAATTTTTTAATCCTGCTTGGATCCAAGTTTGGTGATATAGGACATAATTATTGGCACCCTTATAAAAAATTCAAATCAGTTTGAACAGTAAAATTAGACACACCTATGATCAACTGTCTGTACTCACATGACTTGAATCAACCAATGAATGACGGCTCTGATGTTTAAAATGGTCACACTTACTCCCTGTTCCATTTTTACAATGGTGAAGACAAGATAGCTGCCTGAAGCCTTCAGAAAAACCATTATCATCATACATCAAAGTTCAAAGGGGTTCAAGGCCATCTCCAAACACCTTGGGATATCTGTGTCTACAGTTCACAATGTTATTAAGTGTTTTTTTGCTCATGGAACTATCAAGAACCTCCCAGGACATTGTGACAAGAGGAAAATTAATCCAAGAAGTCTTTGAAGGTTAGTGTGAACTGTTGGAAAAACACCACACACAACATCCAAAGAACTTAAGGCTGACCTGGAGCAATCTGGAGTAGTGATTTCCACCCACACCATATGTTGCACACTAAACAAAGAAGGACTTCATGTGCGAAGGCCAAGAAGGACCCCACTGACAAAGATAGATATAAAAAAGGAATTCCTGATCAGCAATACATTTACAGGTAAAAAGATGAAGCTTATAAGGAAAAAGACACCCTTCCTATAGTTCAATATGGTGGAGGTTCCACAATGTTGTAGGGTTGTTTTGCTGCTTTAGGAACTGGAGACCTGGAACGTATTAAAGGAATCATGAAGTCAGAGGACTACCATGGTATTTTGGAGTGAAATGTACTACCTAGTGTTAGAAAGCTAGGTCTGAGTCGAAGGTCATGGGTCTTCTAGAAGAACAATGACCCAAAACATACATCCAAAAGTACAAAAGAATGGTTGGTTAAAAAGGAACAAATGGACTTTTTTAAACTGGCTACCATGGGCAAAAGGAATCCTGGAAACATTCATGAGCTGGAACAAATCACAGTTGAAGGGTGAGAGAAACTACCAGCAGGCAGATGTAATAAACTTATAGATGGTTACAAGAAATGTTTGGAGGCTGTCATCACTGCCAAGGGTTGTGCAACCAAATATTAGTGAAGGATGCCATTAATCCTGACCAGGTCTTTTTTTTTTCAGAAATTGCTACATCTACGTTGCACAGACATCTTTTTATGTTGTACACCTTTAAACATACTATTAAAATATTATGATGACATTTGGTTGGAATATTTCCAATTATTTCTCAAGATATTGTACACAACATGTTGACCACAACTGTACATCCTGGGACAGCAATACCAAATTCAATTAAAAGACGTTTCTCAGATTTTCCAGCTCACTCACATACACTCAACTTACACCTTTTTCAATCCCAGTCTTGCCAGTACCAATGGTATTCCTTACAGTAACATTCTCCTTAAATTGGTGTTCATCCACGAGCCAATCATCAATTTGTTCCATCAATTCCCCATCCTGAACTCACATTAATAGAGCAGTATGTTCCATCTTAGGGTCTCAGCAGACATGCACTCCATAGTTACATTTTTTGATCATTTTAGTAAAAATGCCCACTTTCAATTTATCCGACACATCAACTGTGTCATGTTTCTGAGGTTTTCTCATGCTTCTTGCATTTATCACATTCAGTGCTGCGTTGCTTAGTTCTGCTCTCCTTCCATGCTCGAAAACGCTCCTGTACATGCTCATCCTAGTCTTAGTACTTTAACCCCATTAATGATTTCACTGAGGCCGCATCCCTCACACATCCATCTATACACACAAGCGTTCCCTCACACATTCATCCTGCAGTTCCTCATTATCTCTCCTTTCTTCTCTCTCCCTACACTCAGAAACTCCCCTCATCAGGCAAATCCCTACTATCTGTGCCCTTGTCTTCCGCCTCCAATTCCGGGCTTTGTTCATGCCACCATGCTGCACCATATGCCTGGGAGACTTTACTCATACCAGTATGTCATGCTCCATCTCTGGTCCTATTCAAATCCAGACTAATAATCTACCTCTTTGAGGCTGCTTTTGGATCCTGCCCCCCACCCCCCTTATTCTCTTGTTCACCACTCATGTGGGATATAACTATAGACTCTCCCCTAATCCCCTATTTGTTGTATTTTCTGTCTTGCATAGATTGTAAGTTCTACTGAGCAGGGACTCTGTCTTACGTGTGCATGTACAGTGCTGCATATGCCTTATGCATATGATGTGTACCTTAGAGTGAGTCCTGACTCCTGGCGACCCGGAAGCTCCTGGGTTTTCTTGGCAGTGCCATATGCCTTATAGTGCCATACAAATGATAAGTAGCAGCAGCAGTAGATATATAGTACTGTCCCAACTTCATACGAACATAAGATATGCCATACTGGGTCAGACCAAGGTCCATCAAGCCCTGTATTCTGTTTCCAACAGTGGCCAATCTAGGTCATATGTACCTATCAGTTTCCCCAAGAGACACAAGTTCCACAATGCTTGTACTGGGTCAAGCATTGATATCTTCGGTCACTTCTTAATAATGGTTTATGGACCTTTCCTCCAGGAACTTGTCCAAACCTTTTTTAAACCCAGCTACACTAACAGCCTTTACTACATCCTCCGGTAACAAATTCCAGAGTTTGATTACACATTGAGTGAAAAAATATTTTCTTTTATTAGTCTTAAATAGTTTACCCTGTAGCTTCATTGCATGTCCCCTAGTCTCTATATTCTGATAAGGTAAGCAATCGATCTACGTTTACCCGTTCCACTCCATTCATTAATTTATAGACTTCTATCATATCTCCCCTCAGCCATCTCTTTTCCAGGTTAAAGAGCCCTAACCTTTTTAGCCTTTCTTCATAGGAGTATCCTTCCTCCCCTTTACCATTTTGGTGGCTCTTCTCTGTACCTTTTCTAAAATCGCTATATCCTTTTTAAGATACGGCGACCAGAATTGCACACAATATTCAAGGTGCGGTCTCACCATGGAACGATATAGAGGCATTATAATATCTTTTGTTTTATTTTCCATTCCTTTCCTTATGATACCTAGCATTCTATTTGCTCTCTTGGCCGCCGCTGCACACCGGGCCGAGGGTTTTAACATGGTATCCACAATGACGCCTAAATCTTTTTCCTGGGTGGTGGTTCCTAATGTGGAACCTTGCATCGTGTAACCATAGTTTGGGTTGTTCTTCCCTAGGTGCATAACCTTGCACTTGTCCACATTAAATTTCATCTGCCATTTTGATGCCCAGTCTTCCAATTTATCAAGATCCTCTTGCAATTTTTCACAATCCTCTTGGGTTTTAACAACTTTAAATAGTTTTGTGTCATCTGCAAATTTGATAACCTCACTCGTTATTCCACTTTCCAGGTCATTTATGAATATGTCAAAAAGCAGCGGACCCAGCACAGATCCCTGGGGTACACCACTATTCACCTTTTTCCATTGGGAAAATTGGCCATTTAGCCCTTCTCTCTGCTTTCTATCTTTTAACCAGTTCCTGATCCACAATAGTACATTGCCTCCTATCCCATGACTCTTTAGTTTTGCCAAAAGTCTCTGATGACGGACCTTGTCAAAGGCTTTCTGAAAGTACAGATACACTATATCAACCGACTCACCTTTGTCCATCTGTTTATTCACTCCTTCAAAAAAACATAACAGATTAGTAAGACAAGATCTTCCTTGTCTAAAGCCATGTTGGCTGTCTCCCATTAGGTTGTGACTATCTACATGCTGAGTAATTTTGTTCTTTATGATGGTTTCTACCATTTTTCCCGGTTCTGACGTCAGACTCACCGGTCTGTAGTTTCCCGGATCACCCCTGGAACCCTTTTTAAAAATTGGTGTTACATTGGCGATCCTCCAATCTTCAGGTATTAGAGATGATTTTAATGATAGTTCACAGATTACTGATAGCAGTTCTGCAATCTCATCTTTCAGTTCTCTCAACACCCTTGGATGTATACCATCCGGCCCAGGTGATTTGCTACTCTTCAGTTTATCTATTAGTTGTAATACATCTTCCCGATGTATCGATATTTCCTTCAATTCTTCCGCACCTTTAAATACCACTTCAGTCATGGGTAACATCCCTATATCTTCCTCAGTAAAGACTGAAGCAAAGAATTCATTCAGTCTCTCCGCTATCGCCTTGTCGCCTCTTAGTGCTCCTTTAACCCCTTTATCATCTAATGGGCCAGCTGACTCTCTCACAGGTTTTTTGCTACGAATGTACTTGAAAAGGTCTTTATTTCGCGTTTTTGCTTCCGCAGCAAGCTTCTTCTTAAATTCTCTCTTTGCCTGCCTTATCAATGCCTTGCATTTGACTTGCCAGTGCTTGTGCTGTTTCCAGGTTTCATCGTTTGGCTCTTTTTTCCATTTCCTGAAAGATGCTTTTTTGGCAACAACAGCCTCTCTGACCTCACCTTTAAACCATGCTGGCAGTTTTTTGGACTTCCTTCCACTTTTCTTAAAGCGTGGAATACAGCTGGTCTGGGCGTCCAAGATAGTATTTTTCAACAACACCCAAGCTTGATGTACGTCTTTAACCTTCGCAACTGCTCCTTTCAGTTTTTTCTTAACTGTTTTCCTCATTTTATCATAGTCTCCCTTTCAAAAGTTAAAAGATAGTACTGTGGATTTCCTTACTATCCCTCCTCCACTAATTAAATCAAAGGCGATCATGCTATGATCACTATTGCCAAGTGGCCCCAGCACCCTTATCTCTTGCACTAGATCTGGTGTTCCACTAAGGACTAGGTCTAATATGGCTTCCCCTCTGGTCGGTTCATGAACCAGCTGCTCCAAGAAGCAGTCATTTATTTCATCTAGGAACTTTATCTCCCTAGCATGTCCTGCTGTGACACTGACCCAGTCGATACCGGGGTAATTGAAATCACCCATTATTATTACTGCACTGTAACTTTTGTTAGCTTCCTTGATTTCTTTGAGCATTTCATCATCCATTTGGTCATTCTGGCCAGGTGTTCGATAGTACACCCCCACTGCCATCGCCTTCCCCCTTTTATATGGAATTTCAATCCCTATAGATTCTACAGCAGATTTTGTTTCCTGCAAAACTCTAATCCTTTCTGAGTCAATGCCCTCTCTAACATAGAGCGCAACATAGAGCGCAACCCCTCCACCAATTTGATCAGCTCTATCATTACGATGTAGTTTGTACCCAGGTATCACAGTGTCCCACTTCAACATTTTATGTATTTTTTATGTTACTCTGTTGATGTTACTCCCCTCTTTGTAAACTCTCCAGTCTCATGTTTGTATTTTGGCTCTTGCTGGCCATTTTTTATGTATTACTGCACCCAGCCGCCATCTTAACCGACCCCTGAGAATCACTGACCAACTGACAGTACTGTTCCCCTTGGTGCTATAGGCTGCAGCCATCAGTGCTGTCTGCCTGGCTCACTTTGCTTTGGGTACTATTACTCAGTCCTCTCTCCCTCCCCCATGAGTCCCCAACAGTGCTCATGTGTACCATTCATGCACGCATGAGAAATTCTGGGTTCACAGACCTCTAAACAAAATCTTTCATTTTAAATATGACATGGCTCTAAAATACTGGGAACCCCAGAGCACATCTCCCTTATGCTTCCCGATGCCCAGTGGCAGTCTTGTATCTACTGGAGTCACTCTCCTGATCACAGTGACCCTACCTCTCACCAGCTAATCTGCCTCAGAAACACTTTCACGTTTAAAAAAACTGAGGTAGACCTGCCCTGAGCAAGAAAAAAGCTTAATTTTCTTTTTACTTGTTACATATCTATAAATTGCCAATGTGGAACAGCCTCAAAGGCTTTGCTGACATCTAAGTATACCACATCTAGCACTCTCCCCCAATCCAATTCTCTGGTTCCCCAGTCAAAGAAATCAATTAGATATGCTTGTCAAGATCTACTTCTATTAAAGTCATGCTGTCTCGGATCCTGTAGTCTCTTGGATTCTGGAAACCTCACCACCCTCTGCTTTAACAGTGTTTCCATTAATTTGCTCACCACACAGGTCAGACTATCTTTTGTGGACAGGAATCACATTCATCCATCTCCAGTCCTCTGGGATCTCTCCTGACTCTAATGAAGCTTTAAAAAGGTCAGACAACAGTACTTCCCTAAGTTCCTTCAGTACTCTCTGATGAATCCCATCTGGCCTCATTGCTTTGACCACTTTTTGTTTTGCTATCTCCTCTTGAATTCGGTCTTCTGAAAATTGTTTGAGTTCTACCTCACTTCCATTCCTAGTAGTGTTTGTTTTCTGAAGTTCCATTCCTGGCTCTTCATCTCTGAACACAGAACAGAAAAAATTGTTAGGCAATTCAATGTTATCCTCATCAGCCTCTATACATTTCTCTCCTCCATCCTTGAGTCTCACAATGCCACCTTTGCATTTACTTCTCTCACTAACATACTTAAACCTCTTCAAGTCTTCAGATTCCTTTGGTTTTCTATGCTGGCAATGCATGCTTAATGTGGAGGACACATCTTACACTGGGGTGCTTTGCAAGGACCATCTGCCCTCATGCTATATCTGTTCAGATTGACTGCACTAGTCTATTTGTTTGGACATGGCATACCATATACATTCCCACGGTCTCTTCAAGTAGCCCTCCTAGCATGCCTACATAGGGTCTTTTGGGGTCTAGCTACTACCCACATATTACAGACTGCTTACAGGTTGTATGCCATGAAATACTGACATATTTTGATAAGTCTCCCTCCAGGTGTGTTATAATTAGGACACCCCTGGCAGCAAACTATTCCAATGCAGTAGTTTCCTCATTCTCCAATCCACAAGCAGGCCTTAAACTATCTTTACCCTTGTTGCTAAAGAATGTTGGTCCTTGCAGGTTGACTTCTTCTACAGCCCTTTCCCTAAAGGTAGCTGGGTCTTCCATGGCACCATGATCACCAGGGCCGGTTACTATATTACAAAAGGGCCAAGAGTACGGTGGGGACTCAAGAGGGCTTCTGGGCCATACTGTATTAGGATTGTTATATCAGCCTTGGACTCATTTTACTGTGGTTTCATCTTTCAGCTTTATAAAATAAACCCAACTAAAGTAGTGAATAGAAACTATGCAAGTCTATGACCCCCAAACTGTGAACAAGTTAGCAAACCTTGCTACCAAATGAGGAACAGATTATTTTATTTTTAACTCAAAGAATACTGGATTCTCTCCCTACCAGGCAAAATGTCAACACAGATGCTACAGATGTAACCATTATTCATAGCAGTGTTTAATGTTACTTTATGCATGAGTTTAATATGTGAAGGATGAAGATTCTAGATTTATGGTATGAAATAAATTAGACTTGTAGGCATTCTGCCAAAATGGTTGTTATAATCAGTACCAGTCTCCACTGTACTTGATGATGAATTCTGACTTCAGATTTTAGGTGTTACAGTACAAAATGTATTTTGTTAGGAAGAATAATATACGGCACTTACCATCAGTTGGGATGCAATTTTATCACTTACAATTATAGAAAATGTCAGACTCTAGTCATGTTTAAAAGGTAAAAAATGTGTTATCGTTTTGAGAACAAGTCATCTCTGATTATGATGTGATAAAAAAAAATTTACTAGTAAAACAAATGTTTGCTTTTTCTAGTGGAACTGTAAGCATTGTTTAGGTTCAGATTAGCAAAGGGACTCTATTATAGTCTTAACAATGGTTACATCTCCAGAATACCACTACTCCCCTGCCGCACACATAATTTTATTTTGGCTTTGTAAAAATTTTTATGCTGCTATGTCAGTACATTTGCAGTTAGTTAAGTAGCTCTCCTGAGCGAAGATGTTTAGGTTGTAATTTAACTTTTCCTTGTTATATTGTTATCTTGCTAACTATGTTTCTTGTAATAGCTGTATTGTGTTCATTGTAAACTGCTTTGATTACTTGATAAGGCAGTATAAAAAAACAAACAAACTCTTGAATAAATAAATGACTATTATATACTGCATATTGTCCCAGGGACATGTGTCCTTTAAATCATTCATGTGATAAGTGAATGAAGAGAGTAGTTCTTTTAGCCACTCAGAGGAAAATGATAGAAAATGTAGAATAAAAAGAATTGCACCTCACTGAACATGCATTTCAGTGCACTGTGAATTGTATTTACTGTCATTGCTTTTCAGTGTTCCATTCAATAATGTAATGTATGGATTTTATCCAAGAAAGCACACTAACCTTATTGAGCATGCACCTTGATAAAATTTTTATGTGCATGCCCAACACCATTGAGCAGGTTATGCACCATATTTTATGTATTTATTTATTTATTTAATACGTTTTATATACCACCTTTCTTACATGCAAAGCGGTTTACATACAACATTGCAACTTTTAGAACTTTACATTGAACAAGTAATCAAACTTGGAGTTAAGGGGGAGAATGTTGTACAAGATTTACAAGTGGGAAGTTTGACCTTCTGGGACTGGTTTATATGGGAAAATCTTAATCACAATATGCAAGTCAAAAATAAAACACCTGTTTTAAAGCAGGTGTTAATTTTTAGATCTGATGGATTCAAGTTAATGCACATGCCACACTATTTTCCTGCAGGTATAACCTAATTTGCAGATGATGGGCCTGATTTTCATCTGGACGGTGCTATGCATCACATCGGCAAATAGGCCGCCTGCCATCCATCTAACACGGATTTTCAGTGCTGGGGCCATATTCGGCCCTGGCATTGAAAATCTGTGTCTTACCACACAACCCGTAAGTGACAGGAGCTATCCAGGTAGCACCGATTTTTGATGATACCCGTTTAGCCCCTGCACTTAAAGATAGGCAAGGAAAAACCTTGCCTTTCTTTAAGGTACAGAGGTCTAAGCGGGTAGCATCGAAAATTGGTGCTACCCATTTAGCCTTTTCCTCCGCCCCTGCTCCACCCGAGAACATCCCTAACATACCCCAATGTTAACTGCATAGCATCTGGGTGCGTTAGGAACTTATCCGGGATTTTCAAAGGGCACTACCCATGTAGGTGCCCTTCAAAAATCCCAGATAAGGCATTTACATGGGTAACTAGGGTAGTTACCCATATAAATGCTTATAAAAATTGGGCCCGATATGCCTTAATTTGCATCTACGCAGGCATTAAGTTTAGTATGGAACCCCTAAGTGCATCAGACCTCATTTTAGAATGTGAAAT
The DNA here is from genome assembly GCA_033557465.1 of Ichthyophis bannanicus. Taxonomy (NCBI): domain Eukaryota; kingdom Metazoa; phylum Chordata; class Amphibia; order Gymnophiona; family Ichthyophiidae; genus Ichthyophis; species Ichthyophis bannanicus. The sequence goes on along the minus strand of CM066031.1, from coordinate 1,236,258,802 downwards.
CTTTATCTTTTATCTTTATTGAGTTTTTGATATACTGCTCAGGAAGAGCATCAGAATGGTGTACATAAAATAAAAACAGCTACATGAGAGAAAAAAGAAAGGAACACCATTATCAACAGGAAAGCATAAGAGACTAACAGATAGCAGAGGGGGATAGATAAGAAGAGGACAGTGGGCAGACTAAGGGGGCAGGAGGCAAAATAGGAGGCAGTAGGTGGGAGATCAAAGGCTTTGTGAAAAAGGTGAGACTTGAGCAGGGATTTAAACTTTACAAAAGATGGTTCTGGACTGAGGGGGGCAGGTCAAAGGTCAAGACCCAGGAAAAAGATAGTGGAGTGGCAGGTAAGTTCAAGATGGGCACAGGTGGGGGAAGAAAGAACAAAACAGTTGGAGTAGATAGACCTGAGGAGACGAGGCAGGGTGTGATATTGTAGAAGGTCTGCGAGGTATTGGGGAATGCCAGCATGAAGTGCTCTGTGAACGAGGATAAGTAATTTGTAATAGGTGCAGTATTTAAGCGGTAACCAATGCAGTCATATAAGCAGGTGGGTAATGTGATCTGAATGGGCAGAATGTGTGAGAATTTGAACTGCCGAATTCTGAAGAAGTTGAACGCATTGAAGCTGATAAAAGCCAGTCAAACCGAGAAGTGATTAGGGACAGGGTGAGAGTTGTGGGTGAGGATAAGAAGAGGAAGGGGCGTACTGCACGAATCTGCCAAAGGGAGGCAAAGGAACAGCAGACAATAGAGGAGATGTGCTCATGAAAAGAGAGAGAGGACTCCAGAGTTACACCAAGATAGCGAATTGAGGTAGTAAGGGGAATGGTAAGATTAGCAAAGGAGGGAGCCAGTTGGGGGAGTGAACCTAAAAATGAATCAGATGGCGGCGGATTTAGTAGTGTTGAGGTGGAGGAAGTTTGTTGATAGCCAGGAGGATACTTGGAGTAGACAGGATTTTCTAGGGGTGAGATAGGGTGTTGTGGGATTGGTATTTGTGGAGTAGAATAATGTCATTGGCATAAAAGTAAGCTGATAGGCCAGATTGTTGAATGATGAGAGCAAGGGGGCCAAAAAGATGTTAAACAAAAGGGGCGCTAGGACCAAACCCTGTGGGACACCACAGGAGAGAGGAGAAGGTGGGGAGGACATGGAACCGGCTTGGACAGAGAAAGAGCAAGCAGAGAGAAAAGAATGAAACTAGGAGAGAACAGTGCCCCTAAGTCCAAAATCATGAAGTCTAGAAAGAAGAGTGGGATGATCAACCAAGTCAAAGGCTGTGGAACGATCCAAAGAAATTGCCAAAGTGATGTTGCCACAGTCATGGGTGGTGTGAAGCTCATTTAGAAGGGAAAGAAGAATAGTTTTGGTACTATGTCCTGGCCTAAAACTGGACTGTCAGGGGTGTAGGGCTCAGGTGGAGTTGAGGTGTGTGAAAAGCTGTGCAAAAATGAGTTTCTCTAATACTTTGGAGAGGAAAGGAAGGTTGGAGATGGGACACTAGTGAGCCAAGATGGTGAGCTCAAGGGTAGGTTTGTTAAGAATGGGTCGGACCAGAGCATGCTTGCATAGGGAAGGAAACGTGCCGGAGAAGAGACTGGAATTAAACAAGCAAAGGATATAAGGAAGGAGAGCCAGGGAGGGCTCAGTAAGCCAGTGGGAGGGGATCAAAGGACAGGTGGTTTTATGAGAGGACGACAAGGCCTTAGACAGCTCCGATGAAGATAAGGGGCAGAGAGTGGACCAGGTATGAGAGAGGGATGAGGTGGGTGAGGGGGAAATGGGGGAGGGAGGTGAGAAGAATGATAGGGGTGGAGACAAGGGGTGGGCATATGGGAAACTGGCTACACAATGAGGAGACTTTATTAGAGAAATAGGAGGCAAGGTGAGTAGGGGCTGAGGTCAGAGAGCGGCGAGCAGAGGATGAGGAGCCATTGACAGTTGAGAGAGAGCAGAGAACAAGATAAAACTGTTGGGTAGAGTTGAAGGATGAAAAGATTAAATTGGAGAGTAAGTCTTCTTTGTCTCATGGATCAGGTGGTGATGATGATGAAAGAGAGACAGGGAGTCAGGGGACAGATGTTTGCACCAGTGGCATTTGGCATGCCTAATCCTTTCATGGCTGTTGTTGCCATATGGCAACCTTCAAATTTTCCCCAAAAATTTTCACCAGATTCTTTATTTCCAAAAAATGTGCACACTGTGTACAAAATGTGATGTGTATCTGTGCTTGACATCTGAAAAAAACCCTGTTATTTAAGCTATCACACCCAGCAGTAAATGAAACTGATGCCAAGACTGTTTTTAATTTTCAGCCATTCAAGAACATAGTTGCCATATGGCAACAGTAAATATTGTTTCTTAGAAATAACATTAAAAAAAAACGTTATATTCTGCATCATTTAGCTCAAATCTTAATAAAAAAAACTGAAAAAAATTTCACTTACAAAACAATTATGTGGACGCGAAAGGGCTAAGATGCGAGCGGTGGAGAAGAAGAGCAGAGTTGTACCAGGGATACTGATTGGGTGGGCGTGACACGAGGGGACAGTAGAGTGGGGCAACTTGGTCTAGGGCAGAAATCAGGGAGGCATGCCAGGACTGAACCTAGAAATCAATGGGAAGAGATGTAAATTCTGAGGGAAACAAGGTGTCACCAGAGGGGAAATGCTGGAGGGAATCAGGGGTAATACGTTACTGAACCTGGGGTTGGGAAAATTGTGGATAGCGATTTAGGGGGAGGAAGAGAGAAAGAGAAGAGTATGCAGGGATGATCAGTCCATGGAAGAGAAAAGGTGTAGATTTCCGAGGGAGCAAAGGAAGAAGTGGCAGGTGTGAGAATGAGATCCAGGATATGGCCAGCTGAGTGTGTGGGGCAGAGAACATGTTGATGTAGTAATAGAAACAGAGAAACATAGAAACATGATGGCAGAAAAAGACCACATGGCCTATCTAGTCTGTCCTTCCATATCAACCACTACAACAGTCCCCTTTTTCCCATTAGAAATCCTCTGTGTTTGTCCCATGCTTTTTTGAATTCAGATATTGTCCTCATCTCTACCACCTCCACTGGGAGACTATTCCATGCATCTACCACTCTTTCCATAAAGAAATATTTCTACATATTACTCCTGAGTCTATCCCCTTTCACCATCCTCCTATGTCCCCTCATAGCAGAGCTTGCTTTCAGTCAAAAGAGGCTCTCCTCCTGTGCATTTATGCCACGGAGGTATTTAAACATCTCAATCATATCACCTCTATCCTGCCTTTCCTCTAAAGTATACATATTAAAATCCTTATGTCTGTCCTCATATGCTTTATAACAAAGATCACAAATTATTTTAGTAGCCATCCTCTGTACCGACTCCAAACTATTTATATCTCTCTCAAGGTGCAGTCTCCAGAACTGCACACAATACTTCAAATGAGGTCGCACCAAAGATTTATACAGAGGCACTATCACCTCCCTTCTTCTGCTGGCCATTCCTCTCCCTATGCACCTAAGCATCCTTTTAGCTTTCACCGTTGCCTTTTCTACCTGTTTAGCTATTTTAAGATCATCAGGCACAATCACACCTAGGTCCCACTCTTCTTTTGTGGACAGAAGTACTTCACCCACCTATAATATATTGCTCCCTTGGATTCCTGCAGCAGTCAAATGCATGACCTTGCATTTCTTAACATTAAATTTCAGTTGACAAAGTCTAGACCATTCTTCAAGCTTAACTAGATCCCTCCTCGTGTTATCTGCACCTTCCTGGGTGTCTGAACTATTGCAGATTTTGGTATCATCCGCAAAGAGACAAACCTTACCCGACAGCCCTTCCACAATATCACTAACAAAGATGTTAAAAAGAATCGGACCAAGGACAAATCCCTGGGGCACACCACTGGTAACCTCCTTCTTCTCAGTGAGCTCCACTTACCTGTACCCTTTGTCACCTCCCACTCAACCAATTTCTAACCCAAGCAGTAACTTTACGGTCTATCCTTAGAGTGCTCAGTTTGTTTATAAGTCACCTGTGCAGAACAGTGTCAAAAACCTTACTGAAATCTAAACACACCACATCTAGGGCTCTCCCTCGGTCCAACTCTTTGGTCATCCAGTCAAAGAAATCAATCAGATTTTTCTGACAAGACCTGCCTCTGGTGAATCCATGCTACCTTGGATCCGGTATTCCATTGGGCTACAGAAACCTCACTATTTTCTCTTTCAGCAGTGTTTCCAATAATTTACTCACCATCAAGGTTAAACTAACTGGCCTGTAGTTTTCAACCACATCCTTACTTCTGCTTTTGTGTAAAGGGACCACATGTGTCTCTCTCCAGTCCGCTAGCACTACTCCCGACTCCAATGAGGCATTGAAAAGGTCAGTCAGTGGAGCTGCTAGAACGTCCCCAAGTTCCCTCTGTATTCTCAGGTGTATCCCATCTGGTCCCATCACTTTGTCTACTTTATGTTTCGCTAGTTTCTCACGAATACAGTCTTCTGAAAATTGTTCAAGATATTCCTCACTTCTCTTCCTTTTTGTGGGTTTTTGTTGAGGTCCTGCTCCTAGTTCTTCATTTGTGAATATAGAACAGAAATATTTGTTAAGCAATTCCGCTTTATCCTTATCAGCTTCTACATATTCCCCCCCTTCACCCTTGAGTCTGACAACACCACTTTTGTCCTTCCTCTTCTCACTAACATATCTAAAAAATATCTTATCAACCCATTTTATTGCATTGGCTATTTCTTTTTTTTTTTTTTTTTTTTGTAACTTTGCTTTCCTGACTACTTTGCTAGCTTCACTAAGTTTTCCAAATATAGATGCCTATCTTCCTCTCTCTGTGATCTCTTGTATTTTACGAAGGCTTCCCTCTTTTTCTTCACCTTTTCAGCTACTTCTTTCAAAACCATAGCAGTCTCCTTTTCCTTTTACCTTTATTTACCATTTTAACAAAAAGGTTGGTTGCCTTTAAAATATCCTCTTTCAGTTTTGCCCACTGTTTTGCTGAACAGTCTGGGGATGGGTCCCAAGGGGGTGAACTGGATCAGAAATTGGTTGATTGACAGATGACAGAGGGTGCTGGTAAAAGGAATTCACTCTGATGAAAGAAAGGCAAGTAGTGGAGTGCCTCAGCAATCAGTACTGGGATGGATTCTATTCAGTATAAACTTAAATTGAAATATCTACAGTGCTTGAATATAACTTGCCTCTAAAAGGTGTAAGCTAAATCTGATTTCTCTCTCAGTTAACCTCTAATATGAAGAATTGCAGGGTGGGATGCAGAAATCCAAAGGAGCTGTGTGCAGTAGGTGCTGAGGGGATGATGCCTACAATGGGTCTGCTGCATTAGGGTTGGCTGCTGTCGTGGTAGTCCCCGGGGAGATAGAGGAGCACAGTGAATTCTGATGTGTCACCTGGACACACCACCGCTGGCTATACATGCAGTGGCTCTCAAACCAGCCAGTTGGGTTTTTCAGGATATCCACAATGAATATGCATGAGAGAGATTTGCATACAGTATAATGGAGACAGTAGGCATGCAAATTTCTCTCATGCAGGGAGGGGAGGTGGCCATTGGGAGATACATACTTTGGACTTGTGGGTACTTCAAATGGCAGATTCATAGGCTACCCCTTCTAAGGTGTACCATTACTATCTTACATTCTTCTAGGGTCTGTGCAGGGATGCTATTTCATCTGCTTTTGGAACATATAGCTACAATGTATCACCTAGCTCTACTTCATGAGCATAGAGTCTCACTTGTTACTAACATGGCAGATCTTTGTTTATCTTTATCTTTATTATTTTGCTTGATTGACCACCCAAGCCAATGGCGTCAGGGTGGTTTACAAAAAAAGTAGATACATAAATGGCATAGACTTTGCCTGGTTGATTCTGTGTGTGCTTTCTGCCATGGTACACTGGCCACCTATGGCCTCTATGCATCGGCAATACTGAGGAAAGGTTGGGGACAGTGAAAAGTAGGAATATTCTAGCATTTGGTCTGGGATTCCACCATTAGCTGAATTAGAGAGGCCGCGGGCAGGGTCCCGGCGGCCGGCGTTAACCGGGCGCGCGGCCCGGTGCAGGGACCCTGCGCGCGGCCGCGGCTGTAGTCACGTGGCGGGGGAATGTTTTTAACTGATTGGCTCCCGGCGAATGCATTTGCCCGGGAGCCAATGGAGAGAGGCCGGGGGGAGTGCATCTGGAGAGGGAGGCAGAGACTGGGCACTCCACGTGTTCAGTCTCTGCTGAGGTCCTGCGGGGTGCTGGCTTCTTCTTCGGGCCTGCGGTGTCGGCTGGGATTCGTGGTCAGCGCGGCAGGCAGGTGCTATTATTTGGGCCGGGGGAGCTGGGGGTGCTCGGGCCTGCGTTGGGTTCTGCTTGAGAGCGCGGGGCTGGGCGCTGAGGTAGGGTGCGGGTCTCGTGCCTGTCTCGGTGGTGTGTGTTTGAAAGGGGGGTTTGTTTTGGGCCCTGACTAGCAGCTGCGGTTGCTTTATTTAAAAAAAATATATATATATTTAAAATAAGGGGGAGGTAGATAAGGGGCATTGCAGTGGTGGGTGTCAGTTGCTGTGATTGCTGGGACTTATGCCGCCACGTGGGGCTCAAGGGGGCAGGGCAGGGGGGCAGGGCAGGTCTGCAGGCCATTGGCCTGTGCCTTCCACGGCTGGGGGGGTTGTGGGGGAGGTTGAAGGGGTGGTAGGGGGTTCAGCTGGGGGAAGGGGGTGGCGTGGGGGCATGCCTGTTAGGAGGGGGGTCTCGCGGGGCCGGGGGTTGGCGCAGGGGTGCGGGAGCTCTCTGGGGGAGCAGAGGGCATCGGTTGGGGGGGCTCAGAGGGGGAGAGCGAGGGGAAAGGTGAGCACACACAACGGGGGGGACGTCAGGCTAGCGCCGTTTTGCCTGGGGCTGAGGATGATCTTTGTGCGGGCCCCGGGGGGATAGAGGGTGGGGGGATGGAGTGGCTGGGGGGTCGATGTTAGTTCTAGAGTGGGGCAGGTGCTCAGCGGTGCGTTGCCGGTGGGTGGGGCTCCTGGCTTTCCGGGGGCGCCTCCCACGGCAGTGTGGCCGTCTGTTCCGGGTGGATATATGCCTGTGAGGGGTCCTTCGCCTTGGGACCACTGGGTGAGTGGGGGCCAGGGCACTTCGTCAGCGGATTGGCGAGCTCCATGGTCCACCACGTGGCCTTTGGCAGGTTCCCCCCCTGTGTTTTTGTTTTTGTCTCCGCAGTTTCCATGGATGACGCAGCCTCAGTGGGGACTCGGTACCGGGTGCCCGGATTGGATTCCGGCGACAGATGGTGGTGGCGCGGCGCTGAGACGTTCCGCGGAGGTGGATGCTGATGGAGTTCAGGAGGCTGCAGCTCGGCACGGCGGGAGGTGTCGCCAAGGGGTGCAAGATTCTGCTTTGCCTTCTGCGCTTGCTGGACAGGCTGCTGGTGAGTTGTCTGGGGAGCAGGGTGGGGATTTTTCGCACCCGGTGGTGCTGGACAGTGCGGGGCACGGGAAGCGGAAAAAGAGGCGTCGATCTTGCCATCGGTGTCGTAGTTCCGATTCCTCTTCCTCTTCCTCTTCGGAGGCATCTTCTGTGTCTTCCTTAGGTGAGGTCGCGCGACGGGAGGTTGATGGTGGCAGAGGGTCGGGGTCGGGAGGGGGGGCCCCGTCGGTGGTGGCATTCCCGGAGTTGTGGGAAGGGGTTCCGAAGAAGCTGCGTAGGAAAATTCGGAAGTGTCGGTACATCGATATTTTTTGGCTGTTGGAGGGCAGGAAGAGGTCTGGAGAGAGCCGAAAGAAACGGAAGGAGGATGAGAAGGCGGGCCGGATTTGGAAAGTAGCGCGCAATGTTGTTAACTGGACGCGGGCGTTTCTGCGCCTGGCCAGCGTGTGGGGGCATTATTCACCAGAGCATTATGGCATGTTGCTGGCGTATGCTGATTCTATTTTGGAGGCCTCGCAGATGCACGATGGTTGGGCGTGGTTAAACTATGACGAAAAGTTTCGGGATAAGATGGAAGAGAATAGACTTTTGTCATGGGGCACGCAAGACATCAACCTTTGGTTGACTCAAATGTCTGCGAGATCGGGAGTGACCACTGGGGGGCAAGGGGGCATGGCGGGCCCGGCCGGGGGGGCCGGTCCTTTCGATCGGCGGGTGGTGGTTCGCAACCGAAGGTCGGGTCGGGGGGTGGCAGCAACGTGTGCTGGCGTTTTAACAGGACCACATGCCCCTTTCCGGACTGTAAATTCAAGCACCTATGTTCCGTTTGTGGCGGTGGACACTCTGCAGTTAAGTGCAGTAGACGCGGGCCGGACGGTGCTGCTGGGCCGGGACCCAAGGCTCAATGATTGGGGCTGCTTGGCCCCGACTCCGGTGCGTTTGGAATCCTTGCGGGGTTGGCTGCAGCAATACCCGCGGAAGCGGGATAGGGTGGTGTTGGGGTCGGGTTTCCAGTCGGGTTTTGTTATCCCAGTTCGGGGTGTGGTTCGGGCTAATAGAGCCAGGAATTCGCCTTCGGTTCGTCGGTTTGCAACTGTAGTGCAGGACAAATTGGCGGCTGAGTTGATGTTGGGCCGGATTGCGGGTCCGTTCATTAATCCGCCTTTCCCGGACATGGTGATTTCTCCTTTGGGGACTGTGCCTAAGAAAACGCCGGGAAAGTTTCGGCTCATTCACAATCTGTCCTGCCCGTCGGGTGCTTCAGTGAATGATCATATCCCGAGGGTGCTATGCTCGGTGCGATATGCGTCTTTTGACATGGCGGCTGAGATGGTGAGGGCGGCCGGGCAGAATGCGTGGATGGCGAAGGTGGATATCGAGTCCGTATTCCATTTGTTGCCGGTTCATCCGTCCTCTTTTCCGTTGTTGGGTTTTCATTTTAAAGGGAGTTATTATTTTGATAAGTGTATGCCTATGGGCTGCTCTGTTTCCTGTTCTTACTTCGAGAAGTTCAGTACGTTTTTGCAGTGGGCGTTGTGTGAGAAGACGGGATTACGGAATGTGGTACATTACCTGGACAACTTCCTGTTCATAGGTTCGGCCCATTCTGAGGAGTGTCAAACGCTGTTAGCTGGGTTTCAGAAGCTATCACTAGAGTTGGGTGTGCCAATAGCAGTTGAGAAGACGGAAGGGCCTACAACCAGGCTCACCTTCTTGGGCGTGGAATTGGACTCTGCTGAGATGATCGCTTGGTTGCCGCCTGAGAAGGTGGCTAGTTTACGTGCGTTGGTCGCTAACGTCCTCGTGTCCTCTAAGATCACCTTGCGCGAGTTGCAGGCCTTGTTGGGATCTCTGAATTTCGCCTGTAGGGTGATCCCTATGGGCAGAGTTTTTTCCCGGCGGCTTGCTGCTTCGATGGCCGGGGTGCGTAAGCCGCACCACCGGATCAGAGTTACTGAGCTGATGAGGGCAGATCTGCGGGTTTGGAGCTGATTTTTGGAGGATTTTAATGGGACGTCAGTTTTGATGGGAGTGGTGGTGTCCAGCCTGCAGTTGGAATTGTTCATGGATGCGGCAGGGGGCACAGGATTCGGGGTTTACTTCAGTGGGGCTTGGTGTGCGCATCGGTGGCCTCAGAAATGGCGCGATTTGGGTTTGACATCTAGCATCACCTTCCTGGAGTTGTTCCCGATTTTGGTTGCTTTGAATTTGTGGCCGGATCGGTTGCGGGATAGACGAATAGTGTGGTGGTATGATAATGAGGCAGTGGTCAGTGTAGTTATCAATTTCTCACCAAAATGCTTGCGGGTGGCTGGATTGATGCGCAAAGTGGTTTTGGCCTGTTTACGTTTGAATGTATCTGTTCGGGCTCGGCACTTTCCTGGTTGCAAGAATCTGATCGCTGATGCTCTTTCTCGTTTTCAGTGGGAGCGGTTTCGGGCACTGGCCCCGGAGGCGGACGCAGAAGGATCCATAATCCCCGAGTCGTTGTGGAGCATTGGCCTGGAGAGATGCTGAGCCTGCTGCGAAGTTCGGTAGCAACCAGGACCTGGTTGGCGTATCAACGTGGTTGTGACCAGGTGGCAGGGTTTCTGTGTGAGAAGGGGTGGCTGGCGGGTAGGGTGCCTGATGCCCTCATTGCTAGTTATATAGTGGATGCCAGGGGGCGTGGTCTGTCTAGAACTGCGGTTCGTTCGCAGCTGGCGGGGTTTAACCTTTTTGCGGGTGCAGTGGGCTGGGGGGGGGCTGCTGGGGGAGTCTTGGCACGTCGCCTTTTGCGGGGGTGGGAACGGCTTCGGCTGTCCCCCGTGGATCGCCGCAAGCCTATTACGCACGAGCTGCTGGTGCAACTCCTGGCGGTTTTGCCTCAGGTGGCTTCTTCGCCTTTCGAGGTTGTACTATTCCGGGCTGTTTTTTGTCTCGCTTTTTTCGGGGCGTTTCATATGGGGGAGCTGGTGACGACTTTGGGCAGGCTGGGGGCCAGAGGAGGCTTAAGCAGACAGCATGTACATGTGGAGGGCGGCCGGTTGCGGATCCTTTTGGAGAAATCCAAGACGGATCAGCGAGGACGAGGTTTGTGGGTCATATTGCGGGAGGTCGCGGGTCTCGTTTCGTGCCCTGTGAGTGCGGTGTGGGGGTACTTGCAGGTGCGTCCGGAGCGGGTTGGAGTTCTTTTTCTGCATAAGGATGAACGGGTATTGACCCATTTCCAGGTTGCGGCGGTGCTTCGGCTGGCACTGTGTTCCTTGGGGGTGGACCCCTCGTGCTTTGCCCCTCACTCTTTCCATATCAGCGCAGCTACTAGTGAAGCGGGGGCCGGTATGTCTGCTGATGAATTTAGGAGTATAGGTCGGTGGCGGTCTCGGGCCTTCAAGGGTTACATTCGGTTATGAGGGGTTGGCTCGGTGGGGGTGGGGGTCTACTAACTGTTCATTTGTTTTTCAGATGGGGGTGTCGAGCCTGGTGGTGCCTGGGTGGTTGGTCATTCCTTTGTCCACTGGGCTAGTCAGCATGCTGCCATTCGTCCTGGGGGCCTGAACTTGCGGATGGATCCTGCGGTGGTGTCGGTCTCATGGCTGGGGCGGCGTGGACTCCATTGGATGCAGCTGCTACCTTTGCTTCGGCACCACATGAGGACGTCGCGGAGGCCAGCGGTGCTGATTCTGCATTTAGGGGGCAATGACCTTGTCTCCTGGTCCTGTCGTCAGCTGATTCGAGCGGCGCAGGACGACTTGGCAGTGGTTTTGCAACTGCTCCCTGGGACAATTTTATTGTGGTCAGACATTATCGCTCGGCCGGCATGCTGGAGCCAGCGACGTTGGTCGAGGGGACTGACTAAAATAAACCGTCAGATTGGTCGGTGGGTGTGTTGCAACGGGGGTTATCAGATTATGCACCCATGGGTGGAGGTGGGGTGTGCCGGTCTGTATAGGAGTGATGGCGTCCATTTGTCCCCAGTTGGCATGGACCTGCTCCTTAACGATTGGCAGGAGGCCTTAGAGTATGTTGTTTTGCGGGATAGCCGCTGGTCGCAGCTTTAAGTTTGGGGGGGCGGCGCATCGACAGGCCTGTCGTATGCGCCGGTGGCGGGATCCCGGAGGTTCCGGGGTCTGGTGCCTCAAGGTACACTTGGGCGGGGGTTGGGGTGCCCCTGACCCGGATAAACCCTGGCTGGCTTTTGCTATGGGCATGGCGAAGTCGGAAAAAAGGAGGGATAACTTGCCAGGGGGAAGTGTGGGGCCGTAGCGGTTGTAGGCACTTTGTTATGGCATGGCTGGTGTGGTACTACTCCGCTATGGGGCCTGGTTATGTTTTGATGGTTGGAATATTGTTAATAGTTAATATTTAATAAAGCTGCGACCAGTTTTTGTTCCAAGAAAGTGGTGTGGTGTTTTTCTTTAAAGTGTGTGTGTGGGGGGGGGGGGGCGGTGGGCAGTGGTAAAGGGGGGTGGTGGTGGTGGGGGGGGGACGGTGTGTTGATGGCAGGGCCCGGAGCACCGGGTATGCTTGCCTCAGTTAAGGAATATGACTAGGAGATGTATTTATTTATTTGTAATTTTTTTCTATACCGCCCCTTCCAGAGATTAGGGGCGACTTACAGAGAACAGAAGATAATAATATTGACAATTAACATTTTGAAACATAATTACTATTCACAATATACAGTAAAATAACACAATAACTATTCACAATAAGCAGTAAAATAACATAATAACTATTTACAGTGAGCAGGAAACAACAAACATATCAACTATTTACAGGCTTGTACATTAGACTTATGTTTAAAGTTGCCCTTATGTGACTTACATGGAATGGATCAAGGAATGACTAAGCGGAAGACCGAAGAGGTTGAGCTGGTGTTTGCAGTGACTAGGTAGGGTCAGTTTGGGCTTGATGATCAGCATGCTCCTGTGAGATCTGGTCAAGGGTGTGTTGTGGATTGTAGAAGTGTTGGATAAAATGGGATGTCCTTAGCTCCTTTCTAAAGGTTTGGAGGTCTTTAATCTCTCTTAGGTTCACTGAGAGATGGGATTGGAATGCCTTCCAGGGACCTTACACATGTTAATGTGCTAGTTTTGTGCATTCTGCCTTTGGGGTATGCACCAAAGCTGTTGGTGTGGAATAAATGGTGCGTTTGAATGGTTGAATGCATGTGGAGGTTTAGATTTGGTGTCCAATGGTTGCAACATTTTCACTCATAGAGTAGGGGGTCTCACAGTCCACATTCCTGTTCTGGCTTCATCCTTCTGCTTTAGTCATGGGGAGGTGTTCTGCCTTCTACCTGCCCCCATTATTCATGCTCAGTGTGCCAAACATTATGGGACCATACTCCAAAGCAGTTACATGGTTTGCAGACCAGTAAAGCATGTAACTGCCTTTAAGTGGGATATGTAGCAGCACTAACATGCAGGGGTGTATCTCAACATGGTTAGTGCTGCTGAATATTTCCGGATACTGCTGCTATATGCCCTGATGCTACGCGGTTAGCACCGGGGTGTTCTGTGGATGTTTCAGGGGTGATATCCAGGGTCAACTGGTCAGCAGCAATATTCAGCCGCTGGCCTGTTATCCCTCAGTGGCTGAAGTTAGGCGCAGCAAAAACTGTCCTAACGTTTGCTGCTGAAGCTAACTGGGCAGTGACTGAATATTGATTAGATTCTGCGCCATGTGTGGATGTGCGGCAAGCTCGAATAGTCAATGCCAGTAGCTGGCTATGGCCCTAGCATTGAATATCCAGGTTAAGTCTTCAATGGTGACAGCTAGGCACTGTACTCGCAATAGCTGCCGCCGCTGAATATCAGGTCCTACTGTATGTTCTGCAGCCTTGCAAATTGCTCTCAGGAGCACAATACAAGGGGAGTAAATGTGGTTCCCACTTTGGGCCTGTCATGACACATTCTGGACTGTGCGGCAGCAGCAACAGTGGTAAATGGAGAATGCTTTTGGTCTACTCAGAGTCCTTGTGCACACTTTCTTTCTCCAGCATTCCTGCATAAACCTTCTACAGCCATGTGGTCTTTATCTTTATCACACAGCGGCACGTATCCTGATGCATGCTTCACGTTTCAATCATATTACCCCTCTCCTGATTCACCTACACTGGCTTCCACTTGCCTATCGCATACAATTCAAGGTGCTCATCCATGTGCATAAAACCATCCATACTGGTGTTCCCCTTTACCTCGCAGAACAAATTCATCTTCACTCTTCTTATCATTCCCTCAGGTCAGTCCATCTGAACCGCATGTCCCTTCCCTCTCCATCACAGGCTCATCTCGAATCCACCCGTTCCTCTGCTTTCCTCTTCTTAGGCCCTCGACTCTGGAACTTGCTTCCCCTTGCCCTCCGCCTTGAACCCTCCTACAAAACCTTTAAGACCATGCTGAAGTCCCATTTATTTTGCTCTGCTTTTAACCTCCCTCCTCCCCCTGCCCCCTCATCTCCCCCACCCCACTGAATTCAGATGTTCCCCAACCCTCCACTACTATGCAATGTTTCCGCTTTGCCTTGTTGCTCTATCCTCCTTTCTTATTTTATCCTATCTCTCATACTTTCCTTTTGTTGTGGCGTTCTTTTCCTTTTCAGCAGCCTTATTATTTCTGTTATTGCAAATCGCTCTGGTGCCTTGAGCATGAGCGGTATATAAAATGTGTTAATAAAGATAAAGATAAAGATGTGGGGGTTCTGTGCCTTCACTGTCTCCCATGGTTCAATTGATATTCCACAACTGTTATGTAGTGACCGTTTATTGAATGTGCTTGCACAGGTGGTGTGTGATCTAGTAGGTTTTCCACTAGTTTTACTCAATGAGTGTACATGGGCACACTCACTGGAGTGCTGGGTCTGCTATGATGGACTGGCTGCATTTCCAGCACATAATTTGTAGACACACACAGTAGAAGTAACTTCATATTGGCTCTGCTGTGTTTTCTTTCACCAGATCAATGCAAACCTGTTTTCAGCGTCCAAAGGAAAGCACTCACACTCACAAGTACAAAAACTAAGGGGCATGTTTACTAAACACCGTTGCTGTGCGGGTTCCCGTTAGTGTGCTGGTACCATATAAGGAGTGGGTGGGCCAGGCAGAAAAAAGCAAAAAACTGGACCGTACGTGTGTGCGTCGCGCTAATGTGCGGGGCCCACATTAGCGCATGGGAAGGCTAAGTGGGGCGCTGCTGCAAAACCAAACAACAGAGCCGTAGTACAACGGTGAAGACACCAACCAATGGTGCAGGTGCCAGGGGTTCAAACCCCCATTGCGCTCAACAAAAAAACCCAGCTGAGGCACCAACATTTATGGGCAAAAGTGGTTAGGAGGCATACTAATTTTGGGCAGCAGAAGGCGGCGCATTGTTATTTTTATTACGGCATGAGGCGGCGCACTGTTTAGTGTGGGCGGCAGATGGCGGCGCATTATTAAGTTTGGGCGGCAGAAGGCGGTGCGCTGATAAATGTGGGCAACAGAAGGCAGCGAGCCGGTGGGCAGAAGGCGGCGCGCTGATTTGTGAGGGGGCAGTCCAATAGTGGGAGGGATAAGTGGCGCGCTGATGTGCAACTAACAGGAGCAGAGCCGTAGCACAATGGTTAAGACACTGAACACTCATGCAGGGATCATGGGTTCAATTCCCCACAGTGCCCATTGGGGACAGCTGGCTGAGGCATTATTTTAGGGGCATTTCCATGTTGTGCGGCATAAGGCGGCGCGCTGTTAATTTAGTTTGCCACAAGATGGCACGCTGATGGCTACAAGGCTGCGCGCGGATGCACAAACACAGGAACAGAGCCACAGCACAATGGTTAAGACACTGACCAATGGTGCAGGGGCCAGGGGTTCAACCCCTCACAGTGCCCAGTGAACAAGGCTGGCTGGGGCAGTATGTATCATGGTGAGGAGTGCTGTAGGAGGCCTTCCATTTATATTTTATTTCCCACCACTAGTAAACCCGCTCTCACAGTGTGTTAACATACGGATGCCCGTAAGGCACATGTTACAGTGCACTGTCCGCCAAGGCACCCTAGAATGTCCCCTATAGGGCACCATGTATGTTGCGACACAGGATAATGTATAGTTCACCCTATATGGATGGCAACCATAAGGTGGCCTATAGGGCGCCCTATAAAGCACCCTCAGAGGCACCTAATGGGTATAGCAAGCTGTGCGTGGTTTTGCAGGCATAGACATATGTACAGTAAATAAAAATAAAGCTGTGGACAGCCCTATCAAAGGGCCCCACTGTGGGTTTGAACCCATGACCTCTGGCTGTACAGGGAGTGACGTAACCATTGGACTACAGCTCTATAGCTGATAGCAAGCCCCTGGCTGGCTGCAGAGAGCCTGCACATCACCCCACAGACAGTCTGCTGTTGTAGACAGGATAGGGTTAGGCCACCCGTACCTATGATGCACTACACATGCAAATCAGCTGTCCACAGATGCACACAAGATGGGGAATGCACACCAACAGCTACCCGGCTTTGTAGGGGGAATTGTCCATGTGCACCCACACAGCACCTCGGCCTGGTAGGGGGTCCTGAGCGGGTGGACTACCAGCAAAGAGTAGCTACACACCGTCACATTGTGTGGGTACTGTGCTCACCCTGAGGGTGTGATGTGGCGGCCAGGACCAGGTCCACAACACCAGCCATGACAGAGCTCCAAAACAGTACTAACCTGTGAGATAGGAAGGTGCTGCAGAAACATGTTGGATATCTCTGTCTGTCTCAGTTAGTGGAAACCCCCCTGGACCCCCTAGGTGGTCAAAGTTACACCCCCCCCCCCCGCACCAATGGCAGTAGAGTGGACCATCAAACCCCAGTCCTGCTGGGGAACAGACACACTACAGGGCAGTCCAAACAGCTCCACACACACATCCATAACACAATATCAGACAGACTTTAGGCCTGGATATCCAAAGATGCACCCCAGCACTATCTGATATTCACCTGCAGCAAGCCATCAGCCACTGCACCCTGCAAGGCACTCCATCAAGACACATACCAGCTGTGAACAGTCTGCTGGTTAGCCCTGATGGAAATGCATGCACCCAAAACTGGGGTGGCAGCACACACAAGCAGAGAGTTCTGTGAGGAGGCCCCAACAGGAAACCCATATTTATCACAAGAGAGAAACACAATACAGCACTATGGGGGTGCCTAGCCATGCTGTCATCACTGCACACTCAGGGTGAGAGTGCTCTCCCAGCAGCACATACAGAGGTCACCCTGTCTGTGTAGGTGGTGGCCTGGCACTACAATGTCACAGCCAGTGCCCTATGCCCTGTGCAGATGCATCCTGGCCAGCCCACCATGTCTGACCTATACCCATGGTACCTTCCTGCTCATTATGCACATTGGCAGGCCAATACTGGCAGTAGTGCTGGCAGTGTGGGTTGGGGAAGGTGTTTGCAGCCAACACACACTGTATAGACAGACACACACTCCCACACCTATGCCAGCATTGTGCTACTATTGAGGGGGTGATTAGCCTTGGCCACCACACCGGTCCTGGGCACGGCACAGGCATGGATATGGTACGCAGTACTGCTGGGGGTCACTCCCCAGGGTGGTGAACACCATCAGAGGCCAGGCCTGGAGCATGCACCGCAGACACCAAATAGATTGTTCGGATGGGGTCAACTAGCAGTATGTGCGTAACGTAGGGATATCTATCAGCCTCTACTCTTAGCAAACGTTTCAGAGCTGTGTACCTCAGGTGTAGGGTGACATTGCTAAGGTATGCAGGTGCTGGTATTGGGAGATGCACGCAGGGTCCAATGTTCTGCCTCTACAGGAGACATTGGCCAATGGGGCCTGTGGGTGTGGGTGTGTCTGCCCCTGTTGGCTGCTGCTTTACGGCAGCGCTTCCCCACTCCAGCCCAGTTTTGCATCACACTGTTCGGGTCTTCCTGCTGTCCCTCATGAATATGCATGAGCTACATCTACATGCCGTGCATAGATATACAGCACAGGCATTTGTATGAGTGGCAGCATGGAACCTGACTGGTGTGTGGCCCACCAGGACTGCATTTGGGGGATTCTGCTGTAGGTTCTGCCCCTGTTCATGGTGTCTGTGCTCAGTGGGGTAAAAGATAGACGTATTACCATTGCATATGTCCTCGTCACGAAAGGTGTGTCCTTACTGTCACTGTTTATTTGTGGGGAAAATATGTGGGCAGGATTGCTGGTAGCCCCAGCTGGTCTTTGAACCTGTGACCTTCTGTTCTTGCATACACTGTCTGTGTGCACTGCACCACTGTGTAGCCACAGCTTGGCTGCATTCCCTGGATAGTCCATGACTGTGGATCCGGCAGGGCCTGTCTGTTGCTGTGGACTGTGCCAGCCTGCACATGGCTAGGCCTCTGTCTTCTGTCGCTAGCAGCCACTGCCCCCTGCACCACATGTACTCGTCCGCCAACAAGCTGGCATGAGCTTCTCCCATAAAAGGCAGGTGACCTGATTGGAATGTGGCAGTACGGGACTGCATTTGGGGTACTTGGCTGTGGGTAATGCCCATTGTTGTGGTGTGTGTGCGTTGTTGGGTAAAATATGGGTGTTTTCCCCATGCTTATGTCCCCTGCAATACAGGGGTGTCTGCGCTATCTGTGTTTAGTGGTGGGTAAAATATAGGGACTGGGCTGGCAAGTGCCCCAGCTGGGCTTTGAACCTCTGACCCTCTGGTCCTAGAGGTACTGACTCTGTCTGTTGCACCACACTATGGCCACATGGACAGTGCAGCCCCTGGAGGTAGTAAGCCTGGCAGGATGGAGTCACAAACCCTGCTCTACGCAAATTTACTGTGGGCATATGCACCCTGTCTGGTGACAAATGTGCACATAAACCCCGGAAATGACCACGGGAAATGGGGGACAAAATATCACCACGCTGGGCAACAGTGATATTAATGGGCAACCATAGCAAACACTCCCAGGAAAGCTCCACAAAAGGAAATGTTTTTTGGAAGAGTCTCCGCTCCGTAAACCCTTCCAAAATTCATTTCTTTTTTCTGGAGCTTTGCTGGGTGTGTTTTCTGTATTTGCCCATCACTATAACTGTTCACCAGCTGAATTACTATTTTTAATAGTTCTGTTGTGGTCATTTTCTATTTTTATTTGCACTTTTGTGCTGTGCACATGTATCACACTGCTCACGTTTTGCTGGTTTCCCCGGTTTTCCTGTACATTGCTGACGGAAATGGTTTCTCTTCCCTTTAAATGCTTTTACATGCAAATTCGGGCCCGATACTGTGCGGGGAGCCTCTCCCCTCCCACTCTCCACCCATTGACCCCGTCCCTCCACCCCTCCGGAGCCTTCCTCCGCCCTCCTTTAGCCTTTCCACGCCTCTATCGGACATGTACCAGCGTGTCAACCTGGCATTGTGGTTCTTCATTTGCTGCAACCACTTAAGTGGGGCATGGTCCGTGACCAACTGGAACTTTCTCCCTGTAAGGTAAAACCTTAACGCCTCCACTGACCACTTGATAGCTAAACATTCTTTTTCTATTGTGGAATACTTTTGTTCAGCCGGTGACAACTTCCTGCTCAGGTACATCACAGGATGCTCCTCCCCATCATGACACTGGGATAGAACCGCTCCTAGCCCTACATCCGATGCATCAGTTTGAACCAGAAAGGGTTTCTTGAAGTCCACCCCTTTCAGTACGGGTCCTGTACACAATTTTCCTTTTAAGACTGAAAACGCTTTTTCAGCTTCAGGTGTCCACTTTAGCTGGTTTGGACAATTCTTCCGCAGCATATCCGTGAAAATTGCACTTTTCTCTGCGAATTGCGGTATAAACCTGCGGTAGTATCCAATAAGTCCTAAGAAACTTCTTAGTTGTTTCTTTGTTGTTGGAGGAGGAAATTCCTGATGCTATCTACTTTACTCATTAGAGGTTTAATTTTTCCTCTTCCCACTAGGTGGCCCAGGTATTTTACCTCCCTATTTGCAAAGGCACACTTCTTCGGGTTTAAAGTGATTCCCGCTTGCTTCATGGAGCACAAGACTGCCCTGATCCTCTTTAGATGCTCCGCCCAGGTGTTACTATGGATTATGACATCATCCATATATGCAAAAGCATAATTTTGGTGGGGTCGAAGTACCTGATCCACTAACCTTTGGCAGGTAGCCGCTGCTCCATGCAGTCCGAAAGGCATCCTCTTGAACTGGAAAAGGCCAACGGGGGTGCTGAACGCAGTCTTCGGCTTTGACTCCCTGGTGAGAGGGATTTGCCAATATCCTTTTGTCATATCAAGGGTGGTTAAGTATTGAGCCTGTCCCAGCTGGTCCAACAGCTCTTCAATTCTTGGCATTGGATATGCATCAAAAACTGATATGGCGTTTACCTGCCGGAAGTCAATACAAAATCTTAAAGATCCATCAGGCTTCGGCACCAGGACTATGGGGCTATTCCAGGGACTCTTTGACTCCTCTATTACTCCCATGTCCAACATCTCCTGGACTTGTGCCACTACTTCCTGTCTTTTGGCTTCAGGCAAGTGGTATGGCCTTTGACGAACTAATTTCCCAGGTGGAGTTATTATTTCATGGGCAACCAAATGTGTCTCCCCAGGTATGGGTGTCAACACATCTGGGAATTCTTTAAGCAACTTCCTAATTTCTTCCTGTTGTACCACTGTCAGGTCCTCACCTATTTGGGGCTCTGATTTTTCTTTACAATCAGATACCTGGGGTCCCAAATCTTCCTCTTCATTCACCTCCCTCTCTCGGGCACAAGTGGCAGCTAGGCTTTTAACCCCTTTGACATCAGTAGAACCAAAGCCTTTGGTTCCACGTTCAGAATTCTCCAGGGATGTGACCTCCTCCACAGGTGGAAAACCCAGCCTCTCACAGATCAATTGGGCAATTCTGTCTCCTGTCTTCACATGATAATCATTCTGTCCAAAGTTAAATAACAGAACTTTAATATTGCCCCTGTAATCGGGATCAATTACTCCCGCACCCACATCGATGAAATATTTAAGGGCTAATCCAGACCTTGGGGCTACTCTCCCATAGCATCCAATAGGTATTTCCACTTGGAGACCAGTGTCCACCAGGGCTCTCCCTTGGCTAGGTACAGTCACATTTTCTATGCTGCACAGGTCAAACCCAGCAGCTTGAGGGGTTGCCCGCTTAGGAGCTTGGGCCTTCTCTGTGACCCTATGGTACTTTAGGATGAATGTCTGCTTTGGGGTAGCTTGGTCTTCTGGACACTTTACCATCTTTATAGCTGGGGTCTGAGGACTTCCAAATAAAGGCCCGGGAGCTATTACCATTAAACCTTCTCCCTCCTTCTTTCCTAGTCCTTCCACTAGACCCTGTTTAAATCTTGGCCAGTCTCTTCCTAGAACCAAATCAAAAGGTAGCCTAGGCACCACTGCTAACAGGACTTCCTCTTGTCCCCCCAGGCACTTAACCTTTAGCCTATAGGTGGGATATGATGTTGCAGCACCATGAATGCATCTGATGTGAACTTGGCTTTCAGGGGTTCTAGGCACAAATCCTTCTTGGGCCTCTATCCTCTTCCAAAGCCTTTTTGACATCATACTCTGGTCTGCCCCAGAGTCTAACAAAGCATTTGTGGTAATTCCTTGCACATCAACCATCAAAAAAAATCCTTCTTTGGGCTGTTTTAAATCCACACCCATTAAGCTAGTGTGTGTCTGGCATCTCTTTTTTAAATGTCCCCACTTTCCACACTTGAAACATTTCTTTTCATTCAACTGTGTCATCTGGTTTGGCACAGTACATTTATTTTCAGAAATATTTTTAACTATTTTCTTTTCTGATACAGCACATCTTGCTTCAGCATCAATCTTCAGAGGGCCACCCATTCTATGGCAAGCCTGCGTGGCTTCCAAGAATCTCTCTGCTAGCATGGTTGCCTCTCCAAGATTTTGGCAATTTTGCTGTATAAGGAAAGTGTGCAAATCTTTAGGCACCCCAGACATAAATTGTTCAAGCATTATAATATCTAATAACATTTCTACCATCTTTTGCTCAGGCTCCAACCGTTTTACAGCTAAACCTCTGATTCTCTGACTCAGAGCCCTGGGTGTTTCACCCACTTTCAATGTAGTAGCTCTAAACATTCGCCTATACTCTGAAATAGACAACCCTAGGCGATCCCTAATAGCAGCCTTTACATCCTTATAAATCAAAGCCTGGGCTGCTGGCATTGCTCTATACGCTGCAAGCGCCTCTGCAGTTAATGAGGCTGCCAGCCTTACTGCCCACTGGGTCTCTGGCCATGCTAATGCCTGAGCCATTCTTTCAAAAGACTCTAGAAAATCATCAACATTATCATCTGGAGTTAGCTTCCCAAAACTAAATGCCCCAATCCCTTGATTGAGTCCCACACTGTCCA
Source organism: Ichthyophis bannanicus (assembly GCA_033557465.1). Lineage (NCBI taxonomy): Eukaryota > Metazoa > Chordata > Amphibia > Gymnophiona > Ichthyophiidae > Ichthyophis > Ichthyophis bannanicus. The sequence continues at coordinate 1,236,237,008 of CM066031.1, read as the reverse complement.
CATGTGGTGTACCAGTATTCACTGCTGGTCTTGCATCTGTTCCACTTTGGTTCTGCAGCTGAACTAGGGTTTGCACCAGATCAAGCACTGGCTTCTGCTGGTCCATTAAGGCTCTCATAGCAGTGTCCTGAGCCTGCTGTGCTAGCTCCTGCTGCCTGCTGAACTGGGCTGCCATCCACTCAGCTAGTTCCCTTGAATCCATCTTGAACCCTGTAAGAAAATACAAAGAAAAAAAACACAGTGCACCACCTTCCAAACAGGTGTTTTTTTCTACACTCTTTTTTTTTTTCAATTACCCCTGTGCTTACTCCCATCCACCACTAGACATGCCCAGGTACTTATTACCTTGTGCTAGTGATGAATCCAGCTCTGCACAGGGTCTTTTCCTCCTGGGACAGCTTCCTGGAACAACCCCTTTTCCTCCAAAGTGTAGTTGAGGGAAAATCTTTTTTTTTTTTTCAGCTTTAAACTTGAACTGTAGTTGTAATCCTCAGCAAGTAAATCCCCTTTGTGCAAAAGCAATCCAAAAAACTACGCCATTTGTCAGACAGCTGCCTGGGTGAGAATCTTCACAGTCTTGACAAGTGCATATCTCTATATGATTTGCAAGGTATTGTGGACAATGTAGTTCATTCACACCAGACACAGCTGCTGACAATAATTTAGTTGTGCTCTTGGGTAAAGCCAATAAGATATTTATTTATGGGGTTATTTCTCCCAACACAGATATGCTTGGTAGCACATAAATTAGGTAACTTGCTTTCAGTGTTAACTTGGAAAAACAAAGTCAAAATCAGGAAAACAACAAATGGAAAGCCACAAAGCAAGAAACAAATTGTTCTTTTCAGGTTAACTTCTGATTATTTCCCACATAGATACAGAAGTGATTCTCTCCTAGCTCACAAGCAATTAGGTAAGGCTTAATTGCTAGCAATTACCAGCTGAAACTCCTTAGCTGGCTTGCCTTCCACTGTGTGGGTCAAATCCTGCTTCAGGAGCTTTTCTGAGTAGATTAAAGAACAAATTTGTATTTCTTTGTGATGGTTGCTGTACTTTATAACAGAAAGTTACCAACGGAGTTTAGACAGAGAACAGTCCATATAAATAGGATCCTCATCTGCTATTATTCCCCCTTGTTCAACAAGCATGGGTTCAATATCATGGATTGGCACAGATGAATCTTTCAATGGAGCATTTTCAGGAGAATACTTGTTTCCCTGCTGTCTTTCAAGGTTATAGCTAGGGCATAGATCAGTGTTCATACCTGAGCTTCCATTGCTGCTAGAGTTCCTCTATATAGCCTGGCCAGTATGTAGTCCAGTTCTTATGTCCAGCCTTCCAATCCAGATCCCTGGACACTGGATCTCTCTTCACATACCTTCTGGCACAGGTCTTAGATTCCCTTCCACGTGCAGCCGTCTCCCTCACAGGTAGCCTCTGGTGATTCCTAGCTCTGTAGCAGCATTCCTCTGGCTTTCCCCAGTCCAATGGTGTATGCTGGCCCTTGGAATACCTCCCAGTATACGTACTGCTTTGGACTCTTCTAGACCTCTCAAAGGCTTTTCTCCTCTTTCTTTCAGAGGGCTTCTTTCCCTCTCTGTCCATCCGGTTTGGCTTCTGCTTCTGATGATCCTTCACTGAATATCCAAGGTGATCATGAAGATGGTCGTCTGTAGAATAAACTCTACTCTTATTCTGCTTAGATGAGTGTTCCTCCCTAACACAGCGCAGCTGTGCTGAATCAGGCCCTGCCCTTTGAGATGAGTGCTTAGGGATTACCTCATAGCCCTCCTGATTGAACACACGTTTCCCCACTTCAGCTCCTCTAATGGCTGTTGGAAACCTGGTGCATTCTGGGACTGGTAGTCTTTTATGGGAAAATTCTGTTTTCTTATTTCTACCAGAACTGACAGGTTGCTTGTTCAGAGTCACTTCACCTTTTCTATAGCTCCTTCCTGAGCTATGATAAGCTTCCTTATCACAAGCTGCATAAGAAACATACTTATATTAAAAATACTTATATTAAAGTGAGAAACTAATATATAGTTTTTGGTCACCTTGCTCTGTTTTGACTCTTTGGGGCATGTTTACTAAACTGTGTTAACGTAGCAGAGGCTTAAGGCGCCTTAATGTTCCTCGCCGCGTTAAGTGCAAAAAAGGGTGGAGAGAGGGTGAGGAGAAGGGGTCAGTGGGCAGGGAGTGGGCAGGGAGAGGCCCCTTTCACACTAACGTGGAGGAATTAAGGGATGAATCCTAATGCAACTGAAAACCAGGCGTTAGCACACAATTGCAGAAGAGAGAAACCATTTCAGTCAGCAATGTACAGCAAAGCCAGGGAAACCCACAAAAAGTGATAAGTGTGATACATGTGAACAGAACAAAAGGGCAAATAAACACTGAAAATGAACTGAACAAAATGTAAAACAAACATAACCAAGCTGGCCAATAGTGATATGAATGGGAAACATCAAAAAACACTACCGAGAAAGCTCCAAAAAAAGGATATTAATTCTGGAAGGGTCTATGCTCTGGTCCCCATACAAGGTGAATGATCCCACAGTGAAATAGTGCTGATCACGGTTTCTCCTTGTTATTGGACAGGTTTGCTATGGCGTGCACATGTTCTGCAACAGCAGGGTGGGCATGTCGGAATGGGCAACTGGACAGATGCTGGAAAAGGGGATACAGAGGGCTGTAGGTGGCACATGCTGTGGTGCAGCTGGGCCACAGTGCGGACTAGGGTGACGCCCAGGTGGCCCATAGGAATGCTGAAACAGTAGAGCAGCCAGACAGCAACTGATGAGGGCCCAACATAGCACCCAGCAGGTACTCCTAAGGGCACAGAACATTGGCAGGCGGTGCTGGGGGGAAGCATGGACATCTATGCAGGCACCCCTACCCCAGAACCTGCACCATAGGCAGCTGCCTACTGGCACACTGGATGGCCTGTGACTGCACACCACCAGCACCACCAGCAGAAAGCATGTCAGCATGGTGGCAGAGGGGTACTGGCGGTGGAGGGGGCAGTGGCAGCTGCCCACAGCAGACCATGGCCTAGCACTGTGTAGTTGAGTGCCATGCATTACAAAAGACAGGCCCTGTCTGACGAACAGTCATGGTATCACAAGGGAATGCACTATCTCTGCGACAACACGGTGGTGCAGTACACACAGCCAGTGTGTTCAGGAGCAGAAGGTCACAGGTTCAAGTCCCAGCTGTGGTTCCTGCCAACCCAGTCCCCATACCCACTACTAAAACGTGGTAATAAAGACGGAACCTTAATTGAAGATAACATAAACATGCCTTAAACGCCTATATTTTACCCTGCAGAGCACAGACACCATAAACACGTGCAATACTTATAGCAGAGTTAGCCAATTGCAGTACTGGAGGGCCAAACACCATTCAGGTTTCATGCTGTCTCTAATACAGATGTCTGTGCTGCATTTCTATGCGCCGCCCCCATGGTATGCAGATGTATCTCATGCATATTCATTAGGGACAGCATGAAAACCCGAACAGTGTTTGGCCCACCAGGAATGGAGTTGTGAACCTCTGCCCTAGAGCAGCGTTCAACAGGGGCAGACACACTTGCACCCACAGGCTCCAGTATCCAAAGCCTCCTGGAGAGGCAGGTTGTTTGGCCCTGCGTGCATCTCCCAATACTAGCACTTACATACCCTATCTATGCAACCCTAAACCTGGGAATACGGTACACATATATCAAGAGGTTGCTATGATTACTGGCAGATAGCAATTCCTAAGTTAAGCACAATCTGCTCATTGAGCTGTATCATACCAACATCTCTGATGTCTGTTGAGTGTGTTTCAGGTCTGGTGTCTGACAGTGTTTACCACCCTGGGGAGTGGCCCCAACAGTATTGCGTACCATAGCCATGCCTGCACTGTACCCAGGACTGGTGCGGTGGCCAGGGCTGCCAAGAGCCTCTATTGTTGCACAATTCTGGCATAGGTGTGGGAGTGTGTGTCTGTCTATCCAGTGTGTGGTGTCTGCCAACACCTTGCTCAGCCCACACTGCTTGCACTGTTGCCAGTGTAAGCTTGCCAATGTGCATAATGAGGAGCAAGGTACCCTGGGTATAGACTGGACAGGGTGGCCTGGCCTGGATGCATCTGCACAGGGCATAGGCAATGGCTCAGACATTGTAGTGCCCAGCCACAACCTGCACGGACAGGGTGGCCACAGCATGTCCTGCTGGGAGGTCACTCTCACCCTGACTGAGAAGTGACCACGGCATGGCCAGGTTCCCCCATAGTGCTGTGTAGTATTTCTCTCAAGTGACATTTATGGGTTCTTTTTTCTGGGGCCCAATCACTGACTTAGCTGCTTGGTGTGTGTGTGCTCACATCCCCTCCAGGAGCATGCACTATGGACTAGCTAGCAGACTGTCTATAGTTAGTATGTGTATGGCTGGAACACCTTGCAGGGTGCAGCAGCTGGAGAATGTCAGATAGTGGTGGGGGGCAGCTGAGCATTTCCAGGCCTACTGTCTGTCTGCCATTGCCTTATGGATGCCTATAGATCTGCATTGCCTGCCCTGTAGGGTATCTGTTTCCCAGCAAGACTGGAGTCAATGGTCCCCTCTGCTACCACCATTGCAGGGATGTAGACTGTGGATCTGTTGGTGGTGGATCTGTTGGTGGGGGATCCTCTTCCCCACCCTGACCCACATTGGGCGGGGTAGGTTGGGTGGTGCTCATAATAATCCACTTTAGGGTCTGCATACCACCCTTCACATATTCTGTGACCATGGCACAGACACAGGACATGCACTATTCTGTGTGCAACATAGTCCACAAGGGCTGGAAATGATTGGGGAATACAGATGGACACAGGTGTATCCTAGGTGTGTCTGAAAGGACTCCCTATCACACGCTGACACTGATGAGGACTTGCAGCACAGTCTATTTCAGTCATGCCATGTGCTGCAGATCTGGTGCTGGGCCCCCCCCCCTTCACCCTCAGGGTGAGCACAAGAACCACATGCATTCACGGTCTGTAGCTACTCTGTGCCAGTAACACACACGGTCAGCTCCCGCTACCAGGCCGGGGTGCTATAGTGGCACATACCCCATCTTGTGATCAGACATGGGCTGATGATTTGCATGTGAAGTGCATCATGGGTATGGGTGGGTCTACTCTTTCCTGATAACCACAGCAGACATACTTGTGTGGTCACATGCAGTCTTTCTGTAGCCAGCCAGCGCTGCGTTAGAGGCTATAGAGCTGTAGCCCACTGATCAAATTGATGACTGAGGAGGCAGAGGGCATGGGTTCAATTCCTTGTTTTTCCCTCCTGTCCAGGGCAGATATTTTGCTTGCCTGTGACAGTCATATCTTTGCAGATCTGTGCTGCCAGCCACATAGTACCCTCTCCACAGCTATCAACACTCCTTAAAATACTTTACAAGGCTCCTAATTAGGCACATCTGGCTTTAAAAAAGGTTTGGACAAGTTCCTGGAGGAAAGGTCCATAAATCATTATTAAGAAGGGACCCAGGATATCAATGCTTGACCCAGTACAAGCATTGTGGAACCTGTGTCTTTTGGGGAAACTGCTAGGTACGTATGACCTAGATTGGCCACTGTTGGAAACAGGATACTGGGCTTGATGGACCTTGGTCTGACCCAGTATGGCATATCTTATGTTCTTATGTTCACAGTGCAAGGCACCTTATAACACGCCTTATATGGCGCGTTACAAGGCGCTTTATAAGGCACGTAAGGCACCTAGGCACGTGCCTTCTATGGTGCCTTCTAACGCACCTTATCTGACACACAGCTTTACTGCTGCCCCGCCCACTCCTTTATATGGGCATCTCTACCTTTACCGCGGAATGACATTATCGCAGTTTAGTAAACATGCCCCTTTGTATCTGTGAGTGTGAGTGATGTTTTTTGGATGTTGTGTTACATTCAACAATATGTTTTCCCCATGGAATATCCTTTATTATAATGATGAAGTGCTGCAAAAAATGTTACAAGGGAGTCCTTCTTTCCAAAAGAGGACGGAGAAGGTGAAGGACAGAAATAGTGAAAAGAGGTGGTACAATTCACCCAAAAAGCTGTGAAGGATGAAATGCACTCTGCTTTTCTGCTGGAATATTGCAGGGCAAAAATGGTACCAAGTGGCCTTTGTATCTCTTAGACCCCTGGGGTGTTTTTAGAAAATAATTTTATTAAAAGTTGGAATGCAATTCTGAAGAAATGTTCATTAGACTTAATGATACTATTAATAGAAACATCTAAGAACAAGGTGGAATGCATACAGACAGAGGTGGATGAAAAGTTGAATATATTAAGGGCATCATTCTGCGCCATGATTAGCGAGGATGTACGTCCTGCCTGGATGTAAATCCCCACTATTTGTCCCCTGCCAATCCTGGTGCAAAGGCTCCCCATATGTACAGCAATGTTGTATGGAGAGCCTGTGATGGGGGTGGGAGGGACGGTTTGAGGTAGAGTGTGGGCGGGCAGTGACCCCCGGATGTACAGGGCTATTTCTGAGGTCAGCCCTATACATCAGGGCTCAGCCTGTTATTCATGGGACTTATTCCAACTCAGAGGTGGAATAAGTCCCCCTGGATATATGATGACTGCGGCGGCCAGCAGTGATGGACAGGTGAGGGGTGCAGGAGCATCCCCGTAGCCTGACCCTGGCCATAGGAGACCAGATTGTGGGTAGGGCTGTGGGAAAAGGAGGTTTTCAGTGGAGGTCGGTGATCATAATTCCTGAATGGAGCTGCAGTGCCATGGCAACAAGATTCCATGGCACTATGGCTCCATTCAGGAGCCTGACTGATTTATCCAGGCATGTGGCTGGATGTCCAGGGTGCCAGAATCAGGCCACCCCCTAGACGTCCAGCCACCATGCTACGATTCTGGTCCCCTGTGAATGTTGAGTCCCCGCAGGAGCAGAATCAGGTGCATCCCCTGGCCATCCAGATGTTTGGACGTCCGGATGGCCCGGGGACACAAAAAGTGGAATTGGCCTCCACAGGAACATGACATACATTATAATTTATTAATGGTAGATTGCAATAGGAACTTACAGGAGTTTAGAAAGTAGACCAATGCAAAGAAATTGCATACATTTTTCAGAGATGAGGAAGATTATAGACGAGAATCTATCTATCCTTGGAATACAAATAAAAACAAAGCGTTAAGCATACCTAAGAGATGAACTAGTTTTTCTGATAAAAGATTAGATAGAGAAAACAATCATTCAACAGAGCTAGTTCAGAAAGATGATGAGGAACTAAACACGGAAGAAACTAAGGGGTATGTTTACTAAACCATCTTAATGTCGCTGAGGTGGTATTATCGCACGATAAGTGACATTATTGCGTGATAATGTAACCTTATCGCGCGCTAACATCACTCAGCGTGCGATAATGCGGCTGCGGCGTTAAGGCACACTAACGCTGTGAAATCTGGCTATGAAGGGTGGAGTAAGGCTTCCCAGAGGGCGTAGAGAAGGGGTCAATGGGCGGAGAGTTGGAGGGGAGAGGCTCCAGCCACACTAACGCTGTGAAATCTGGGTCTGAACACTAATGCCAGTGAAACCCTCGCGTTAAGGCACATTTGCAGGAAAGAGAAAACATTTCAGTTAGCAATGTACAGCAAAGCCAGGGAAACCCAAAAATGTGATAGTAGTGATACATGTGCACAGAACAAAAAGGAAAATAAACATAGAAAATGACCTAAACCACATTTACACCTACACCTTACTCAGCCCACACTACTTGCCAGTGTTAGCCTGCCAATATGCATAATGAGGAGCAAGGTACTGTGGGTATGGCCCGGACAGGGTGGCCTGGGCAGGATGCATCTGCACAGGGCATAGGGCAATGGCTGGGACATTGTAGTGCCCGGCCACCACCTGCACGGACAGGGTGGCCACAGCATGTCCTGCTGGGAGATCACTCTCTCCCTGACTGAACAGTGACCACGGCATGGCTAGGTTCCCCAATAGTGCTGTATAGTATTTCTCTCAAGTGATATTTATGGGTTCAGTTTTTTGGGGCCCAATCACTGACTTGTGTGTGTGCGCGTTCACGTGCTCATCTCTCCTCCAGGAACGTGCACTATGGACTAGTTAGCAGACTGTCTGTATTTAGTATGTCTATGGCTGGAACACCTTGCAGGGTGCAGCAGCTGGAGACTTGAGACTCACTGTGCTTGCTGCTTGAGAATGTCAGTTAGTGGTGTGGGGCAGCTTAGCATTTCCAGGCCTACTGTTTGTCTGCTAATTGCCTCATAGATGCATACAGATCTGCATTGACTGCCCTGTAGGGTGCCTGTTCCCCAGCAGGACTGGGGTTAATGGTCCCCTCTACTGCCACCATTTCAGGGATGTAGAATGTGGATCTATTGGTGGGAGATCCTGTCCTCCACCCTGAGCCCCAGAGGGCAGGTTGGGTGGTGCTACATAATCCGCCTATAAGTCCAAACACCCCCCTTCACTTAAATCATGTGACCATGGCATCCACACAGGATATACACTATTCTGGGTGCATCATAGTCCAGAAGGGCTAGACATGACTGGGAAATACAGATGGACACAGGTGTATCCTAGGTGTGTCTGCAAGGACTACCTTTCACACACTGGCACTGACGGCAACCTGCAGTATAGCCTATCTCAGCTAAGTCAGGTGCTGCAGACCTGGTGCTGGGTGCCCCATCTCGCCCTCAGGGTGAGAACAGTACCCACACAATGTGACGGTCTGTAGCTACTCTGTGCCAGTAACACACATGGTCAGTTCCTCCTACCAGGCTGAGGTACTGTGGGGGTGCATATCCCATCTTGTGATCATCTGTAGACTGCTTATCTGCATGTGCAGTGCATCATGGGTATGCTGGTAACCACAGCAGACAGTTTGTGTGGTGACCTGCAGTCCTTCTGTAGCCAGCCAGGGCTTTTTTTTAATAGCTATAGAGATGTAGCCCACTGATTACTTCACTGACTCTGGAGGCAGAGGTCATGGGTTTGATCCCACAGTGGTGTTATTAGATAGGGCTGTCTGAGGCATTGCCTTTCTTAATTTAAATTAGTGCTGCCAGCAAAAACACCCTCACAGTGCTGTAACCTTAAGGTGCCTCATAAGGCGCCCTATAAAGCGCCTTATAAGGTGCCCTATAGGAACATTATAAGGTGCCTTGGCAGACAGTGCACTTTATAATGTGCCCTCTGGAGTGCCTTTTAGGGCACCTTAGGTTACGGCACTGTGAGGGTGTGTTTGCTGGCAGCATTAATTTGAATTAAAAAAGAAAATGTCTCAGACAGAACTGATTTAAAGTAAAGGGTAATGCCTCAGAAAGGCTTACTCATTAAGCCCACTGCGGATCAAACTCGCGACCCCTGTTTCATCAGTCAACATACTAACCATTGCGCTACACCTCTGTTATTGCATTTGCTGGTCAGTGTGCCTAATTAAGGCTAACGCACGTTAACATGCCACGGTTCCCTCTATCGCACGATAACGGACTTTATCGCGTGATAACCTGAAATGCTACCTTAAGACCGGAATGCCCACTCCTTTTATGGCATTCTTCACATTATTGCTGGAGTTAACGCCGGCAACATTAAGACGGTTTAGTAAACATACCCCTAAGAAGAAGAGTTTTTCCAATGACTCTATTGATCTCTCTACTTCCCTCTTTACACCCAATAGTAAGGAGTTGTCCCAGGGTTTCCAGATGGATAGACTCTGGAAGGGAGGGGGTCAGAATCTGATATAGAACAACAAGAAATTGGTAGAATTTTGAAGAACCAGAGGGAGGAGCAGGGGGCAAAGGATGTGAATAGGTTTAGGATTGAGAACAACGTTGTAGTGAGAATAAATACAGGAATTATAAACTTATCAGACATGACATTAAATCAGGGTGCGATAAATATATTAGAAAAAGGACTGACATTTATACCATCCCATAGACATGATTTATTTGAGACAAGAGTAGACATCTACAAGTTGATTGGAAAATTGAGGATCATGGAATTTTTCTCAGAAAAAGAAGGGGTTACACCTATATATGATTCCATGAGAATCCTGCAATAGATACTTTTGAGAACTAGCTATTTTGGGGGGGAGGGGAGCTTTAGAGCCTAGGAAATACTATATACTCATTTTTGGAATTTCATATTTATTACCTGTTTTATTCTCTTATAAGACTTCTTAGGCACTGAGGTGTCTTAGAGTAACTGCATCAAGGGAGGTAGACAAATACAATCCCCCCCCCAAAAAAAAACCCTAAATCTTGCTCTTCCTATCTTTCTGTCTCTATCCCATTTCTATCTGTTCACAGCCACCTTGATTTACAGTCTAGTGGCAAACAATCTACATTTTGGTTATAAGTTTATGAAAACTTAGCTTTCCTACATGCCTTGCATAGTCTTATTAAAAAAGAAATCTGAGGGTGCCCTCAGTTTATATAAGGGTTACTGGCCAGGAACTCTTAAATTCCCACCCACCTACGCCTCACCCCACCCACCTCAGGGATGCATTGCCTATATAGTCATCATATAGATTGACATCTGTCCTCCAATTATGTGTAACACCCACCTTTTCTCCTTGTCCTAGAATGGAAAGGCCGTGGGGCCACGTACCAGGCGGCTCCCATTAACCGGGGGGGAGGGGGGCAGCGACGCGGTGCCTCGGGTGCCGGACAACAAGACGCGGATGCGTCTTACAAACTCATTGACTCCGCGGGCTGATTGAGGGGCGCGGGAGCCAATGAGAGGCAGGGGGCAGGTGAGGTGGTGGAAGGCCGGCGAGGCAGGGGACTTCAAGGGACAGAGCTGGAGGTGGCTGATGTTTTTTACTGTGCGGGGAAGTAGACGGAAAGTGTGAGAGCGGTGGCTGGCAGAGTCAGCAGCAGTAGGCCTGGAAATGCTCATCTGCCCCATACCACTATCTGACATTCTCCAGCCGCTGCACCCTGCAAGGTGTTCCAGCCATACACATATTAACTGCAGACAGTCTGCTAGCTAGGCCATAGTGCATGTTCCTGGAGGAGATGCATGCACCCAAAACTGGGATGTGAGCACACACACCAAGCAGATAAGTCAGTGATTTGACCACAGAAAAGAGAACCCACAAATATCACTTGCAAAAAAAATGCTATATAGTACTATGGGGGAACCTAGCCATGCCATGGTCACTGCTCAGTCAGGGTGAGAGTGACCTCCCAGCAGGATATGCTGTAGCCACCCTGTCCATGCAGCCCAGCCATTGTCCTATGCCCTGTGCAGATGCATCCTGCCCAGGCCACTTTGTCCGGGCCATACCCACAGTACCTTGCTCCTCATTATGCACATTGGCAGGCTAACACTGGCAAGTAGTGTGGGCTGAGTAAGGTGTAGGCAGCCACAATACACTGGATAGACAGACACACACTCCCACACCTATGCCAGCATTGTGCAAATATAGAGGCTTTTGGCAAACCTGGCCACAACATCAGTCCTGGGCACAGTGCAGGCATGGCTATGGTACGCAATACTGTTGGGGTCACTCCCCAGGGTGGTAAACACTGTCAGAAACCAAAACTGAAACACACTCCACAGATATCAGAAAGGTTGCTATGATGCAGCTCTATCAGCAAATTGTGCTTAATTTAGGAATTGTTATCTGCCATTAATCATAGCAACCTTTTGATATATGTGTAACGTATTCCTAAGTTTAGGGCGGCATTGCTAAGGTATGCAAGTGCTAGTATTGGGAGATGCTGCTGCACGCAGGGCCCAACAGCCTGACTCTCCATGAGGCTTTGGATAGTAGAGCCTGTGGGTGTGGGTGTTTATGCCCCTGTTGGCCGCTGCTCTAGGGTAGAGGCTCCCAACTCCGGTCCTGGTGGGCCAAACACTATTCAGGTTTTCATGCTGTCCCTAATGAATATGCATGAGATACATTTTCATACATTGGGGGCGGCGCATACTAATAATGAAGCACAGGCATATTTATTAGGGACAGCATGAAACCTGAATGGTGTTTGGCCCTCCAGGACTGCAGTTGGGAAACTCTGCTCTAGGGATTGCACATGTTTATGGAGTCTGTGCTCTGTAGGGTAAAATATAGGCGTTTCAGGCATGTTTATTTTATCTGCAATAAAGGTTCCATCTTTATTACTATGGTTTATTACTGAGTAAAATATGGGGGAAAGGGTTGGCAGGAGCCACAGCTGGGATTTGAACTTGTGACCTTCTGCTCCTGAATACACTGGCTGTGTGTGTTGCACTACACTGTTGCCACAGGGACAGCTCATTCCCTGGGGATGCCATGACTGTTCGTCAGACAGATCCTGTCTGTTGCATTGCATGGCACCCACCTAAATGGGGCTAGGCCATGGTCTGCTGTGGGCAGATGCCACTGCCCCCTCTGCCACCAGCACCCCTCCGCCACCATGCTGCCATGCCATTATGCCTGTGGTGCTGGTGGTGCGCAGTCCCAGGCCATCCAGTATGCCGGTAGGCAGCTGCCTATGGTGTGTGTTCTCAGGAAGGGGCGCCTACATGGACATGCGTGCTCGCCCCCCCCCCCACACTGCCTGCCAATGTTATGTGCCCTTGGGGGTACCTGATGGGTAATCTCCCCTGTGACACTGTGGGACACACACTCGTGCTCATGTTGGACCCTCGTCAGTTGCTGTCTTGCTGCTTTACAGTTTCGGCATTCCTATGTGCCTCTTAGGCATCTGCCTAGCCCGCACTGTGCCCCAGGTGGACCACAGCATGTGCCGCCTGCAGCCCCCTGCATCCCATTTCAAGCAACCGTACAGTTGCCACTCTGCTGTTGCTGCACATGTGCACGCCATAAAAAACCCGCCCAATCTAAACGACAGAAACCCTGATCAGCACTATTTCAATGTGGGATCATTCACTTTGTAGGGGGGCAGAGCATAGACCCTTCCAAACATGATGTCTTAATTTATACACTTTGTATGTAGTGTTGTTTATGTTTATCATTAATATCACTATTGGCCAGCTTGGTTATTGGGATTTTAGATGTGGTTCTGGTCCTTTTATATGTTTATTTGCCTTTTTGGACCCTGCACATGTATCACAACTAGCATTTTTCTGGGTTTCCCTGCCTTTGCTGCACATTGCTGACTGAAATGGTTTCTCTTTCCTGCAAATGTGCCTTAACACGAGGGTTTCACTGGCTTTAGTGTTCAGACCCAGATTTCACAGCATTAGTGTGCCTGGAGCCTCTCCCCTCCCACTCTCCACCCATTGACCCCTTCTCTCCGCCCTCTGGGAAGCCTTACTCCACCCTTCAGACCCGGATTTCACAGCGTTAGTGTGCCTTAACGCCGCCGCTGTTATTGCGCGATAATACCACCGCTGCAACGTTAAGACGGTTTAGTAAACATACCCCTAGATTCCCTAAAAAAATCTTGGTTTAGAAGCTGGATATATAACAAAAAAACAAAATCTGAATTGTTATCTGTGCCCAATCCCATTGTTCTCGCAATCTTCATCCTGCCTAAGATCCATTAATCATTGACAGATTCTCCAGGAAAACCAATTGTTTCAGCAATTGGATCATTGTTTGAACCAGTGTCAAAATTTCTAGATACACTTTTAAGACAATTTGCTCTTGAGATACAATTGAGGTCAACATTATTGGCATCCTTGCATTTTAGGTATGTTGTTTAAAATATCTTGAGAAATAATTGGTAATATTCCAACTGTATGTCATCATACTATATTAATAGCATGTTCAAAGGTATACAATAACAACAACAACAAAAACAAACAAACAATGTTTGTGTAACTTAGACATAGTAATTTCTGAGAAAAACAAAAAACAAAATATGACCTAGACTAGATTAATTGCATCCTACACTAATATTTGGTTGCACAACCCTTGGCAGTGATGATAGCCTCCAAACACTTCTTGTAGACATCTATAAGTTTCGTACATCTATCTACTGGTAGTTTCTCCCACTCTTCAACTGCAATTTGTTCCATCTCATGAATGTTTCCAGGATTCCTGTTACCAATGGCAGATTTCAGCTCTTTCCAAAGGTACTCAACTGGATTGAGATCAGGACTCATTGCTGGTCAGTTTAAAACAGTCCATTTTTTTTCTTTTTTTAAATTTTTTATTTCTAAATTTTTACAATTACATCAAGCAATAATACAAACTTGAAGGAAATGGAAAGATGCAAATGTACAGAAATATGTCACAGAGGAAAATTTAACAATAATTCAAAAATTCCAAATTGCACCTGACTCTACAGCCCAAAATAAGTAAAAGGAGAAAGGATCCTAGTAAAGAGGTTATAATGATAAATCAAAAACTTGAAAGGAAAAATAACTCCCTAGGAAAAAGCAACCGTGTGACGCTTTACGAATCTAATGTCCAAGATGAGTCGATCTAATTAGGCTCCACTGGTACCGGGACAAATTCAGGAACAGCTCTAGCTTCCAAAAACATATGTAAATGTTTTGGATCATAAAAAATATATCTAGATGATACGGACTTAATTACACATCTACATGGAAACCTTAAAACAAAGGACTAGCCCAATAAGATTACCTCAGAGCGCATAGAGAGAAATAGCTTTCTTTTTTCCTGAGTTACATAGGAAACATTCGGGAAAACCCAGACCTTCTGACCAAAAATGAGTTTATCAGAATTTCTAAAAAACATTTTTATGGTCCAAGCCTTGTCTGGTTCCAAAACAAACACCACCATAAGAGTAGCTCTCCTCGGAATTTCCTCCATAGTGGATTCCAGTACCTGAGAAAGATTCAGGATATCAAAACTATCCCTCTGAACATCCACCACATTATCAATAGAACTAAAATGTTTCTTCATAGGCAAATAATAAACCTTAGAGGTGGGTGGTAGGGCAGCTTCCGGCATCCCTAAAACCTCCAACAAGTACTTTTTGAATAACTCAACAGGGGAAACACCAGGGGATACAAGAAAATTAAAAATATGAAAATTTAACCTTTTGGAAAAGTTCTCCAACTTTTCCAGATTAACATAAAGAACAGTGCTATCCTTAATAAAGGTAGAACACTGTGTATGCACATTAGTCATTTGAGAAGACAAATTCTCAAGGGTTTGAGTAGAATCCTTACTGACTTGTTCCTGTCGATCCAGTCTCATCTGTGAATCCTGAGAAATCTGTTCCACAATGTTCAAACAATTGGAAACAGAGCGTTCTAATGAAGCAATCACAGTCCAGATGGAGTCCAAAGTCACCACCGCTGACTTCACCAGGATACTGCAACTAGCTGGAGCTCCAGGTCCCCCTGTAGCCCCCAAGATTGATGTTCTCATCTCAACGGATGCAGGGGGAATCAACGCTCCTGCACAGGAGGAAGAAGCAAGCAGGGTGGATCCCCTGGTTCCTCCAGCAGCATTCAGCAGCAACCCCATGCTAGACTGCAAACCAACAGCTACCTCATTAGAGTGTGGCTGCAGCTGGAAAGCCAGGCCAATGGACAGCGAAAGAGGCTCATCAGGTGGGACACGCTGCTCGGGGGCTCAGACTCACATCCGATGTCAAAAGGACCGCCCTCAAATCAGCTCTGACACTAACCCCAGAAGACTCCTGCAATGCTCCGACGGTAACAAAGTTGGCTATGGGCTGCTGCTTAGGTGGAAGATTTGCTTCGGGGTATGTAACCTTCCCCTTCCTTTTCCCCATCATAATCAGGTAACGCAGACCACAAAGAAATAAATTTTAACAGGACAGCTTCCAAAATCACCTGCCGACCGCCGGAGTGCGTCCTTACATGGTGGCCATCTTTTTAACTATTGTTTTACAACATTATGGAACCTCCACCAAATTTAACTGTAGAAAGATTTTTTTTTCCTTATAAGCTTCATTTCTTTGCCTATAAATGTATTGCCAAAGAGTTCAAGCTTGGTTTCATCTGTCCACAGAATATTTTTGCAGAAGGATTGTGGTTTCTCAAGGTGGGTTTGGACAAAGATCAGGCGTGTCTTTTTATGTCTATCTTTGAGCAGTGAGGTCCTCCTTGGCCTTCACACATGAAGTCCTTCTTTGTTTAGTGTGCAGCATATGGTGTGGTTTGAAATCACCACTCCAGATTGCTCCAGATCAGCCTTAGCTCTTTGGATGTTGAATCTGGTCTTTTTCCAACAGCTTGCACTAACCTTTGAAGACTTCTTGGATTAATTTTCCTCTTCCCACCATGTCCTGGGAAGTTCTTCACAATTTCATGAGTGGAAAACTTCTTAATAACATTGCAAACTATAGACACAGGAATCCCAAGGCCTTTGGAGATGGTCTTGTACCACTTTGAAGTCTGATGTGTGGCGATAATGGCTTTTCTGATGGTCTCAGGCAACTCTCTTGTCTTCACCATGGTGAAAATGGAACAGGGAGTGAATGTGGCTATTTTAAACATTAGAGCCATCCTTCACTGGTTGATTCAATTCATTTGAGTACTGACAATTGATCATAGGTGCATCTCATTTTACTGCAATGGGAATGTGTTTCTTCTGTTCAAACACATTGAATTGTTTATAAGGGTGCCTATAATCATGCCCTGACAATGTCTCACTTTTTATACTATTTCCTTTTTTAATAGGTCTTGTTTTATTTGATTCTTTTATGTGTCAGCTCATATGTGCATATGCAGTCCAAAACCATTTTACTAACCCCTCTTTTTTAAAAGACATTAGACATTAAGAGGCCAATTCCGAAATGTGCATTCCCGGGCCGCCCAGACATCCAGACATTAATCCTCTCATTCAAGGCAATCAAGCGCCTTTCCTCCACAGCACTTACTGATCTCATCCATACAGTGCCCCCCAACAGAGCCAGGAGGTCAACAGCCCTAAATTTATTAACAACCCCGAAGACCTTGACTAAATGCAATAACACAACAGCAAACAGGGCCTTCAGTCTTTACGTCCCCAAATATTGGAATGCACTCCCACCGGACATTCGAGCTATAGCAGACCTGACCCAATTCAGGAAGGCAATCAAATATCACCTCTTCCTCCAATACTACCCAACCAGCGATGAATTTAGTTAGCACCACCTAAGAAACACCGCCTTTTGCAGCCCATACGCACAAGGTCTCAAGTATTCAAAAGGGATTCATCATTTATTGTGCTATTCAACAATGTTATAGGAATTTTACTTCATGTATATAGCATATTTCAGGTTATAGGAATTTTACTTCATGTATATAGCATATTTCATGTAAATAGTTCTTGTATATAGTTCAACCCCTGTTATACAAGTTTATATTCCTGTTCGATGTAAAACCAAACAGAATGTGTGTATTTGGTCACTTTGTTATACTGTAAACCGCGCTGATGCCGAATAGTGCGGTATATAAGCAACTGTAATAAATAAATAAAATAAATAAAATCCGGACGGCCCGGGGATGCACCCAATTCTGCTCCCGTGGGGGCTGGATGGCGCCATGGGAGCAGAATCACAGCATAAGGCCAGGATATCCAGGTTGTGCCCTGATTCAGGCACCCTGGACATCCCAACAATTACCCAGCCAGCCCAGCCAGGCTCCTGCATGGAGCCATAGTGCCATGGCGTCATGCTGCCAGCGATCTGGCCTCCACTTATGAGGAGGTCAAGAAGGCGATAAGAGATCGAATGGGTCTTACACCCATGGTTTATAGATGCCATTTAAGGGCTTGTAAGCTTAAACCGGGAGAGACACCGCGGGCTTTATGCCAGCGCATAAAAGGTTTAGTGTGGAAGTGGTTAGAACCACAGGGTAAAACTCTTGATTCTCTCCTAGACTGTATTGTGTTGGAGCAATTTGTCGAAGCTGTTCCTATGGAGTTAAAATCTTTCCTGATTCTCCAGGACTGTAAGAACACCAAAGAAGCAACCTCACTGGCGGAGCGCTTCCTCGAGGCCAGTTTGGTCAGCCAGGCGAAGGTGGGTGTTGCAAAATGTCCAGAAAGGGGAGATTCAGAAAAGAAAGGAAACACCATGTTGGGAGAAATCATGGGGATTAAGCCCAAGAGAAAACCTGTCTATGCTCAGGTAAATGTTTTACTTGTGGGGAAACGGGACACTTCAGAAGGGATTGTCAGGCCAGGACAGCACTTGTATCCACCCATTGCAAGGAAAATGGGGAAGGGTTCTTGCTCGCTGTGGAGGTGGAGGGCATTCCCACAGAAGCCCTGTTAGACTCGGGCGCTGATCAGTCGATGATTTCACAGAAACTATGGACTGATATACAAGCCCGCAGTGGTCAGGCCCCAAAACAGTCTGAGCATAGTATTAAGATAAGATGTGTGCACGATGCAGCATCGTCATACCCCCTAAACAAGGTGAAGGTGAAAGGCTTAGGTTTAGAGCATGAGATTTCGGTTGCTATAGTTCCTAAGCTCCCTCACGCTTTAGTTTTAGGGAGAGACTGGCCTCAGTTCAGGCGAGGCCTAGTGAAAGGCCTACAGTCTAGGACAGGTCTGGCATCTACCAGGGCCAGCGCCAAAGCCAGGGTAGAGGCTCAGGACCCAGTAGACAAACCCCTCCAGGACTTGCCTTCACATGAGGAGTTAATAACGCCCCCTACCAACACACATAGGGAGAGGAAGGCCGATAAGAAAAAGGGTAATCAGACTAGAAAACGGAATAGAGCAGAACTGGCAGCAGGGCAGGAATTGCCATGGGCTCCTCCAGACTTAGTGGAAAGGCTAAATCAAACAATAAAAAGAATGTTGAGGAGAAGCCTAGGAGGTGATATGTCTGACTGGGATATAATGCTCCCGTTTATGTTGTATGCATGCAGAGAACATAAGCAGTCCTCTACGGGCGTTTCTCCGTATGAGTTGATGTATGGGCGAGCTCCCAGAGGGGTACTGGACATATTACAGGAACAGTGGGTGGAGCCAGCCCTAGAGGAAGTGGAAGTTCCAAAATTTTTAAGGGACCTGAAAGGACACTTGCAGGGTACCACCCAGGTGGCGGAAGAGAATATTATTACTAGTCAGACCCGCCAGAAAAAGTATTATGACCAGGGTGCCCGACCCCGCCAATTAGAGGTAGGCGAGAAGGTGGTCATAATGGTAGATGGATCTAGCCCAAAGTTTGAAGCCAGATGGAAAGGCCCTTATAGGGTCATCAAACAAATGAGGACCAGTTTCTTATGTAGTAAAGACGAGGAAAGGAAGACAGCAGATTTTCCATATAAATGTATTGCAACCATGGAATGAGCGGGTAGTGTCAGCTCAATTAGCTACAACCAAACATGAATTGGATAGCTGTCAAGCAGAGCAGTACATCCCTTCTAGAATTCCGTGTTGTGCCGACAGTTGTCTGCCAGCCCGGAATATCTTAAGGGGGGGATCTGTGGTGGCGAAGCTGGAGGGGAGCAGAAACAAAGAGGGAAAAACCAGGTTTTTTCCTCTGAGAAAAGAATCAGCTCCAGGAGTTTAGGGGTTAAAACTCCAGCTTTAGAAAAAAACTCCCTGCAGAAAGTTAGTGATAGAGAGCCACGCCCTAGCTCCATGGTAACCAGGCCTGCTCACGAGGACCAGGAGTGGGTGGAGCTGGGAAACGGAAGGGAAAATCACAGATATAAGCTTGAGGAAGCAAGAACAAGGGGGACATGGCAGACACCTAAGCTTAAGGAAGCAGGAGGAGAGAGGAGTTCAGGAACTTTAAGAACCTCGGGAAGTTCAGGGAGCTCGGAGACTTTGAGAAGCTCGGGGAGCTCAGGAACTTCGGCAGGGACGTCTGTAGAGACTTCTTGTAGAAAGGCAGAGTTTGCCAGAGAAACTGAGGCTGCCAGGAAAGCAGGAACTGTGAGAGAGGCAGTGCCTTCCAGAGGTACAGAAGTCACTCATGAGACCTGTAAGAAATACAGGAGGAACCCATTGAGAGGGAGAGTTTACCAGAGGGAGAAGCAAAGCTATGAGAATGGCAGAGAGGTGTCTCCAGGAGAGCAGATGGAGACAGAGCCTTCGTCAGTAAAGTCTGGAGAAAGCCTGGTCCCACAGAGAAAGGTGAGCACCTTGAAATCCTCCCAGAATATATTGAGAAATAGGAAACTTCCTAATCCCTCTAATAGCCCTTAGCAGAGAGAGGAATCTGTATTGAGGAAAGTGTTAAAAGTTTTAGAAAAGCTGAAGCCTGCTACTTCTGAGTCAGAGTTAAATCAGCTACAAACTGACTCTGATATTGAGAGCATGGACTTGGATGAGTGTTTGCCAGAGGAGCTGGGCTCAGATAAAGAAATGGATTGCTCTCTAGTTTTTGCACAGAACTAAAAAGCTGTAAGGGTTTTTAGAGAATAGAAAAACCTAGAAGCTTAGCCAGCAGAAGTGCAGTGCTGGGAAAGTATGCAAATGAGTTGCTGACCTCCGAGGCTTGGCACGGAGTTTCAAAAGGACTGTTTGAAAGGGAAGCCAGAGCCTGTAATACAGCAACTAAGAAAAAGCAGAGTATGTAAAGGATAAACAGTTTGCAGTAAAGAAGCCAACGTTTGTATGGCTTGGAAGTTGTAAAGCTTTTGTTTAAACCAAGCTGAAAGCTGTTGTTTGGCACAAGGAAATTACTGACGGTTTTCACGTGGAGAAACACTGTTGTTTTGCACTCTGGAAATCTTACCTCAGAAGCATTTATTCTTTTGGGTTTCACTGGAGCAAGTATCCTACTTTATGTTTTGATATTTTTGAACTACAAAGAAGAAAGTTCATTTGGCTGAAGCATATAAAAATAAATAATCCTGTGTGCCTATGGAAACCTCTAGCCTGAATTATTTCCAACTACACAACTACATGAACATAGGTAATTAACAAGGGACATTGAAAGAGATCACGTCCCCCGCTCCTGGGCTACCGCCTGGCCAGTAGGGGGCGCGACAATATCAATAAATCCTGAATTTCTGAAAAACTCCCCTAGAATCTCAAACAATCTTTTTGTCAGAGCATGTCAGTCCAGTGCTAGGAAATTTTTTCCAAACCACCACCGTGACCATTCCTTTTATCAGATAATTTTTTAAAAGTGAAATTAATAACTTAGCTGTTGCCAAAGTACTGCCAAGGCGCCGAGTAAACAGACGACGTGGCTCACGTTTCGGGTTTTCCTCCAATTTTACAAGAAACCCTGCTTCAGGTCCAAAGAGTCAGCAGTTGACAGATCTTCAGCTTACACGCCAAAGGGAATGTAATATGCCTTATAGTCGACGGCGTCTGACGTCATGATGACGTGAAAAGCAGTCAAACCTATCACAGTCAACCTACAGTGAAACCATAGGAGAAACCCACTGCACAGGGAACCTCCAAATGGAAACACAAGGTAGAGATGAGGATGCAGCTCAGATGATAGTATACCAGTCTATTTGGAGATTCAGACCCTTCGGGGGCACAGAGTTTAATAAATGAATCCAGCGTTGTTCACGCCATTGGAGCTTTTGCTCACGATCACCTCCTCTGGGATCCGGCGGAATAAAATCTAACACTCTCCAGCGCATAGAAGCAAAAGTGTGACCCATCAATAGACTGTGTTCAACCATAGGAGCCGAAGGTACAACGTAACACGTTACTTCGCTACAATAGTTTCCATCCACGATCTTTGAAACAAGGTTTACCTTTTGGGCAGTATTTACGGCTGCGACGCAATTGTTCCTCTTTATAGGATTTTAATCTGCATGCTGGGGAACTTAAACTCCGTCTGCTTCAAAGGGGATACCCTCCTCTGGTGGTCTCTAGAGCATACAAGAGAGCGCGGCATTTATATCGGGAGTGGCTTTTTGCCCCCTCAGCATCGAAGTCTACTGATTCTATCATTACTGGTGTTTTACCTTACACCCGACATATTACCCAAGTTACGGGTTTGCTGCATTGCTTTTGGCCAATATTGGGGATACATGATTGTTTTCGGGATCAAACTTTACAAGTTGCTTATTCACGCACTGCGAATCTGCGGGATTTATTAATGTCAACCACCTACTTTGAAGATCGGCCCTTAAAGTCTCATGTCGACAATGGCCACTTTGCTTGTGGAAATTGTGCCTATTGTTCCTTGGCCCTTGAGGGCCCTGATTGGGTGGATGGACATACATCCCGCTGCTTTACAAGTAGATGGCATACGGACTGTTCTTCAGAGTATGTGGTGTACTTAATCATATGCTCCTGTTCCCTTTATTATATTGGCCGTACCAAACGGGTGATAAAAATCCGCCTTTCGGAACATGCTTCCCGGTTGAGAACAAAATCCCTTTCGGCTCCTATGGTTGAACACAGTCTGTTGATGGGTCACACTTTTGCTTCTATGCGCTGGAGAGTGTTAGATTTCATTCCGCCGGATCCCAGAGGAGGTGATCGTGAGCAAAAGCTCCAATGGCGTGAACAGCGCTGGATTCATTTATTAAACTCTGTGCCCCCGAAGGGTCTGAATCTCCAAATAGACTGGTATACTATCATCTGAGCTGCATCCTCATCTCCACCTTGTGTTTCCATTTGGAGGTTCCCTGTGCAGTGGGTCTCTCCTATGGTTTCACTGTAGGTTGACTGTGATAGGTTTGACTGCTTTTCACGTCATCATGACGTCAGATGCCGTCGACTATAAGGCATATTACATTCCCTTTGGCGTGTAAGCTGAAGATCTGTCAACTGCTGACTCTTTGGACCTGAAGCAGGGTTTCTTGTAAAATTGGAGGAAAACCCGAAACGTGAGCCACGTCGTCTGTTTACTCGGCGCCTTGGCAGTACTTTGGCAACAGCTAAGTTATTAATTTCACTTTTAAAAAATTATCTGATAAAAGGAGTGGTCACGGTGGTGGTTTGGAAAAAATTTCCTAGCACTAGGCTGACATGCTCCGACAAAAAGATTGTTTGAGATTCTAGGGGAGTTTTTCAAAAATTCGGGATTTATTGATATTTTGGTGCTTCTAGACAATTCCGATTGGGTTCTATTTATTTTTTTCTACATCCAGCATTAAGTACTGCCAGTCTTACTTTAACATTGAAGGTAAGCTCATATGCGCTGTCCGTGGCCGCTGCATTATTAGGTGGATTAAGGGTTGAATTTCGTAATTTAGAAGTGCCAAGTGACGCTGTATTGGCTATTGGTCTATTATTAATGTATTCACAGTTACTGTATTCTTTAAGTTTGCTGGTTTATATATTGTTATGCACATTTGATGTCTTCTAATTTGAATAAGGGGTAAGGAGTTATCTGGTTTATAAAATTTATGATTTCAAACTTACCAGATAAATGTCCTTGAAAAAAAAAGAGGTACCTTTGCTGCCTCTCAAGGCCCAATTGGTCTGATATTAGAATTGTAATGATTGTAATCACAATTTATTATGTTGTATTCTATTAGTTCTTTATACAAAGACGTCTGACAGTGCAGAGACAACTTTTCACATGCTCCCGATGTGTTATTGAATACTCTTGAACCTTGATCATCCCTTATTACAGTTATGTATTTTGATTTTTGGTAGCTATAGGTTATCACTAACACTTCCCAATGTTTTATTTTTAAGGTACACCCCCGATGAAGGCATTGCCAAGACACGGCTGTGTAGGGTGGACTTGACAAAGTGTCACCAAGCAATAAATATTGGATTCATACAATTCACTGGTTGAAACATGTTTTTAGTGCATGGTGCGCTTCCCCTTATAGGGGCCCTAGAAATTTCCTATCTTTTCTGGTCTATGTACCATGGCAATACTGTCTGCCTCATATCACTGTACATGGGCCATATTACTGTTGGGGATGCTTCTCCCTTCAGCCAGCTGTTGGAACCTACCTCTTTGGAGTTGGATGTTTGGTGATTAAAACACCTGGCCAGTCTTTTCCAGACTCTACACATCTTAGCACTGTCCCTCCTCTGGCCAGGCACTGGGAATAAGGGTTTTTCCTCCCCAGCACCAACCTAGCCAGGAGGAGGGTGTCTGCATGGTTTCTGGCTTTAGCTACCATTCTGGTAAGTCTCTGTGCCTATCATGTCACCATGCATGTCACAGATTGCCTCACACACATGCCTAATATACATACCTGTATTTCAGTTCCCTTCTGCACCTATTCTATATCTTGCACATCCAGCAACTGTATGCGTGCATTATAGAATGCAGGTGCACACTAACTTCTAGCACTGTTGTGTGCACCCATATGGAATGTTATATGGCAGTCATGTTGCAGAATATTGACCTTGATATTATTTAATCATGTGGTGGAACAGGGAGTAATTCACAATAGGTGATTGTGAATGGGTATTCCTCAGGACCTCAACTGATTGCCCATAGAATAAGCCTCTTTATGATCCAATGACCACATGAATAGAACTATACAAATCAACCCAAAATGTAACTGACATTTTGAGATCTGCAAGATGATTTTTCTCATATTAATGACTGTGATTCATTCCATAGTTTGATAGTATGGAAATAGCAGTGACACATTTAGCAAGAGTTAGAGATGGTAGGAACATGTTCTTGCCTGTTTATGTACCAGTGTATTTGTTAGCACCACTGTTAGCACTTTATTCATTAAGAAGCACTAATTGCTCTCCATTATGTCCTGTTTGCACTATGCCTTGATTTTAACATTTCAGACAAAACAGAACTAGCAATAATGATGTGCTAATGAATGGAAAAGAGTAAGAAGCCTGCTGTAAGTTGTAATTGTCAACATGATCTGGACCACACACCACAGTCTGCTTCAAAGCTCACAGACATGAGTTTAATGATCAGACCAAAGGAATTAGTCCAAAGGTTTTCAACTTGTTGGTTGTGTGGACTCCTTATTAATCTCTAAAAAAATCCAGGGCCCCCCCTGGTTCACCCCACCACTCTTTCCAGACTATCTCCCCTCAATGCCAAGCTTGTCCTCACTAGCCCTCTTTCTCTCTTCTCCTTCTACTCTCCACCAGTCTCTCTTTCTATTCCCCCAACTAGTCCACACCTGTCTCAATCTCTTTCTCTTTTCCTCCACCAGCAAGTTTCCTCCTGCATCTCTTTCTTACCCCCAGCTAATCCCCATGAGCCTCTATTTTCCCTTTTCTGTATCCTGTGGACCCCCTGTGATGATCTCATGGACCCCCAGGGATCCAATGACCACAGGTCAAGTGCCACTGAATTAGTTAGATATAATAGGGGCTATCTTAGAAGTCCTGTTCACATTTTAAAAATGGATACGATACCTGAAAAATGTAGAAGCTGTGCCAACATCTAAAATATGATTTTAGAAAGGAAACAAAGCGCATGTTTTAGCACCAGGCATGTCAATCTTTGCACATCTCTGAGGAAGACGTTCTGGGGGCTTCTGTGTGTGGCCTGGGTGACACTGGCATCCTGCTCATTAGGGCCAGAGACATGTGGGCAGATTTTCTAAATGTGCTAATTTACATCTACTACAAATAAAAAGTAGTAGTAACAAATGTCCAATGAAAGATAGTCACAAAAACACTCTAAATAAATATAACCCACATTATTGGTGCTTTCTTAAGAAATAAATGTTTTTGTCAGACCAATCCAGATCCTGGACTTGTTACTAAAACTAGCCAGTTTCTTTATGGTCCTTTTACTCTTAATTATATAACTATCAAATATCTTCTGTAGTACTCCACTCAATATACCACATTAACTTTCTGTTAAAACAGATACATATGTAAGAAAAATAAACAAAAACAAGAGGAGAAGGATTTGCTTTTCCAAAGAAGTGGCTACTCAAATAAAGGCAAAAAATACAGCTTTCACAAAATTCAAAAGCTTGCAAACAGAAGAACACAGAAATGAATACAGGATCAAGCTCAAAGAGTCTAAGGGGTATGTTTACTAAACCGCGCAATTGTGTGGGGCGCACTTGAGCGTGCGCTAAGGTACCTTAGCACACGCTAATAGTGCGTTTTTGGGCCCCGCACATGTGCGCGCTGCACTAACGGGCCCGCACAAGTGCGCGGCGCGCTGAAGTGCGATAGAGGCATGGAAAGGCAATCCGAGGGCAGAGGAAGGCTCCCGAGGGGCGGGGGGATGGGGTCAATGGGTGGAGAGTGGGAGGGGAGAGGCTCCCCGCACAGGAGCGGGGCTGAAATTCCATCTAAAAAATACCGCGAGTGAAAACCTCGCGTTAGAGCTGATTTAAAGGGAAGAGAAACCATTTCCGTCAGCAATGTACAGCAAAACCGGGGTAACCTGCAAAACGTGAGCAGTGTGATACATGTGCACAGAACAAAATAGCAAATAAAACATGAAAATGACCACAACAAAATTCTACAAAATTATAATCCAGCTGGCCAATAGTGATATCAATGGGCAACATTAAAAAACACTCCCAGGAAAGCTCCAGAAAAAAGAAATGATTTTTGGAAGGGTCTACGCTCCGTAGACCCTTCCAAAAATCATTTCTTGAGCTTTCCTGGGAGTGTTTTTTAATGTTGCCCATTGATATCACTATTGGCCAGCTTGGTTATGTTTTTTTCCCCTTTTTTCGAGGTTATGTTTGAGGTTTATTTGCCCTTTTGTCACCATACAAGGTGAATGAGTCCACAGTCAAATTGTGCAGAGCAGGGTTTCTGACTCGTTCGGCCAGGTTTCCTATCTCCAGGGACTACACTGTCTCTGTGGCCACAGTGTGGTGCAGCAGACACAGCCACTGCCTGTAGGACCAGAGGGTCACAGGTTCAAATCCCAGCTGGGGCTCCTGCCAACCCAGTCCCCATATTTTACCCACCACTAAATAGAGATAGTAAAGACACTCCTTTATTGCAGAAAACATAAGCATGGTTCAAAAACCTATATTTTACCCTACACCGCACACACACCATAACAATGGGCATTACCTACAGACGAGTCCCCCAAATGCAGTCCTGGAGTGCCACAACTCAATCAGGTCATATGCTTTTTCCAAGATGAGGACATGTCAGCATGTGGGCGGAAGAGTACAGGTGGTGGAGGGGGCATTGGCTGCTAGCCACAGCAGACAGTGGCCTAGCCGTGTGCAGGCTGGCACCATCCACTGCAACAGACAGGCTCTGTCAGATGTACAGTCATGGGCTCCCCAGGGAATGCAGCCTATCAGTGGCAACACAGTGGTGCAGTGCGCACAGGCAGTGTGTGCAAGAACAGAAGGTCACAGGTTCAAAGCCCAGATGGGGCTACTGCCAATCCAGTCCACATATTTTTCCCACAACTAAACCGTGATAGTAAGGACAAACCTTTATTGCTGAGAACATACGCATGGTTAATACGCCTATATTTTACCCCACCGAGCACAGACACCATAAACAGCCGCATTACCTAAAGCAGAGTCTCCCAAATGCAGTCCTGGAGGTCCAAACACCATTCAGGTTCCATGCTGCCTCTAATAAAGATGCCTGTGCTGCATATCTATGCACCACCCCCATGGTATGCAGATGTAGCTCATGCATATTCATGAGGGACAGCATGAAAACCCGAACAGTGTTTGGCACACCAGGACTGGAGTTGGGAACCTCTGCCGTAAAGCAGCAGCCAACAGGGGCAGACACACCCACACCCACACCCACAGGCCCCATTGGCCAATGCCTCCTGGAGAGGCAGGACATTGGGCCCTGCGTGCAACTCCCAATACTAGCACTTGCATACCTTAGCAATGCCACCCTACACCTGGGTATACGGTACACAGCTCTCAAACGTTTGCTTATGAGTACTGGCAGATAGAAAATCCTATGTTAAACACAGTTTGCTGATTGAGCTCCATCATAACAATCATTCTGATGTCTGCGGTGTGTGCGTCAGGTCTGGTCTCTGACAGTGTTTATCACCCTGGGGAGTGACCCCCAACAGTATTGTGTACCATATCCATGCCTTTACTGTGTCCAGGACTGGTGTGGTGGGCATGGCTGCTGAACTCCTCTATAGTAGCACAATGCTGGCATAGGTGTTGGAGTGTATGTCTGTCTATACCAGTGGTTCTGAACCAGTCCTCCTTGAACCCCTAGGCCAGTCGGGTGTTCAGGATAGCTCTAATGAATATGCATGAGATATATATGCATTAGAGATATCCTGCCAACCTGACTGGTTTGTGGCCCTCTAGGGCTGGATTTGGAGACCCCTACCTTACACCTCTGTCATTTAAGATTGTGAGTGGGCAAGGTGCAGATCTCCAAGACATCTAAAAGGTTAGATAGAATTTGTCACATGCCTCTTTGCTTCTCACCACCACCAAAATATTGTCTATTAGACAACTTTTTGGTGGTGGTGAGAATTGAGGAGGCATGTGACACATTCTATTTACCCTTGTGATGTCTAGGACATCTGCACCTTGCCCACTCACAATCTTAAATGACAGAGGTGTAAGGCAGGGGTCTCCAAATCCAGCCCTAGAGGGCCACAAACCAGTCAGGTTGGCAGGATATCTATAATGCATATATATCTCATGCATATTCATTAGAGCTATCCTGAACACCCGACTAGCCTAGCATAGGGCATTGACTGGGACATTTTAGTGCCCGGCCACCACCTACACAAACAGTACCGGGAAAAATGGTAGAAACCATCATAAAGAATAAAATTACTCAGCATGTAGATAGTCACAACCTAATGGGAGACAGCCAACATGGCTTTAGACAAGGAAGATCTTGTCTTACTAATCTGTTATGTTTTTTTGAAGGAGTGAATAAACAGGTGGACAAAGGTGAGTCAGTTGATATTGTGTATCTGGACTTTCAGAAAGCCTTTGACAAGGTCCCTCATCAGAGACTTTTGGCAAAACTAAAGAGTCATGGGATAGGAGGCAGTGTACTATTGTGGATCAGGAACTGGTTAAAAGATAGAAAGCAGAGGGTAGGGCTAAATGGCCAATTTTCCCAATGGAGAAAGGTGAATAGTGGTATACCCCAGGGATCTGTGATGGGTCCGCTGCTTTTTGACATATTCATAAATGACCTGGAAAGTGGAATAACGAGTGAGGTTATCAAATTTGCAGATGACACAAAGCTATTTAAAGTTGTTAAAATCCAAGAGGATTGTGAAAAATTGCAAGAGAATCTTGATAAATTGGAAGACTGGGCATCAAAATGGCAGATGAAATTTAATGTGGACAAGTGCAAGGTTATGCACCTAGGGAAGAACAACCCAAACTATGGTTACACGTTGCAAGGTTCCACATTAGGAACCACCACCCAGGAAAAAGATTTAGGCGTCATTGTGGATATCATGTTAAAACCCTCGGCCCAGTGTGCAGCGGCGGCCAAGAGAGCAAATAGAATGCTAGGTATGATAAGGAAAGGAATGGAAAATTAAACAAAAGATATTGTAATGCCTCTATATCGTTCCATGGTGAGACCGCACCTTGAATACTGTGTGCAATTCTGGTCTCCGTATCTTAAAAAGGATATAGCGATTTTAGAAAAGGTACAGAGAAGAGCCACCAAAATGGTAAAGGGGATGGAAGGATACTCCTATGAAGAAAGGCTAAAAAGGTTAGGGCTCTTTAACCTGGAAAAGAGACGGCTGAGGGGAGAAATGATAGAAGTCTATAAATTAATGAACGGAGTGGAACGGGTAAACGTAGATCGATTGTTTACCTTATCAGAATATAGAAAGAATAGGGGACATGCAATGAAGCTACAGGGTAAACTATTTAAGACTAATAAAAGAAAATATTTTTTCACTCAACGTGTAATCAAACTCTGGAATTTGTTACCGGAGGATGTAGTAAAGGCTGTTAGTGTAGCTGGGTTTAAAAAAGGTTTGGACAAGTTCCTGGAAGAAAGGTCCATAAACCATTATTAAGAAGTGATCGAAGATATCAATACTTGACCCAGTACAAGCATTGTGGAACTTGTGTCTCTTGGGGAAACTGCTAGGTACATATGACCTAGATTGGCCACTGTTGGAAACAGAATACTGGGCTTGATGGACCTTGGTCTGACCCAGTATGGCATATCTTATATTCTTATGTTCTTATGACCTCAGTATGTCCTGCTGGGAGATCACTCTCACCCTGACTGTGCAGTGACCACAGCATGGCTAGGCACCACCATAGTGCTATTTAGTATTTCTTTCATGTGATATTTATGGGATTCCTTTTGGGGCCCAGTCACTGATTTATCTGCTTGTTGTGTATGCTGACATCCCAGTTCTGGGTGCATGCATTTCCACCAGGAACATGCACTATGGACTAGTGAGCAGACTGTTTGCAGCTGGTATGTGTTTTGATGGAGCGGCTTGCAGGGTGCAGCGGCTGAAGGCTTGCTGCCAGACAATATCAGATAGTGGTGGGGTGCAGCTTAGCATATCCAGGCCTAAAGTTTGTCTGCTATTGTGTTATGGATGTGTACAGAGCTGCATTGACTGACCTGTAGGGTGTCTGTTCCCCAGCAGGACCAGGGTTGATGGTCCCCTCTACTGCCACCATTGCAGGGAGGTAGAATGTGGATCTGTTGATGGGAGACCCTTCAACAATTCAAAAAGGAACTAAAAACCTACCTCTTTACAAAACACTTTGAGATCCCCTATCAACAAAAAACCTCTCCAAAACAATCACAGAAACACATCCACAATGCTCAAGACAGAACAAACGACTAACACAAGAAACTTTACATACTTCACACAACATGCAAAAGATTTACCCAAACTGTCGGCTATATCACTACTGTAAATAACTACTGGTAATTAGTTATGTTATGTTCCATGTCTTATAACCTGTATATAGTTTAAAAGCACTGTTCCAGCTAACGTTCAAAAGAATGTTCCCTGTAATTACACTTGTATATAGTTAAAACATTGTTCCTTGTAAAGTATACAGAAGTATACAAATTTTCTGTTCACTGTTCAATGTAAACCGCCCCTGATCTCTGGAAGGGGCGGTATAGAAGAAACTGTTAAATAAATAAATAAATAAATAAATGTATTTGTGAGTGATATTGCTGAAGGACTGAATGGAAAAGTCTGTATTTTTGCAGATGACACAAAACTTTGCAACAGAGTAGACTCCCCCGAGGGAGTGGTTAACATGAGGAAAGATCTACAAAAGCTGGAAGAATGGTCTAATGCTTGGCAACTACGATTTAATGTGAAAAAGTGCAGTGTCATGCACTTGGGTAGCAGAAATCCAAGGTAAATGTGCGCAATAGGGGGTGAGAGGTTCGTATGCACGGTTCAGGGAAAAGACCTTGGTGTGATTATCTCTGATGATCTCAAGTTGGCAAAGCAGTGAGACAAGGCAGTGGCAAAAGCCAGGAGGATGTTGGGCTGCATACAAAGAGGGATTACCAGCAGAAAGGAAGAGGTACTTATGCCACTGTACAAGTCACGGGTGAGGCCTCACTTGGAATACTGTGTTCAGTTTTGTAGACCATATCTTGCAAAAGATGTAAAAAGACTGGAAACTGCTCAGAGAAAGGCGACCAAAATGATTTGGAGCCTGCATCAGAAGCCTTATGAGAAGAGACTTGAAGACCTAAATATGTACACTTTGGAAGAGAGGAGGGACAGGGGAGATATGATTCAGACCTTTAAATACTTAAAGAGGAATGATGAACAAACAAACCTCTTCCAAAGACGGGGAAGCTGTAAAACTAGACGGCATAACATGAAGCTGCAAGGTGGTAAATTGAAAGGCAATGTCAGGAAATATTTTTTCACTGAAAGGGTGGTGGATGCTTGGAATGCCCTCCCAATGGAAGTGGTGGGGGCAAACATGGTGACGGAATTCAAAACGGCATGGGACAAACACAGTGGATCCCTTTACAGCAACAGGATAAAAACAAAATAAACGGTACCATCTAACTTCTGAACCATCTAATGTCTCAACAAATAGGGGTGTCCTACATGGAGTGGTGGGTTCACCCCTAAACAAAGACGTGGGGAGGGGTGGCCTGCACAGAGCGACAGGTGCACCTACTCTTGCCATCTTGATGGGCAGACCAGATGGACCATGCTGGTCTTTATCTGCCATCATTTACTATGTTACTATGTTACTATGTAATGATATTGCAGGGTACACAATTTGTACTTTCAGTATTTGCACACTCCATTCTATATCCAAAGATTCATGTCGTGCAATGGAAAAAATCGTGCAACATCATGAACTTCCTTGCAACTTTAACATGGCTGCCACATGTATCAACTCTGTTGATGTTATCCTCTAAAGCAACCAATCCTCTCAATCTTTGCATAGCAACCAATCCAAAGTGTTTCTTTTAGACTAATGATTGCCATTCGATGTGGAGGATAAGCTCATTTGGCTGTGTCAAATTTAGCTTGAATATCCAAAATGTTCACATTTGTTCAACTCTTGTTCCCTAATTTAAGACGGGACATAATCAAACGCCCTTAAATGTAACTATGCAAATTCATGTCCCAATTTCAGATAGTGCTGTACCCTTAGTGTAGCAATCTTCTGGGTCTTCAATCATGACTGGTATTCCCTGAGTCTAATTTTCAGTTGCTGTATAACAATTTACAGGGGCATTGAATCATATATACATTTATTTTATTTAAACGTTTTCATATACCGCCCCTTCCAGTGATCAGGGGCAGTTTACAAAGAACATAGAACATATCAAACTATTTATTTAGGTACTATTTACAAATCAGCTGTTCACATATACAGCAGAATAGCGGATGCTGAGGCAGAGCTATTTATTTATTTATTTATTTTATTTATTTATGCTTTTCTTCTATAACGCCTCTTCCAGAGATCAAAGGCGGTTTACAGATAATGAAAATTGAACAAGGTTTTACATGGAACAGTGTTTGTAACTATTTACATTCAACTTTTGTATGAACAATAACAGCTTTTGTAACTAATTACAGTCAACTCTTACAGTGTAGGGTAGGGATGGGAACAGGATAAGGGAGAAATATATTAAATTGAGTTTCATAAAGAGTTTAGCGGGGGGGGGGGAGAGTAATTACCTAATTAAGCTATATCAAGTGAGAAAGAGGTTCAGGAGGGTATTATTTATTATATATGTATTACTCTAATATATAGCAGAGATAAGTAGGGAGGGATCATGGTATTCAAGGGGGAGTAATAGAGGTGTTGAGGTTAAACTGTTGAATGAAGAGGAACATTTTAAGCTCTTTTCTAAAAATCTGTAGATCTTTTATTAGTCTTAGGTTGTCTGGAAGAGCATTCCAGAGAGTAGGGGCTACAAACAAGAAAGCTCTTGAACTTGTAGTTTTGATTGTGTTACGAAAATGGGCTGGAATTGAGAGGGTATTCTGGGTGCACGTTCTTCTGGATCTAATGTGGTCAAGGGTTAATAAGAGAGGAAAGGCATGAGGGGGTGATCTTATTGTATAGTTTGAAAGTTATCAATAGATATTTGTATTTGATACATGCTTCTATGGGTAGCCAGTGGAGGGTCTGGAGTAGTGGCATGATGTGGTCGTATCGGTGAGCATTATGAATTGTACGGGCAGCAAGGTTCTGTGAAATTTGAAGTTGATGTGTGGTTTTTTTGGGGTAGGCCATGAAGTATGCTGTTACAATAATCGAGGTGAGGCATAATAAGGGCCTGTAGGACTGAGAAGAAGTCACTATTATCCAGAAGTTAGTGGTTGAATTATTTTTAGTTTAAAGCAAATTGTCTTGGTTAAGCTTTTATATATGAGGACATGGATAGTGACTGGTCGAGAATGATACCTAAGAATTTGACTTCCTGTTTAACTTCTATAGTAACTTCATTTATGCAAATTTTAGCGGGTGGTGAAAGGCTCTGGTCCTGGGTTATGTATAGAATTTCTGTTTTATTGAAATTGATACATAGGTTGTATGCAGAGAGCCAATTGGTAATGTCCTTGAGACACTTGAATTTGGGGGCAAAGGGGGTTGGAGATATCTATTGGGTGATAGAACATTATATCATTTGCATATAGATGATAATGTACTTTATGTTTCCAGAGAATGTTGCAAATGGGTTGCATATAAAGGTTAAAAAGGAGAGCAGAGAGGGAGGAGCCTTGAGGAACACCCTGGGTCTGGTTGAAGATAGAGGAGGTTGCTGAACCAATCAGGACCTGTTGTGTGCGATCTGTGAGATAAGATTTAAACCAATGTAATACAGTACCTCGTAGGCTAATTTGTTGAAGTCTGGAAATGAGAGATTTGTGGCAGATGCTGTCAAAGATGGCAGCTATATCGAGAAACACAAATATAAATACTTGTTTGTAGTTGTTAATGCCGCAAATGAGTGTATTCAAGAGAAACAGCAAAAGGGTTTCGACACTGTGGTGTTGTTTAAAACCATACTAGTACAGGTAGTGTGCCATCTGGCCAAAATTTTCTGCTTAGTAATAGGATGATCCCAATAAATTCCTTGTATAGATCCTTGAAAAAAACGAACAACCGCCACATTGATTATGGCCTAGCTGTTCCTCCGCATAAGTTAGCCATAGGATGTGCAACCATATCAAGGATATTCTTCCCCTGGGTATAGGAAAACATGACTTCTTGGAGAAAACAATCATGAATGCACAGAATCTGCCAGTGCTTCTTAATGATAGCTGAAATATTCGTTATCATCATAGCATATGGTAACACACAGGTGATCCGATCCTCCTGTTGTTAGTTTTGTGGGATTAGCCACCACTCTCGATTGGTATATAAAACCAATATAAGCTTTATAAGTTCATTTTGTGAATAACCCCACTCAATTAGGGATTGGTACAGCTCACTGGCATACAGTATAACTTGTAATCCTGTACAGATGTACAAATGTGTCTAACCCTAAGGAATTGACCTGCTGAGACTTTATTGTCTTTTTTGACTGCTTGTGGCATTGATGATTGGAGGAGCTAGGCTTATGAGTGGTAACCACGATCTGGATTAGGCTTGGTAAATATCTCTGATAGTATACTTAGACATGGTTTCACAGAATTTCTGGCATAAGATCATGGCAAAAGAAAAATCTTTGGGGTAATTCTCTATAGCAGGAGTCAATAGATTCATAAAGCAAAATATCCAGTTAGCATTTTCCATAGAGCTCCAGACCAAACAAACTGAGCAAATTAGGAAAGAGGAAGGAAGATCACCAACACTGCAACAATTACTGTAAGAGCAGGCTGGCTAGAGCCAACCCCCATTCAAGATGCAAATGCTCTTCTTCAAAATGCCTTCCTTACTACCCAAAAGTTACCAGTTTGAGGCCAGCCTGTGATGAAATGGAAGGAACAGAATTTGAGATTCTTTATTGTCATGTTTGAATATGAAGCAAAATATTAAATTGTGTTGATATTTCCCATGTTGTTTCAAATGAATCCACATATCCATTCCCTACTGTCTGTATGCACCTCAGTGTTCCCTGCAGCCTCTGTGTCTCTATGTGGTTCCCCGCTGCCTGTCTGTGTGTGTATATAGGTGGATTTACAGTGCTGTGGGTATTAGTGTGTGTGTATATAGGTGGATTTACAGTGCTGTGGGTATTAGTGAGGGTATTGTCTTGGTTACAGCTTTTATATATAAGGACATGGATAGTGACTGGTCGAGAATGATATCTAAGTATTTGACTTCCTGTTTAACTTCTATAGTAACTTCATTTATGTAAATTTTGGCAGGTGGTGAAAGGCTCTGGTTCTGGGTTATGTATAGAATATCTGTTTTATTGAAATTAATACATAGGTTGTGGAGGAAGGGTAATGTTGGCACTATCTGGATAAATGCTGACTTTATCCTGTCAGTGGGATTTTCAAGTTGGCACTTAACCAGACAACTTATTGATTTTGTTATGTGCTGTCAAGTCTGGGCAACTTAGGCAGCATGAAAAGTTCTCCTAAGTTGCAATCTGGATAAGTGCTGATTGAAAATCCTTTTAACCAGATAATGTTGGCACGTATTCAGATAGCACTGCTCAGCTCCAATTAGTGGTGGGAGTCACTTGGATTCTGGTGGTAGGGAGTCATGAGGTGCTGGTGGAAGTAGCACCAGATACTGGTGGAGGGAGGCAGGAGTCATGGATGATAGTAACATATGGTTTGTGCTGGCCATGCTGCATGAAGTCCACAGGGAGCACAGGAGAGCTATGAGGAGGTATCCATATTGGAGGGTCTTCAGGCCCAGAACCCAATTCCTGGACCTCACAGATGAGCAAGCAGTGTCTCACTCAGATCCACTTTGGTAAGGCATCCATCTACCATCTCTGCCAGGAGCTAGAGCTGCTCCTCTGTTCCACTACACAGAGGGGCAAGCCCATGCCCATCCACCTCAAAGACACCACGACCCTCACCTTCATAGCCACTGGCAGTTTCCAGTATGTGTTGGCTGCCACTTTGGGTCTGTGCCAATCAAACATATCGCAGTGCAGCTCTCAGTTTCTGATGTCCTTTATAACCCGCACTGCACACTATGTAACACACCCTCAGGCTGTGCTGCAGAGGCAGCAACCAATTTTATGAGGTGGCCAACTACCCATTGGTACTGGGTGTCATTGACTCACGCACATGTAGTCCTCAGGCCCCCACAACAGAGGGAAACTACCTACTACAAAGGAAACATAGAAAAATAGAAAACTGAGAATAAATAAAGACCATATAACCTATCCAGTCTGACCTTCCATACCAACTACTAAGCTTTACAGTCCCTTTTTTTCCCTTACAAATCTGTTCCATGCTTTCTTGAATCGAGATATACAGTAGTCCTCGTCTCTACCACCTCCATTTGGAGACCATTCCATGCATATTCCATTTGTTCCATAAATAAATATTTCCTCAAATTACTCCTAAGTCTGTCCCTTTTCACTTTCATCCTATGCACACTCATTGTAGAGTTTTCTTTCAATTGAAGAAGGCTATACTCTTGTGCATTTATGCCAGGGACATATTTAACCCTAGAATTACCGAGATTTTTTGCACACACTGAATGACCCCACGACAAATGTTAATTGTTAACCATGAAAAATTTAAACTAAACAGACAAAATATTACATGCCAGAATCCAGTATAAGTCTTTAGTTCTTACTTTCAAGGCCCTAAATAACTACCCCCCTACGCCAATCAGCAAACTTATCCATGGCACCCTGGAAAACAGAAAAAGGAGAACTACATCATTGAACACCTTAATAGTCCCAAAAATAATAACGAAGTGCACTAAGGCCACCTCCAACAGGGCTTTCTCCTTATTTGCACCTCTAAACTGGAATGCACTACCGCACGAAATCCGTGCTATCAAAAACCTAATCCTATTCAGAAAAGCATTGAAATACCACTTATTCACAAAATGCTACCCAGAAGTCAACCTAGCCATTAACAATACTAGCACCTCAATACAACCAGAAAAGGGCTAGTTGGTCAATCTTCTCTCTAGTCCTATTAGTCAACCACATTGCAACATCTAAATCATGTTTTATATCACTGTATATATTATTTAAGTCAATCTGTACATAGTTCCCCCGGTTGTCCTATGTTGAATCTTCCTGTTCAATGTAAAACTCAATGTTACTTGTATGCATTGTAGTATGTTCTTGTTTCAATGTACACCGCACTGATTGAAATAGCGCGGTATAGAAAAATTGTTAAATAAATAAATAAAAATAAATAAATAAATTATTTATTATATGAAGGTTAAATGTTTTGAAATTTAATGCTTTATCATAAAATTACATGAAGAAGAGTTGCCAAGAAAACATTTTTTGCATGCACTTGATGAACACAGTAAAGTACTATAGTCCTTTGCATGAGACACAGACAATTTCTGAATGTTCTTTACAAACATTGTGCTTGCAGGAGGTGCAAACTATGTTGATTTTCTTGTCTTTTTCTCTGGAACAGCAGTGACACCTTGCCCTTTTCTTTGGGATCCCGACATTGCAAACAGCATCAGTGCAATTATTCTGAAGCAGCTGCTTTCCTAATTCCAAGAGGAATAGACAACGTCTGTGCTTGGACTGCCATTCTGGATTTAGTGACATCCAAACAATGTAGGCGTTCAAAGCACTGATGTCCAACATGTTGTAAAAGATTGTCACTGGCCAGTGTCTTGTCATTCGTTTTGTGGTATACGTGCGCAACTTTTGATCTGCCGTATCTACTCCACCTTTACTAGAATTATAGTCCAAGATCATGCATGGTTTTTTGTCTGGACATGTGTTATCTACTTCTTCTTGATCATGCAAATTGCTCAGAAGAACAATCACTTTTCCTTTCTTCGGGCAATAGGAAACCAGAGTGGCGTCATAGCGAAAGGCAAACAGTGAAGTGAATAACTCTCGGTCCTTTGCTGTTACAAATTCTGGAGGTAATTCTTTTCTGTTCTTTCGAATTGTCCTCAAAAGTGTCATTTGCTTTTCTAGCAATTTCCATGACAGGGATAAACTGCAGAAGAAATTGTCAACAGTAACATTTCTGCCAGATAGTGTCAATCCTTCAGTGAGTTGCAGCACAACCCTTTCACCCTGATTCTGTTCCCTGTTTTGTCCGAGTTCCCTTCCTGTATATACTTGAGGACGCAGAACATATGATGTTGCACTGTCACACAACATCCGTAGCTTTATGCCATTTTTCCCAGGTTTTCTGGGAATATATTGTCTGAACGGAACACGGCCACAAAATGTAAGCAGTTGCTCATCCATGGTAACATTTTCACCAGGAACAAAGGCGTCAGTTAGAGTTGCTTCCCAGGTATCAAAAACGTGTCTGATTGAAGCAAGCTTATGCATGCCTCGTTGTTCAAATCTGTTGGTTGCATCATCAAATCTGAAAGCACAAGAAATTTGCTGAAAACGGTTACGGGCCATATTTTTGCCAAAAACAGAACGACCATCTTCAAGGTTCCACAACTGAACTATGGATTCATTTTGTGACTTGTACATGCCTGAGAGGATCAGAAGTCCAAGAAAACGTTGAAATTCTCTGTCTGTCAAATCTTTCCAGGTGTCGTCATAAATGTGTCTTCCTTGTTTGCTCGTCCACATCATGATTTCATTCAATAAGTTCTTCCTCATGAACAACTGGCATGCTGCGAGAGGGCCATCAACATTTCGTACAGCATACCTTGTAGGACCTTGTTGTACGGGCATGACATTAGCTCTGGCATATCTTCCAGAAGCTTGATTTATAGGTTTCCTGTTCCATGATGTGGCATCCTTAGATACATAGGCTTCAATGGCAACATTTGTACTTATAGTTGATGACCTCTTAGCTCCTCTACGACCACAACTAAGATTCCTCACAGATGATACTGACAGATGATACTGACACCGAGGACTCCTGCCTTCTTTCCCATCCAGCACAGCCTCGACCTTTGCCTCGACCTGTAACTTGACTCTTTGCTGCAGGCGATGTTACCGGCTCAACATCAGTCTCACATTCACTTGGCGACCAACTGCCGTCACCATCTGAATCATGACTGTCATGATAAGATTTATCGCCCAAACTTGGCTGATAAGCTTCTTCGCTTGTTGAATATGCTGCATCATCAGACGACTCAGAGCCGTCACTGTCAGCATGTCGTTGCAATATTCCTCTTACTTGGGCAGCTGAATACTTTCATTTTGACATCATAAACAATAACCTAAAATAAATAAACAAAGATAAAGTTGAATAAAACACAAAGCAGTTTTACTATAGATATATGGATTGGAGGAGTGGCCTAGTGGTTGGGGCAAGGTACTTCAGGCCAGAAGGTTGGAGGTTAAAATCCCACTAGAGGACAGCAACCTTGGGCCAGAAGGACTGGGGTTTCTAGTTCCACAGGTGCTCCTTGTGGTCTTGGGCAAGCCACTTAACCCTCCATAGCCCATGTTCCTTCCAAGTAGTTATCTCCAAGTTATAATGCCCTGTTCAATGTAATTTCAGTTTGTTCAATGTAAACTGCATTGATGCAGAATAGCACAGTATATAAGAGAATGTAAATAAATAAAATATACAATAATCATGATGAACAAGCTGAAAACCTTTATATTTCATTGGAAATAATGAGAGAACATATGATATCAATTACAGAAAGTGTGTAATTTTCATAAAATAAGAGTACAAAAAATAAATAACACATAATTAATGATAAATAGCTTTGTCAGATCAAAAAATTCACAAAACTGCAAATTGTATCATGATCCAAACTGGATGTAAGCAACTTGGGTCAAAATTGACTCCACTAGTACTCTGTGCTGCAATTCATCACTAGCATCACCTAGCCTAGCGGATGAAAATTATTTCTTTCATGGCACAATATAAAGAGAATATTGACATGTGAAAAGTCATTAAAAGATTGCATTCTTGAACAACTAGTTTCCGAGATACTCGTTGTGAAACTTGCAATGGGGTCACTTTTGACCCTGTCGGTACTCCCAGGGTTAAATATCTCTAATATATCTCTCCTCTCCATCTTTCTCCCTAGGATGCTCAATTTATTTATATACCGCCTGTGTAGAACAGTGTGGAAAGGCTTTTCTGAAATTTAAGTACACCACAACTAATCCTCTTCCTTGGTCCAACTATCTGGTCACTCAGTCAAAGAAATTAATCAAATTTCTCTGATAATACCTGCCTCTCGTAAACCCATGCTTTCTCACATCCTGCAATCCACTGGATTTCAGAAACCTTACTGTCATCAGTTTTCACAGTATTTCCATTAATTTACTTAATATAGAGGTGAGACTAACCTACCTGTAGTTCCCAAATTCCTTTTCCTTTTAAATTTATTTTCTTAACAAAAAGATTTGTTGCCCTTTAAAAAACCCTTTTCAGTTTTGCCCATCTCTTTTTTACATCGCTCAGCTGTTCCCATCCAGCTAGTTACTCCATGAGGTATTGTCCCATCTAAACAAAGTTAGTTTTCCTAAAGTCTAGGACCCTCACTTCTAAATGATGTATTCCAACCCTTGTCTTAATACTGAATTACACCATTCAGTGATCACTGGATGTGAGACGATCACCCACTATAACATTAGAAATAGTCTTCCCACTTGTAAGCACCAGGTCCCGTATGGCCCTTTCCTGTGTGATTCTCATTTCTAGTTGCCAGTAAAGTTCTATCTGTAGAGAATCCAGGGTCTTCTTACGTCTAGATGACATCATAGCAGAGATGTCCTAATCAACATCCAGCATATTGAAATCATCTATCAGTAGCACTTCTTCTTTCATAGCAATACAGCAAATTTATTTATTTATTTATTTAACCAGTTTTGTATACCACCTTATCCATCAATCAAAGTGGTTGACAAGACAACAAAGTTTTACATATTGAGGGTATGGGAAAACAAAAATGATATATTACAATATAAATACGAAACAAAACAGTATGTTATAATACTATATCATAGTGAAATTAAATATACATTACAATATAAATACAAAACAAAACAATATATTATAATACTATATTATAGTGAAATAAAATATACATAATGGTTAATTTAAGTTATTTCACCAAATGATTCTATAAATAAGTAAGTCTTTAAAGATTTGCGAAAGTCCTTAAGGTCTTCCTGAGTTCTTAAGACTTCTGTAATAGAATTCCATAACTCTGGTGCCATAAAGGGAAACGCTCTTTTAGAAGTCATTTGTTTTGATTTGTTGAAGTTTCAAGGAGTATTAAGTTTATTGATATTTTGAGATCGTCTTGGTCTTATGCTCTTGTCTTTTGAAATAATAGATTGTAGAATATCCGCTGAGGATTGGTGAAAAATTTTGAAAATAGTCATTAGGTTTTTATATTTTGCCCTTGCAATAACTGGAAGGAAATGTTACTGTTTGAGGACAGGAGTTATGTGTTCAAAGTTTGTAGAGCCAGTTAAAATACGCGCAGTGGTGTTCTGAACTATTTGGAGAGGATGGATAGAGTGTTTAGGAAGACCTTGATACAAGATGTTTCCAAAATCAAGTAGAGGTGTTATGACTGCCTGACATACCGTGTGAAAGTGTTTTGTATTTAGTATTGAAACATAGAAACATAGAAACATGATGACAGAAAAAGACCACATGGCCTATCTAGTCTGTCCTTCCATAACAACAACTACAACAGTCCACTTTTTACCTTTAGAGATCCTCTGTGTTGGCCCCATGCTTTTTTTAATTCAGTTACTGTCCTCATCTCTACTACCTCCACTGGGAGACTATTCCATGGATCCACTACTCTTTCTGTAAAGAAATATTTCCGCATATCACTCCTGAATCTATCTCCCTTCACCCTCATCCCATGTCCCCTCGTAGCAGAACTTGCTTTCAATTGAAAGAGGCTCTCTCCCTGAATATTTATGCCACGGAGGTATTTAAACATTTCAATCATATCACCTCTATCCCGCCTTTCCTCTAAGGTGTACATATTAAGATCCTTAAGTCTGTCCTCATATGCTTTAGAATAAAGCCCATTAATCATTTTAGTAGCAACCCTCTGCACCGACTCCATCCTGTTCACATCCTTTTGAAGGTGCGGTCTCCAGAATTGCACACCATACTCCAAATGAGGTCGGACCAAAGACTTATAC
Source organism: Ichthyophis bannanicus (assembly GCA_033557465.1). Classification (NCBI taxonomy): domain Eukaryota; kingdom Metazoa; phylum Chordata; class Amphibia; order Gymnophiona; family Ichthyophiidae; genus Ichthyophis; species Ichthyophis bannanicus. The sequence continues at coordinate 1,236,194,660 of CM066031.1, read as the reverse complement.
AGAGGCATTATCACCTCCTTTTTTCTGCTAGCCATTCCTCTCCGTGTGCACCCAAGCATCCTTCTAGCTTTTGCCGTCGCCTTTTCTACCTGTTTAGCTACTTTAAGATCATCAGACACAACCACGCCTAGGTCCCGCTCTTCTTTAGTGGACAAAAGTACTTCACCTCCTATACTGTATTGCTCCCTTGGATTGCTGCAGCCCAAATGCATGACCTTACATTTTTTAACATTAAAACCCAGCTGCCAAATTCTAGACCATTCTTCAAGCTTAGCTAGATCCCTCCTCATGTTATCTACACCTTCCTGGGTGTCTACTCTATTGCAGATTTTGGTATCATCTGCAAAGAGGCAAACCTTACCCGACAGCCCTTCCGCTATATCACTAACAAAGATGTTAAAAAGAATCGGACCAAGGACAGATCCCTGGGGCACACCACTGGTAACATCCTTCTCCTCAGAGTGAGCTCCATTTACTTGTACTCTTTGTCGCCTCCCACCCAACAAATTTCTAACCCAAGCAGTAACTTTAGGGTCCATCCCTAGGGTGCTCAGTTTGTTTATAAGTCGCCTGTGAGGAACAGTGTCAAAGGCTTTACTGAAATCTAAATACACCACATCTAGAGCTCTCCCTCGGTCCAACTCCCTGGTCACCCAGTCAAAGAAATCAATCAGATTTGTCTGACAAGACCTGCCTCTGGTGAATCCATGCTGCCTCGGATCCTGTAATCCACTGGACTCCAGAAACCTCACTATTTTCTCTTTCAGCAGCGTTTCCAATAATTTACTCACCACCGAAGTTAAACTAACCGGCCTGTAGTTTTCAACCACATCCTTACTTCCGCTTTTGTGTAAAGGCACCACATGAGCCTCTCTCCAGTCCTTTGGCACCACTCCCGACTCCAACGAGGCATTGAAAAGGTCAGTCAGTGGAGTTGCTAGAACGTCCCCAAGTTCCCTCAGTATTCTAGGGTGTATCCCATCTGGTCCCATCGCTTTGTCTACTTTAAGTTGAGCTAGTTTCTCACGAACACAGTCTTCTGAAAATTGTTCAAGATGTCCCTCGCTTCTGTTCTTATTTGTGGGTGTTTTCTGAGGTCCTGCTCCTGGTTCTTCATCTGTGAACCCAGAACAAAAATATTTGTTAAGCGGGGGGGCGGAGCCTGATGCCGAGCGAAGTGGACGTGTAGTGCGGTGGCTCCGTGGAGACTCAGCAAGAATCCTGCTTATTTAGTACCTGATTCAGGCTTTAAGTTTTCTTAAACGACAGACGGTACCTTTATGATGGCGGGCCCGAAACCGCAACGGTTAAACTACTCAGGGGCAGCGAATAGCAGCGCAAAGCGGTCCAAAACGGAGCCTATTTCCCCACAAAAAATGGCGCCAACACGGGAGGGGCCTGATGCCCACCTCGAACTTCTCACCGAGATACGTGGAGTTAAGGAACTCGTCAAAGCCAATGGTTCAGCTCTAGCTTCTATGCAAGAGGATCTGGTCGGGCTCAATGCTAAAATAGAGAGCTTGTCTGTGCGCCAGGACAAGGTGGAGGGTATACTTACCGTTCATGAGGCCCGCATAGCAACTATCTCCAAAATGGAGAGACAGATCAAGGCGCTGCAGCGCGAAGTTGAAGACGGCAATAATCGTGCACGCCGCAACAACATTCGACTGGTGGGCCTGCCGGAGGGGGCAGAAGGACAGGATATGTGCGCTTTTCTTTTTAAGGCCATTCCCGAGATTCTGCATTGCACCTTCGACAAAGATTTCGAAATCGATCGTGCTCATAGAGTTCCTTCACACATTGTGGCACAAAACTCCAGACCACGGCCTATCGTTCTGCGCACTTTGCGATATCAACAGGCTGCGCAGATCCTGGAATTGGCGCGCTCAAGAGCCCCGATTGAATTCGAGGGGCGCAAGCTCTCTTTCTATCCCGATCTTGCCAAATATACTGTTACCCGGCGCAAGAAGTTATTGGAGTTTCGACCCCGACTTCAACAGCTCCAGGCACGTTTTGGCCTTATGTATCCTGCGCGTATGCGAGTTACCTACCTCAACCACACTCGCACCTTTGAGGAGCCTGACGCACTGCAGCAGTTTTTGGATGACGCTGAAGCAGCTCAGATGCGCTGAGCCTTGGCTTGGGGCTGAATTCCTCCTCCTCCTGAAAGTTCTATCATCAGCGTAATGTAATGTCCCGGTTGCTGCTTCATACTACGCTGTGGCCCCTCCGGGGTTCTCCGGAGGCTTGAGGGCTCTTTCCCTGCGCTTTTGGCGTTGGAGTGATTCGTGGACTGAATTTGTCTTAAAGATTCCTTTCGCTACCCTGTTAAGGTGTAAAGGTTATATTCTCCTTATTAACAACGACTTTACCGAAGATCCCTTAATCTGTTATATAATCCCTGATGTTGGATATTTGGTTTTCTACGTATCGCTGTTTTTCTATATGGATGTTGTAAATTAAGGTTATATCCCTGGCCGTTCTGTATTACAAGCGGTTAGGGTCTGGCCTTTTCTTTGGGTCTCCGGAGCCAGCTTCGCCGGCCTGTGCTCACCTTTTTTATGTGTTCCGGGTTTTGCCTCTCCTCTGGGGTGCACACTGGGGGTTAGCTTTGGTAATACATTTCAGATGCTATTAGTCTTTAATTGCTATAATTTGCCTAAATGTAACCTTTGGGATAACTGGCTTTCTTCTCAGACCATGATGTGCTCTCTTCTCTGGCCCTTAGGGGATATTTCAACAGCTTGTTTTAATGGCTCCGTGTAAATTACTCTCCCTCAATGTACAGGGTATTAATAGTCCGGTCAAGAGGCGGAAAATCTTGGATTATGCACGCCGGAAAGGGGTTGACATATTATTACTCCAAGAGACACATCTGAATCTACATGAGTCACTGAAACTTGGGCAGCGACCCTATAAAGTCATAGCATATTCCCCAGCAGTCAGGAAGCATAATGGGGTTGCTATTCTGGCCAGATGTTCTCTTGGGTTAACGGTGCTAAGTGTTAAATCCGATTCAGATGGTCGCTGGGCCAAAGTGTTATTTAAGTTGGGAGAGCTTGAGGTGTTGCTCATGTGTTTATATGCTCCAACAGTGGATAACTCTGTTTTTTTCACAGCAATTGCAGAGGAGCTTCACGCCGATAGCGGGAAGCTGATCATGGTCGGGGGGGATTTTAATCAAACATTGGATCCTCTGATTGACCGTCAACCCCCCCGTTCTATTCAGCGGTCCCGAGGGCACCTTATACTTACCTCCATGATCCATGAGTTGGCTCTCGTGGATATTTGGCGCCTTCAGAATCCGCAGGAATTGGAGTTTACCTTCTTCTCAGCGCCACATGCGTCGCAGTCCCGTATAGATTATTTTTTGGTCTCCAAGGCCTTAGTTCCTAGTATGGGTCCCTCTCATCTTCACTCAATTCATATCTCGGACCACGCGCCCGTTTCTGTGCTTTTGCAAGATGATTCCTTACCAACTCCATCTCCGAATTGGGCCCTGGATAGATCTCTCCTTGATATTCCGGAATTCCAGATTGAAATAAACTCTGCCATTTCTGATTATTTCCAGTTTAATTTGGTTCATGCCACTTCCCCCTGGGCTTGGTGGGAGGGTTTTAAGGCCACGATTAGGGCGGTCATCACCGGTTTTGATATACGACTTAAAAAGCAGAGGAAACAACGGTTGCAGGCTTTGGAGCTGCAGATTAAAGCTGGAGAACGGATTCTTGTTCGTCGTTCTGACCCGTGTATTCTACTGCGTCTTCAGCGCCTCCGTTTTCAATATAACACCCTTATGTCTACCGAGGCCTCCCTATGTGTACGCCGGCAACAGGGGTACTATTACCGTGAGAAGAATAAAGCGGGTAAGCACCTAGCGTCCATATTAAAGGGCAAACGCGAAAGAAAGCGAGTTAGTGCCATTAAAAACCCGTTGGGGTCGGATCTCTTAGTCACAGACGCATAGATAGCCGAAGCCTTTCGGGATTATTACGCTCATTTGTACAGCTCTGAATGCGAATTTCTGCCTGAGGGCTTCGCACAGTTAATAGCCAACTTACAACATCCTACCCTCTCTGAGGATCATCGGGTAGCGCTTGATGCCCCCATTACCATTGCGGAGATTAAAAAGGCAATCATATCCATGGCCCCGGGTAAGGCAGCTGGCCCCGATGGGCTACCGGTGGAATTTTTTAAAAGTTTTGCTCATGCCCTTGCCCCTTCTTTAGAGCAGTATTTCCGTCTTTTATCAGCGGCGGGGCAATCAACAGGTTCCTTTGCGGTCGCTAATTTAATAGTGTTTGAGAAACCGGGTAGAGATCCTCAACTTGTTCCCAACTACCGCCCCATATCCTTGCTTAACGCGGACTACAAGATTTATGCCACCATACTGTCAGCCCGGCTTTCAGGGATTATCCCATCCTTAATCCACCCCGATCAGTGTGGCTTCACGGAGGGACGCTCGACAGCTGACAATGCGCGTCTATTATGTCATATCTTATTAGGTGCAGATAAGATGGAGAAACCATTGCTGGGTCTTTCTTTAGATGCAGAAAAGGCCTTTGACCGCTTAGAATGGCCTTTTCTTTTTGCGACTCTCCGCTGGTTCGGCTTTGGGGAGGCTTTTCTACGGGCCCTTCATCCCTTATACTTAGACCCCATTGCTCGGATCTGTGTCAATGGTGTAATATCGGCCCCCCTAGCTCTGCAGCGTGGCACCCGCCAAGGATGTCCGCTTTCCCCATGCTCTTTAATCTTGCAATGGAGCCTTTAGCTCTTCTCATAAGGCAGAACTTGGACATCCAGGGTGCCAAGGTTGCAGGGCTGGAGATTAAGCTCTCTGCATACGCGGACGATCTACTTTTATTCGCTTCGCCCGATTCTCTTCCTATAATATTGGATACTATTGAGAAATATTCGAGATATTCAGGATATAAAATTAACTGGACTAAGTCTGTGATGTTTCCTCTGAATAAGTGGGCTCACAAGGAGGCCATTGGTGAATATCCCTTTTTGTGGGAATCGGGCGCAGTGAAATACTTAGGGATCCGTTACTGCTATCCGTTTGAAGAAATGCTTCGTCGGAATGTGGAGGAGATCCTTGCTTTAACGCGGGATCTGACTACGCGGTGGTCCCCCCTGGCGCTTTCCTGGTGGGGTAGATTAGACACCATAAAAATGATGATTGTCCCCAAAATTAATTACTACTTAGAGATGCTTCCCTGTTATCTCCCCACTCAGACATATCAACACCTGGAGCGGCTACTCTTGCAGTTTTTATGGGATAATAAGGTGCCGAGGATCGCTAGAGATAAACTACGACTTCATCGGGAGCAGGGCGGTGTAAATTTTCCTAATTTTCGCTCCTACCATCATGCCTTCCTGCTTAAGCAGGGGTCCCGATGGATGGAAGGCTCTCCCAATGGGCGCCCGATTTGGACTCTCTTGGAAGAGAAGCTGCTAGCCCCAGTGCCCTTGCGGTACGTCCCAGGAATGCAATTTCCAACTACTTTTCTGCTTCCCACTATTATTATTGATACACTTAAAGCGTTCCAGTTGTTTATCAAAACCTGCGAGTCTAAGGGTGCCTCTCATTTCCTTTTGCCTATATGGTATAATCCTATGTTCACCATTCTGAAGAAACCTGTTGCTTGGAAAGCCTGGTATTCCCGGGGGATTTGGCTGGTGAATCATTTACAAATCTCTGGCAGGTGGAAGACTTTTGTGGAGCTTAGACGGGAGTTTGATCTTCCCATATCCTGTCAGTTCCAGTGGCTCCAGCTTAGGCACTGTCTGGGAGGGGCTGGTGTAGCCCCGATCTTGGACCCTAGTACTGAGGGTGTCATTGTCTTTTTATATCAAATTAGACAAGGTAAGGGAATAGTGTCAAAGATTTACAGGAGATTTGCTGGATCCTTGCCCCCTGTGATGAGCAAGGTACAAAAGAAATGGGAACGTGACACAGGGAAGGTGCTCTCTGAACCTCAGTGGAGGAAGTTTTGGTGTAAGCAAGTCAGGGTGACTAGGTCTGCCTCTCTGACCCAGACACTGTATTTTTTCGCTCATAATTGTTTTTATTCTCCGGTTGCTCTCGCACGATGGGATAATTCCCTTAGTCCCCTTTGCTGGACATGTGGGGATGAGGTAGGCACTATAAGGCACCTAGTTTTTGAATGTAGAGGGGTGCGCTCTTATTGGAACTCCGTATGGGACCAGGTGCAGAGCGTCCTCCAGTTCAGAGAGCCCCTTTCTTGGCAGATAGTAGGTCTCCGCTCTGCAGCGGATGAACCTTCTCTTCCTCAACATGGCGTTTTTCTACTCGACTTCATGATCAGTATTGCGATCTGCTTAATTATGAAATACTGGAAAAATACCACGAACGCTACTTTTCATGAATGGTGGAATCTTGTCAGTTTATATAGCCAGTTTGAACAATGCTCCCGTGAATCTAAGCCTAAGTCTGGGAAACATCTCCTTAAATGGCAATTGTTAAATGACTTTGTTGCCTCGGCTAAATTACGTAGCTGACCCAGTTAGTATATGGCGATCTCCCAATTAGGAGGTCTGAATATGTACCCTGGAGGAGAGTGCTGGGGTGGGTGGGGGGTAGGGAAGGGTTTTATTGGGGTTTTGATTTTGTCTGGTGTAGTATTAGGCTATGCTGTGTTTAGTTCGTTTTTAATGTTTTTTTTTTTTTTGTGCTTTGCTGTGTTTTGTTCTGTTGTATACATGAAAATAAAGACTTTAAAAAAAAAAATATTTGTTAAGCAATTCCGCTTTATCCTTATCAGCTTCTACATATTCCCCCCTTCTCCCTTGAGTCTGACAATACCACTTTTGCCCTTCCTCTTCTCACTAATATATCTGAAAAATGTCTTATCCCCCCATTTTATTGCATTGGCTATTTCCTCCTCCTTTTGAATCTTTGCCTTCTTGACTACTTTGCAAGCTTCTCTAAGTTTTTCCAAATACAGATGCCTGTCTTCCTCTCTCTGTGATCTCTTGTATTTCATGAAGGCCTCCCTCTTTTTCTTCACTTTTTCAGCTACTTCCTTCGAAAACCATAGCGGTCTCCTGTTCCTTTTGCCTTTATTTACCATTTTAACAAAAAGGTTGGTTGCCTTTAAAATACCCCCTTTCAGTTTTGCCCACTGTTTTTCTACATCCCCCAGCTGTTCCCATCCCACTAACGACTCCCTGAGGTATTGGCCTATCTTCGCAAAGTTAGTCTTCCTAAAGTCTAAGATCCTCACCTTGGAATGGATTCTAACAGCCCTAGTCCTAATACTGAACCACACCATCTGGTGATCACTGGATGCAAAATGATCTCCCACTACAACATCAGAAACACTTTCAACATTGGTAAGCACCAAGTCCAGTATGGCCCCTTCACGTGTGGGGTCTGTTACCAATTGCCTGAATAGTTCTCCCTGTAGAGAATCCAGGATCTCCTTACTTCTAGATGATACTGCAGCAGGAATGTGCCAATCAACATCTGGCATATTGAAATCTCCTATCAGTAGCACTTCCCCTTTCCTAGCAATGCTGCGTATTTCTTCAATTAACTCTCTGTCCACCTCTTCCTCTTGTGAGGGAGGTCTGTATATCACACCAATGCAAATAGATTTCTCTTTCCCTCTTTCTAGTTTAACCCACAATGCCTCCTCTCTCCCTTTTAAGCTCTGTAATTCCAAAGCTTTAATAGTAGGTTTTACATATAGTGCCACTCCTCCTCCCCTTCTTCCTACCCTGTCCTTTCTGAATAAAGTATAGTCTGGCATAGTTACATCCCAGTCATGGTTTTCTGTGAACCATGTTTCTGTAACTGCCACTAAATCCAAGTCAGCCACTCCCAACAAAGCTTCAACTTCAGGGATCTTATTTCCCATGCTACGGGCATTAATACACACTGCTTTCCATATATTACCCCTGTTACCCATTTCCATAAAGGTATTTAATGTATCACCTACCTGGGGGCTTTCACTTACTTGGGGGCTTTCTTCACCCATCCCCAACAAATCTAGTTTAAAGCCCTCTTCAGTAGATTAGCCAGTCTACTACCAAAGATGTGTTGACCTTTCTTGGACAGATGGATGCCATCTCTGCTCTGCAACCCTTGGAACAGCATCCCATGGTCTAGGAAACCAAAACGCTCTCGATGACACCATCCACGCAGCCATGCATTCATCTCCAGGATGCGAGCCTCTCTGCCTTGGCCTTTACCCTCAACAGGGAGGATTGAAGAGAACACCACCTGTGCACCTAACTGCTTCACCCTCTGTCCCAGAGCCATGAAGTCACTTTTGATACGTTCCAAGGTATACCTGGCAGTATCATTTGTTCCAACATGGATTAGCAACATTGGGTAATTGTCAGTGGGCTTGATGAGTCTTGGCAAACTCTCCATAACATCTAGGATTTTGGCACCAGGCAGACAGCATACCTCTCTGGACATCAAGTCTGGTCGGAAGATGGATGCCTCAGTACCCTTCAGAAGAGAGTCTCCAACCACCACTACCCTTCGTTTCCTTCTGGTCACTGATTCCGCAACTTTGGGGTACTTGAACTCTGGTTCTTCCCTTTCCAGGGATGCTTTCACCTCCTCCACTTCCAGGGCTGCATAATGGTTCTTCAATTCAAGGGCTGGAGAAGTTGGATTGGTGATTTTGCAGGCCCTGGTGACTTGTGTCCAACCATCGACATTCTGTTGGCACCCATCTTCTCCTGTGCTGGAGAGCCTGGTTGCTGCAAGAAGCATCTCATCAATGTACTTCTCACTGTCTTGAATGCTCCTCAGCCTCGCCACCTCCTCTCTGAGTTCCTCCACTTGTTTCCTCAGAGCTTCAGCATGCAGGCACCCTGCACATGGAACCAGTCCTTCAACTGGCATTAGGACCTCTGTCTGGACCGAGGCAGAAGCTGTAACGGGGGCAACAGCTTTACCAATATGATTTTTCCCAGCCATTGTTCTGTTCGTGGAGCTTAGGTATTGTTTGTTTGATCTGTGGAGCCCTGGTTAGGAAAGCCTCAAAAGGGCAGGGCACTGGAGCCTTTTATGCAGGCTTCAACTGCACTCAGGAAACAGGTCCACTAACTCCTGATTAGGTGTTAGCAGTTTCTAAACCTGAGGAGGTTACTGGAGTTCAGCAACCTACTGTGCTCAAGGAAAGTTCCCTGTTTGTTTGATCTGTGGAGCCCTAGTTAGGAAAGCCTCAAAAGGGCAGGACACTGGAGCCTTTTTTGAAGGCTTCAACTGCACTCAGGAAACAGGCCCACTAACTCCTGATTAGGTGTTAGCAGTTTCTAAACCTGAGGAGGTTACTGGAGTTCAGCAACCTACTGTGCTCAAGGAAAGTTCCCTGTTTGTTTGATCTGTGGAGCCCTGGTTAGGAAAGCCTCAAAAGGGCAGGGCACTGGAGCCTTTTATGCAGGCTTCAACTGCACTCAGAAAACAGGCCCACTAACTCCTGATTAGGTGTTAGCAGTTTCTAAACCTGAGGAGGTTGAGTTCAGCAACCTACTGTGCTCAAGGAAAGTTCCCTGTTTGTTTGATCTGTGGAGCCCTGGTTAGGAAAGCCAGGTTTTAGTCTTCTTATAATCTTTAAACAATGGTATGCTTTTGACGCAATTTTGTTATATGAAATTTTAAATTTAAATATTTATCTAATGTTACACCTAAATATCTTATTTCATCTTTAATTTTTATTTCAATTAATTTCAATTAATTAAATTAATTTCAGTTGGTAGTTTTAAGGACTGGCATTTAGATATGATCATTGCTTCTGTTTTGTCAGAATTTATTTTTAAGTTGTTATTAAGCCAATCATTCATATCAGCCAAACAGTTATTAATTGTTGTTGTATCAAAGGTATTTTGGTCAATTATAGTATAAACCATAATGTCACCAGCATATAAATGATAATTAATTTCATGAAGATTAATAATTTGACATATGGGTTCAATATAAATATTAAAGAGAATAGATGATAAAGCTGAACCTTGAGGTATGCCTTGTCCAATCAAAAATTGAGAGGATTTTTTGTCACCATATTTTACTAACTGCGTACGATTAGTTAGATAAGAGGCAAACCATTTTAATATATTGTTGCATAAGCCAATATCTTGTAGACATTGTTACATTATTGTGTGAGACACAGTATCAAAAGCTGCTGAGACATCGATGAAGATTAACAGAAATAACTTATTTTTTTCAAGGCCTGTTATAAGATTATCAAAGACAGAAATAAGTAGAGTTTCCACATTGTGATTAGGTTTAAATCCATGCTGATGTATATCCAAAGGGGCATATGAGTCAATATGATCTTGCAGCTGATTTTGCACTACTTTTTCTATAATTTTTGAGATAAATGGTAAACTCGAAATAAGACGGAATGACTTAGGGTCAGTGATGTCCAGTGATTTCCCTTTATAGACTGGTCGAATTATAGCACTCTTTAGTATAGGTGATAAGTAACCTTGTTTTAAAGAATTATTTACAAAATTTAAAATGTGAAAGCTAATATGATTTTTAGTATTTTTAATCCATTCTACTGGACATGGGTCAGCTGGTGAAGTTGTTGTATTAAGTGGAATGATTATATTTTCAATCTGTTTTAAAGTTGGTAAAGAAAAATCCTTCCAGACTTTTGTGGATTCAGTGCAAGGTTTAAACCAAAGTTGGTGGAATTGTGATGTAGATAAGTTGTTTGACGAAATAGCATTCCTGCTTATCAGGTAATTTGCAAATTATTGGGGGTCTATTTGAGGCTCACCATATAAAGTGGTCACTTTTGTAAGTTGTTGAACAATATTGAATAGTTCCCTTGGTTTGTTAGTTGCTTTCATTATTAGATTTGTATGGTATTGTTGTTTACGGTCATTAATTAACATTATATTCCATTTGTTTTACATTAAATAGGAATTTTACATCTTGAGATTTAGTTAGTCTCCATTTACGCTCAAGTTTTCTTAGCAGGTATTTTGCCTCTCTGATTTCATTAGAATACCATGGTGCGCTCTTCTTCCTACGCATTTGTACTTTATTATTTTTTGGGGCTAGCGCAGCATTTGAAATGATATTATTCCAATTTTCGATGGCTTTATCCAGTTCAGTGCAATTTTGTTGCAATCTCCATTGCCTCGGAGGAAAGGCCTGGCAATCTACTTCCAGTGACACTGCCAAGAAAACCCAGGAGCTTCTGGGTTGCCAGGAGTCAGGACTGACTCAAAGGCACACATTGCATTGTTTTGGAGTGGAGGAGTAGCCTAGTGGTTAGAACACTGGCTTGGTAACCAAGCAACCAGGGTTTAATTCCCCCTAGCACTCTTTGTGGCTTTGGGCAAGTCACTTAACTCTCCATTGCCTCAGAAGAAAGGCCTGGCAATCTACTTCCAGCAACACTGCCAAGAAAACCCAGGAGCTTCTGGGTCACCAGGAGTCAGGACTGACTCAAAGGCACACATTGCATTTGTGGAACAATGTCCTTAAGAAAATCCTCTTTATGGAAAGCTCTAAATTTTCTAGTTTTGTAATCATTTTTTAAGTTGTTAGGGGATGTTTGTAGTTACAAGGTAAATGAAATAATATAATGATCAAATATCAAATATCTTCAATTAAATCCATGTCTATTTCTTGTGCCTCTGAAGGAGGTCTGCAAATGGATGTTCCATTCCCACTTTCCAGTTTAACTCACAGTGCCTCCTCCTTCCTTCATAAGCCCTGCAAGTCTGTAGCTTTAATATTATAAGTTACATATAGTGCACTCTTCCTCCCTTTCTTCTTATCTTGTCCTTCCTCAATAAATTATTATTTTTTTAAGTGTCGTCAAGTCAGTGCTGACTCCTGGCAACCCAGCTGCCTCTGGGTTTTCTTGGCAAGGTATCATTGGAAGTAGATTGACAGACCTTTTCTTCCGAGGCAATGAAGGGTAAAGTAACATGCCCAAGGTCACAAGGAGTGTCAGTGGGAATTGAACACATGATCTTCTGGGTACTAGGCAGTTGCTCATATAATTACATCCCAGTTATGGTTCTGTGTCAACTACATCTCTGTGACCACCACTAAATCCAAGTCAGCATCTTCCATCTCCAGTCTCCAGATCCAGAATCTTATTTCCCATACTACAAGCATTTATACACACTACTTTCCAGATGCTGTCCACTTTTCCCATTTCTACAGAGGTATTTCATGTTTTGCTTATCTGAGGGATTTTACTTACTGTACCTAGGGGCTTTCTTCATCACCAGCAAATCTAATTTAAAGCCCTCTTCGAGAGGTTAATCAGTCTGCTGTGGAAGATACTTTCATGGATAGGTGTACATCATCTCTCTACAGCAGCCATTGGAAAATCATCCCATGGTCCATGAAATCAAAGCGCTCTAGATGACATCATCCATGCAGTAATGCATTCATTTTTAGGATGTGAGCTTCTCTGCCACAGCCTTTATCCTCAACAGGAAGGACTGAGGAAAATACCACCTGCGCACATATCTGTTTCACTTTCTTCTTTCCCAGAATCATGAAGTCTCTCTTACATACTTGGAGGGAGACCTAGCAGTACTATTTGTGCCAACATGGATGAGCAACATCTTGAAGTCAGTAGACTTGATGAATCTTGACAAACACTATGTAACAATATAAAATTTTGGCACTTAGCAGACAACACACCTCCCAGACTATCAATTCTGGTTGACAGATGGATGCCTCAGTACCCCTCAGAAAAGAGTCACCAGTCACCATTACTCTGCTTCCTTGTTGTCACTGATTTGGCAACTTTGGAGATTTTGAGCTCTGGTTCTTTCTGTTCCTGGGATGTTCTTGCTTCCTCCACTTCCAGGGATGCATACCAGTTCTTTAGTTCAAGGGATGGTGGAATTGGAGTTGGACTGTTTATTCTGTAAGTTATGTCAAGCTCAACAGGCAGGTGGTATGTAATGCAGAGGGGGAGATAATGGTTTGTCTTTCCAAGGTTTCCAGGTTTCTTCCAGATTCCTCATCCACTCTGACATCTCTGAAAGTGGATGTCTGCAATACAAGCCCTGCACTTGACTACTCCATTACCTAGGCATGCACATACTACTTGGTTGTTCCACTGTTCCCTAGAAACTTCATCCTTGTCAAACAAAGCCCAGGACTTCAGTGGCCACCTAGCACATTTTAATACATACCCATGCTCTTTCCACCCATGCAAGTGATAGAGGTTACCCTCTGAGTAGATGGCTCCTAATCTCCATCATGACACCACCCACAGAAGCAGAGGAGTAGTACAACAGGGCCCACAGGCACACATGTGCCATCTTCAAGAGTTCATTTGGCCAGCTCGCGATCCTCTTCTGGTGACTTAACTGTCCTGGAGGTGTACAGTCCTGGCAGGGTATGTCTGATATTCATAGTTTTCTACATGCTTCACAATCTGGCCTTGAGACCCCAGCAACACCTGCCTGAAGAACAATAAACAGCAGAACGGGACATAGAGGAAGATATAGAAGGGCCAAGACAAAAGGATACTGGTCAGCCATACCAACTAAGCATGGCTGCAAGAGAAAAATTTAGATACAGGCAATTCATGTAAAGGTAGATGTTTATTAGCTCACACACAAAATATATACATGTATGTATTCCATCCTCCACCGTTCCCCCATTCCATGCCCACACTACCATCCCCATCCTCCAACATCTGCCATGTAATCCCCTACCCCACAGTTCCCATCACCCCCCAATCTATCGCCACAGTGCAGCCCTCTGCCCTTTCCTTTCTCCCCGCAGTAGCAGTAACAGCCCTCTTACACTTTGTTCAGGATGCCCATATGAAGACATGGTTACTTCTTCTCACATCCCCTTCCCCCTCCCCTGCCTCTCAACTCATTACCTCTGCCCCCTTCTGCTGACCCTGACCATATTGGTGTAATGTGTGCTGGATAATGAGGAGCTGTTGGAAACATCATCCAGTGCAACACAGCTTCAAACCCACCAATCCGGTTTTGAGAAGCACTGCATAGAAGACCAGACATTCACTACATAACCACTTCACCCATAAGAAAGCCACAGTATGATGGCTGAAAGGTCAGTTCCACTTACCAAGATGTGGCATGATCCAGAAAACTGCAATGATCATGATACTAGCCATGGAAGCCTAAGAAAACATTTAAACCCTGTCCTGTGTTTAGGCATATGCCCCCTTGCCCTGCCGGGTGCTACTTTTGCATCTGGATGTTTGAGTGCATGCGGCTGCATGCATCACTTGCATTATTTTGAATCCTGATATTCTTTATTGACCCTCAGAGGATGAAACCTATGTGACTTCCTCATCTTGTCTAATGTTTGACCTAGCTCTACCTGCCCTACCTACCCTGCCTTACCTCCCTGCCTGCAAATTGGTTATCTGCCAGTAGCTAGGTGTTCCCTGTGAGATGTGCCTGTTGGTGCGTAATGATTGACTTACCTGTCTAGGGAAATGCAGATGATCTCCCAGACTGTCCTTGCTGCAGCATGTGATGGCCTGCACCATCCTGGTGGGTACAGGGCCCCCTCATTTGATAGTCCCAGCTTGGACAGCATAAGGCTGTCTGCCATGGAAATGTTGGTCTGCCTCATAGCCGTCCCACTCCTCTATTTACACAAGCACAACGAAATATGCAGGCATTCCATGTGTGTATATGTGTGTGTGTGTGTGTGTGTGTGTGTGTGTGTGTGTGTGTGTGTGTGTGTGTGTGTGTGTTGGGGTGTAGAGGTTGTACATGCTGCTCAAATGGGCACATATGGATCCTGCAAGCATGTGGATGCTGGCATCGGTGATCGACCATACACAGATCATAAAAAAAACAAACAAAAAAACCAACAATCTGTACACATGTATCTTTAGTTTAGAATGACACAGATGAATATTGCCACAGTTGTTCTCTATGGGGACTGTGCATGTGTGAGGCAACCCGTGTTCTTTTGCATGTACACACGCAAGTCTCTGCCACATGTTTTTCATTTCTCAACATGTATATTCAGGGGCAAGAATGTGCCAATTTTAGAAGGCCCATGCATATGCATGACACCTTTTCTAAAAGCACCTTTGATTTTAACGTTTTACTTTGCATATCCCTACCACTGAATTTCTAAAATGTGCCTTAAAATGTTTCTGAAGTAAAGACATTGTTAGTGTAGTCAAAAAACATTGAAGACATTCAGAAGCTTGAGGTTGAAGAGTAGTTTGAATGTCAACAATGTTTTGAGTTGACCAATTGTATTGCCCTGTATGCAGAACCCATATCTGTGATTTTTGAGGACATGAGAGAGTGTGGGGTGTAGTCACTGTGGAGCTGCCCTATAGGGAAGTCATAGAAAGGAAATGGTCAGATGCCAGTGCATTTCTGAGTCAGGGTGGTCAGACTCCTCCTTGAGTTTCTCTCTTGCATGCTTCTTACTGTCCATAACCACATCCTCTGAAAAACTTGGAAGATTCTTAATAACACATACGGATCTAAACATAAAATCATGTCAATTTTATGCTCTACTGGAATTCTGCATTCTTCTTCATCCTTTTTACCCAGAGGGCTCTAGATCCCTTACTTTTCCCACTGCACTGACATGCAATTTCATGTGGCAGGCTTAATTGTACATTTTCCAGATAGCAGCAGGAAGAACCAACAAGAAAAGAGAATTGAGCAGGCAGACATAGTCTGATCATGCTATTTAGTATACCTTCATTAAGTAGCGTGCTCATGCTATTTAGTCAATGCATTTTTGGATTTCCTTGCAGGAGCGAGCACACACAAACTTTCATCTCATCACTAGTTTAATAGAATTTTAAGGAGTCCATTAAACTTTTAGGTGGGTTAACAGTAAACTTTTCTTAGTACACATTTTATTGCATAGGCCCATTTATGTTGCTTTCTGTGATGACAAGTGCTTTTTCTCTGCCTTCTTGAGAACTCTGAAAAGCTAGTTTTGAGAGTTAGTGCCATCATGTATTTCAGTACAACATAATTCATTTCAAGTTGTTTTTCAGCCAAATCATAGACGTACTTCAGCAGTATGAATTTTGAAGCAAAATTAGTATATGGGAAACATGGCACTCACACCAGCTTGAGATATAAGAGATGGCTATTTTATTGTTGGAAAGCAGCCTACAGCTATTATGACAGACTTTTTGACAGATATCATATATTGCTATTTCAGTAGAGAAAGTACTGCAGGTAAAAAGATTGAGTAGTCTGAGGATTTAGAATTATGCTTAAATATTTAATAAACTGTCAAAGGAACACATTAAGCATTCACTTGAAAGTGGACAAAAAGTTTTCACCATCACTTAATATGCAAGTAGCACTCAGAGAAAGAAAGATGTCTTAAAACACAGATATCTTATTTGCAATGAGGATTATTTTATAACAAGCTGCCTGGTTGTGAAGGCCAAGTAGGCACCTATTTTATGCACATTTTACAAAGCCACATGAACAGGAATTCTAGAAAGGATGAAGAGAATTATGCCAGTATTTTATGAGGATCTGCTCAATGTACAGCCCCTTGTAAAATTGCTGCAGAACTAAATGGGTATGCTCCTGCACATCTGGCAGGAGCAGCGATTTTAGGAAGCTGCAAGGGGGAAAATAAGCCATGGAAATCCCCCACACTAAAACATGGGATCAGCCTCCTTAAGTCACTGCACTGGCGGAAATGGCATACTGGCAGCACTACAGGTCTGGTACCTCACCACCCATTCCCAACTCCTGTTCCCAACCAAGTATAGTCCCCTCCTGAAGCACAGCTTCAACTCCCCTCCACCCCTCTGAAAAAGGACTTTGGTCCCCCTGAAAGCTCCCACAACCTAAAGCAAAACAGTGTCCTGCTTGCAAAACCCCACTGCTGAGGCCCCCATTCCTGATGAACACCCCTGGGCTTACCGGGGTCATTGGTATTCAGTGGGAGTAGGAGCAAGGCTCACTCGCTCCTGCTCTGCATACAGTCCCTCTCCAAAATAGCACCACTGCCAATGACCAATTTAGAGAACACTACACTAACACCTAGAGCAGTTTCACCCACATTCCCTTGCCTACCCCTCCTTCTCATCCCCCCTTTCCAGCCCCCCTACACTGTAAATAGTACAAAGTGGTCCTCCCCAGTACCACTCTATGCAAATAGTTTGAGGTGACGCCTCTACTACACTGCTCTATGTATAAAGGTTTTAAATATTGTTCCATGTAATCGTTCTAGTTTAATTGTTACAATGTAAACCGCCCTTGATCTCTGAAAGGGGCGATATAAAAATATCCGCAAATAAATAAATAAAATAGTGGCAATCTCTGCTGCATCCAGCACTTTTAAATAACAGCCTATTAGGCTCTATTTATCTGTTCTGGAAGTTTGTTCTAATGGGAATCCACTGCATGGGGCTGTTTGTTCTTCACCAGGCACTGGCACATCAGTCCTATATGAAGAAGCTGGTTGGCAGTGCCCTGAATATTATTCCTTGATCCTTAGTTGGTGTCACATCTGTGGAGGAGTGGCCTAGTGATTGGGGCAAGGTACTTCAGGCTGGAAGGTCAGGGGTTCAAATCCCACTAGAGGACTGCAACCTTGGGCTGGAAGGACTGGGGTTTCTAGTCCCACAGGTGCTCCTTGTGGTCTTGTGCAAGCCACTTAACCCTCCATAGCCCATGTTCCCTGTAAGATAGTTATCTCCAAGTTATAATGCCCTGTTCAATGTAATTTCAGTTTGTTCAATGTAAGCCGCACTGATGCAGAATAGCATGGTATATAAGAGAATGTAAATAAATAAAATAAATGTTGTCTTGCCACACAATGCTGCTCTCAGTGAGTTTGAGTTCATGATGCTCTACTAAACTTCTGTTATTGTGTGATCAATGCAGATCAGGAACCACATTATTAAAACTGACAGTCGTGAGGTTCCAGAGGGCAATGACCTTTCTGGAGTCAGCAGTGGAAAGACTCAAAGAACACTAAAAAAAGGTGAGATAAATGGGAGGAGTGATTGACAGACTATAGAGACTGGCTAGTGGATGGACAAATAAATGGTCAATTGAAAGCTACTGTATATGGTGGCACAGAGTCAACTTTTTTTTTTTTCTATTTATAGAATTTACAATAATAATCAAGCAACCGCTTGTACAGAAAACAACTACTTGCATAGTAAATATAAACAAAATACAAAAACATACAATAGGAAAAAATACTTATTACAAGAGTTTAGGTAGCCCACTATAATGGGGGAAGTGCCTTAGAAAAAAACACAAGGAAAGTGAAGCCTTGATCCACTAACAGGAAAAAGAATATATCTAGAACGACATCAGGGGCGCGGGCCAGAGAGAACCTAAATATAACGATCATTGTGATGACAAAGCAATCTGGGCACTAATAACTTTAAACCAGAGCATGCAACTGGAGGAATGTAAAGGAGATTATTAGTAGAAAATCTTGTAGGATGTTGAGATAGGGGGATTAATTGATTTGCAAGATATTGGGGAAGATGTGTGAATAAAGCTTTATGGGCTATTAGAAGAATCTTTAAGTGACAGTGAAAGACTACAGCAGCCAACCAATGTTTGGTCAGAAAAGTCATAATGGGATGTTCTATGCAGAATTTTAATTGTGGTGTTTTGAATGTTTGGTAGCTGTGCCATTTTATTAGCTGGGATCCCACAATACAAAGCATTGCCAAAGTCAAGGCAACTGATTAGTAATGAGTGAATGAGAGTTCTCAGGACTTGCTGATTATCTAGAAACATAGAATATAAAGGCAGATAAAGACCATACCGCCTATCCAGTCTGCCTAGTCATAAGAACTCTTAAGTCTACAATCCCTTTCTTTCCCTCATTGATCCTCTGTATTTGCCCCATGCTTTATTGAATACAAATACCATTCTGATCTCCACACGCATCCATCACCCTTTCCATGACACATAGGGAGCCACCTAGATGCAGAATAATACCCGTTCTGTGGGCAATGAACTCAGGGCTGGTCCTACCATTAGGCAAGACTGGGCAGAAGCAGTTACAGAAAGACGATAGATCCTGACAGCTACACAAACTCAGAGTTATCAGCATATTACGGTTCCTGCAAGAAAGATGGTCCTGTACATATATACAAAGCAAGATGTGCAAGTATGCATTTTTCAAGAGAGATGTGGGAGTGGAAAATGATCATGACATTGTGTTGCAGTATCAAAATTGAGGTGAGGGGCATAAGGCTGACAGGTTGCCCAATTCACAGAAACCGGCTGTCATGAAAATATCATGATCATTTTTGCTGTCTGTCAATCATCTACCTCCAGACCATAACTGTTCCAAGCTAAAAATACAGCTTGTATGATTAATGAATCTGGTGCTACCCTCCATCTAACCATGTTCAGTAACTCACTGGAAGCCCAATGATAATACCAGTGCCCCCTTCTGTGCTCTGTGCTTGCACCCTGTGTGGCTGCACTGCTTGCATGGCCCTTGGTACAGCACTGCTCCAGATACACACGCACACATACATACACATACACATACACACACACACACACACACACACAGATATAGCTATATTGGCGCATGCCATAACATTATCAGCCAATCTTTCAGATAGACAGGCTGGATAGGGGCTGTCACACGAAGAGAGGGAAAGGTATCCTCTATGGCAGGGGTGGGCAATTCCGGCCCTCGTGCACCACAATCCAGCCTGGTTTTCATGATGGTCCTAATGAATATTCATGGACCTATTTCCATACAATGGAAGGCAGTGGATGCAAATAGATCTCATGAATATTCATTAGGGACATCATGAAAACCAGGCTGGATTGTGGTGCATGAGGGCCAACACCTGCCCTATGGAGATGTGTGTAAGTGCCCAGAGTCATTGGGCATGTACTGTAGCAACAAATAAATGCATGCTGAAGGTCTAAGTGCTTTATATATATTGACTCCTAAGGATTCACATCTGTGCAAGGTGGCTCATTGCACAGATCCCTAACTATCCAAATGCCACACCTCCCACACCCAGACAATGTTGACCCTCTACATGAAGGTCTGCTACTCCAGTGTTCTCAGTGGGAAATCAGGTGTGAGGATGGTAAGAGCCAAACAGGTGAACTGACTGGATATCTAATGTGCATCCCATTCTACTTACTATCTCATTGTCTGTTTTATACCTTATTGTATGTTTGCTACCTCATTGAATGTAAAAATAGCATGTACTGTAAACAAAATGGGCAATAGTTAATATGATGCAGATAATATATACCGCATAGTCTGTAGTTACCACCACTAGTGTATTGCTACCTCACCACTAACCTCATTGCTTTAGAAAAACATTAACCACATAACAAATCACCTCATTACTAACCTACGCCTTGTGTGCTTCCCCGGGGCTGCAAAATAACAAACTACACACATTATAGACTCCATCACGAGAGTAGAACAAAATAAGAAGGGGAGAGAAACCATACCAAAAGAACAGGCAAATATAGAACCACAAGAGAAGGTTCAAACATCTACCACCACTGGGATACAACTCAAGTCAATCCCAGGTCAATAAAGAGTAAAATGCAATCCACTCACCACTACCTCATTGCATACCTTACACTCCTACACACTTTCATACCATACACACAGGGCATAAGACCAAGCGAACAAATCCCCTTGTTACACCTACATACCACCCAACCTGAATGGATACCAAACGCACCCCTCTCTAAAGAACACCAACATTCTAAGCCTCCAGCATACAAATCACAAAATACCACACATATTATACATACCCACCTCACAAATAGGGTACACACCAACCCAATCACAACAGCCAACATCAAATGTGCCCTACTAAATGCCAGATCAATCAGGAACAAACCAAATACTATCCTCGACCTCATACATGACAAAAGACTAGATATAATATAGTAACATAGTAACATAGTAAATGACAGCAGATAAAGACCAGCATGGTCCATCCAGTCTGCCCAGCAATACGGCAAGAGTAGGTGCACCTGTCGCTCTGTGCAGGCCACCTCTCCCCATGTCTCTATCTAGGGGTGGACCCACCACGCCATATAGGGCACCCCTATTTGTTGAGAAATTAGATGGTTCAGTTTATTTTGTTTTTATCCTGTTTCTGTAAAGGGATCCGCTGTGCTTGTCCCATGCTGTTTTGAATTCCGTCACCGTGTTTGCCCCCACCACTTCCATCGGAAGAGCATTCCAAGCATCCTCCACCCTTTCGGTGAAAAAATATTTCCTGACATTGCCTTTCAATTTTCCACCTTGCAGCTTCATGTAATGCCCTCTAGTTTTGCAGCTTCCCCATCTTTGGAAGAGGTTTATTTGTTCATCGTTCCTCTTTAAGTATTTAAACATGTCAAATGAGCCTTTTATAAAATGTGTAAATCGCAGAAAGTGCTTCTAAAATAATCTTCATAACTTCCTTCAAAAATTGACCTCCAGTTTTATCAAAAGAGGCGTCTCAGTTGTTAACCTTCTTAATGCCATTAGTAAAAAAACGATAATCCTGAATAACTGGAAGGTTAATAAAGTCCTGGAAGTTAACATTCTATAGAATATTGCATGTCTAACTCACAAGTATGACATAGCTGTGGCTGAAAAAAGAACGTGCTTATATAAATGCCAACACATATGGTTGTGCAAATTTGTGCATGGACATTTGCATGTTGCTGGGGCTGATTCTAGAAACCTACTTTATAAAGGCACATTGGGTCAAGTTACCCAGTTCCAGCAGTAAGATTCTTTGCCAGGTCTGATTTAAAATTTTCATTGCAATGCAGTATGGTATATGTAGTCCCTGATTGTGCCCATTAGAATCAGTGCTGCAGTTCCCATAATGCATCATGATGAGATTGTCAGAAATCCAGGACTAGCTTAAAATCTCACTTATAGAAATGGGTAACTTGGCAACTCTGATGTACTTTTTATTAAATAGGCTTAAAATAGGTGCCTGACATGGGCGTTCTCTTATAAAATTCTGCCCCGTAAGCTTCATTGAGAAGACAATTGATATATATTTCTTTTCCATTCTTTAAAGGTCCCTTCAGAGGAAGTCACTTTAGCAGACTCCATCACTCATACGCTTCCCTGAGAGAATGGCATCTAATAGCCTCTGATACACCACTTGAGGGTGTTAAGTGGTTCTTGTGGCATAGAATACAAGAAGACTTCAGGGGGTGTTAGATCCCTTTCCTTCAAAGGGACCTACTCTCTCCTCCCATGCAGTTACAAACTTGGGAAAAGACTGGCCCTTAGCTTAACCTACAATCTAAGGACCAATCATCACAGTGAAGCTTCTCGTATTATTCTTTTTTTTTTAAACTTTTATTTTCATTTTACAACAAGCAAAAGAAACAACACACCAAAGGAAACAAATACAAACATACAATAAGGAAAAGCAACCCCTACTACCCCCCACCCCTATGCTTCTTCTCTAAGCTGATAAGTATCATCATATGAGCGCTTACAAGCAACAGTAATTGTACATCAAAACAAACAGAAATAGTATCTGCGATACAGAATGATCATGTGACAGAGATTTACACAGATTTAAACAGTCAGATGAGAGCATTTAGCAGTTTGAACATAATCATTGAGCATCTTCCATTTAGACAGGTGGAGGGGGGTCTGAGCGGAAGAAGCTAACATACGAGGTATTTGCTCATATTTACTGTAGAGACAGACATGATTCCACCATTCATTAGGGCTCAGAAGGGAGCTATTTTTCCAGTATTTCGTGATTAGGGAAATAGCTATGCCCAGCATAAAGTCTAAAAGGAAGTAAGCCGATTTGGGAAGAGAGGGGATCCCCGCAGCTGAGCGGAGTCCCACTATCTTCCAAGAGAGGGGCTCTTGAAAGTGCAAAATAGATTGAATACGACCCCAGACCCGACTCCAGTAATACTGTAATGCGGGGCATTCATACATAACATGAATTAGTGAACCAATGGCCGCATGGCATGTCCAGCATCTATTGCTCTGGGTGGCGTTCCATTTGGCTAACCTGTCAGGAGTATAGAAACATCGGTGGGCTAGAAAGAAAAGTGTCTGAGTGAGTGAGGCGGATCGAGATACCCGTGTCACCTTGCTCCAGACTAGGCTCCATTGCTCCGGGGTCAAAGTTACATGCATTTCCCGCTCCCAGGATTTCTGTGCTGTAGGAGTGCCTCTATTTACAGTATTACATAAAGTTTTGTAAAAGTTAGATGCCACACCCGATAAGCTCCCGATAGATCGGATAATCTCCGACAATCCTTGGGTATGGGTTTCCGATGGCGGGAGCACCTTAGCACTCCGAAGACAATGCTGAAGTTGCACCAACTGAAAGTAGTGTTTCGCTGGGAGACCAAATTCAATTTGTAATTCGCTAAAAGTTTTCCAGCGGCCATCATAGAACAGCTGGTTTGGGGTCCAAATGCCCCTAGTGTACCAAGGGCTCCACGCCATCGGTTTATTTTGTATTTGAAATCGAGCATTGTGCCAAAGCGGGAGTCTATCTAGCGGACAAAGTCGGGAGTCTAGAGATTGCTCAAGGGCATTAAAGGCACCTAAAGTGTCTAAGAGCATTGGTGGATAGTGGGAGTCTAATGGGAGAGTCATACCAGGGAGATAAGTAAGAGGAATTGGTTTGCAAAGGTCCTCCTCTATATCTAGCCATACTGGTCTACTCGGTGTCAGGTCTTCCAGCCAACGAGCGCCTTGTTTGAGAAGAAAAGAGTGGTGGTATTTCAGGAAGTCAGGGAATCTGACACCACCATTTTCTTTATCTGCTTGTAACTTATGTTTCGCTATCCTAGGTGTCTTATTTTGCCATAAGTATCTAGTCAGAAGACCCTCTAAATCTTTATATGTACGTCGAGGTAGGAGACATGGCAGCATTTCTAAAATGTAGTTCACTTTGGGAACAATCATCATTTTAATGGTTTCTAGGCGGCCCCACCAAGTAAGTGTTAAAGGAGTCCAGCGTTGAGTAAGCGCCCGGACCTTAGAGGTTAAGTCTTTAGCATTAAAGGTGATGGTGTCTTCCAAAGGAGAGCAGTAGTGTACCCCAAGGTATTTGACCATGCGAGGTTGCCATAAAAAGGGAAAGGATTGCATATCTGCCTGATGGATCAGAGGATTTAATGGAAAGGCTACCGATTTGGTCCAATTTATCTTATAACCCGATAGTTGTGAATATTTATCAATTTGCTCTAGGATAGCCGGCACCGAGTCTAGGGAGACAAATAGCATAAGGTCATCAGCACATGCTGAAATTTTGATTTCCCTATGAGAGAAGGGAACTCCATGAATATCCTTGGATTGCCGGATTAGTAAGGCTAAGGGTTCGAGTGCGAGATCGAAGAGAAGTGGAGACAGTGGGCATCCCTGGCGAGTACCGCGTTGCAGGGGAAATGGCTGAGACTTTAAAGCATTAGCACAGATACTAGCTGTAGGCTGTGCATACATGGTTTGGAGACAACGGAGAAAGCCTTCTCCGAATCCGTACCAGCGGAGAGTTGCAAACAAGAAGGGCCATTCTAAGCGGTCGAAGGCCTTCTCAGCATCAAGTGAGAGGCCAACAAATGGTCGATCAAGATTAACTGCGGCAGTCAGTACATGACATAGGGTCCTAGCATTATCAGCAGTTGATCTACCGGGAATGAAACCGCATTGATCTGGGTGTATTAAAGTAGACATCTTGTCAGAGAGCCGGGTGGAAAGAATGGTGGCAAATATTTTATAGTCTGCGTTTAGTAGGGAAATTGGACGATAATTAGCTGTTAGTTGCGGATTTCTCCCCTCTTTCTCAAAAACTACTACATTTGCCATTGAGAAGGATCCAGAAGGAGATCCCTCCTCGGCCAGAGCAGAAAAATAAAGTTTCAAAAACGGAGCTAAGTCAGCGTTAAAAGTTTTGTAGAATTCAGCTGGGAGACCATCCGGGCCTGCGGCTCGACCAGTGGCACATCTCTTGAGTGCAGATTGAATTTCTGATAAAGTGAATGGTTTGTCCATGGCCTCTCTATCTTCGTCAGATAGGGTCGGCCGTTGTACCCCTGATAGTAATCGTTCAAATGCTTCTGGCTCGAAGTCACATTCAGATTGATAAAGCCGAGTATAAAAGTCACGAAAGAGTTCTAATATTTCTGTATCTTTAGTGACCAAGCTCCCCCCCGACGGATTGCGGAGAGCGGTAACACGCTTGGCTTCTTTTTGACCTTTCAGGGCATTGGCTAACAAGTTGCCAGCACGGTTATTTTCCCGATAGTACATCCCTTGTTGTGATTCAATATTTTTAGCAGCAGTGTTATATAAAAGCTGATTGTATTGAAAACGAAGGCGTTGTAAGCGAAGTAAAATACATGGGTCAGTACGGGACGTGAGGAGACGCTCTCCAGCTTGTATCTGTTGTTCTAGGATCAGTAAATGTTGCTTTCTTTGTTTCCCCTGTCGAATTTGATAACTAGTTATAGTTGCACGGATAGACGCCTTGAATCCCTCCCACCAAGCCCAGCTCGCAGTGTCATGGGGTGAATTAAAATGAAAGTAGTCTTGGATAGCGGCCTTTATGTCAACCTGAAAATCTTTTTGGTCTAGTAGGGATCTATCAAAAAACCAAGCACGGGGATGTTCACCTTGCGTAGTGACATGTAATGAGAAAGATATGGCAGCATGATCTGAAATATGGAGAGGATGAATCCTAGCCGTGTCCACTTGGGAGATCAGTGCTTTAGAAATAAGAAAAAAATCTATTCTAGATTGTGAGTGATGGGGGGCTGAGAAAAAGGTGAACTCTAAGACGGAGGGATGAAGCAGCCTCCATATATCTACTAACGCTAGATCTTTCATCAGAGCTGTAAGGGTATCAAGACTCTTGGGTGGACCACTCGTTCTAGGCGGCAGTCTATCTATCAAAGGATCAAGTACTTGGTTAAAATCGCCGCCAAGTATTAATGGAGTATTGGCAGAGGCCTGTGCCAACTGCGCAATACTGGCATAGTAAGCAGGGTTATCCACATTCGGAGCATAAATACAAATACACGTGAATTCACTATCTCCAACCTTAAGGTGTGCACGGGCCCATCTACCCTCCTTATCAGAGCTAGTATCCAGTACAGTAGCTTGCAAAGACTTCTTAACCAAGATGGCTACCCCACACCGTTTAGAAACGGCGGGACAGTAGGCAGCCACCATGTAAGGATTAGCATTGAGTTTCAGTGTTTCAGCGGAGTTTAAATGCGTTTCCTGGAGAAACACTAAATCAGCATGCTCATGATTAAGATAGCTAAGGATTTTCTTTCTTTTGATTGGACTATTGATGCCTTTTACATTCAGTGATAAAATCTTACATAAAGCCATTCAGAAGGGTTAAAAATTCTGAAAAAGAACATGATGACGCACATAATTTCACAATGTCCCTCATATTAACTGTATATGGCTGTACACATGACATAATAGAAAATAAGCTAATGAAAAACAATGAAGCGCCCCATATAAAAAAATAAGCACCGAAGTGCGTTAGAGAAGAAGCAGAACCCCAGTAATTACTGGCGACCATATGTCTGCGGGGAGAAACCCCAGAGAGGGCCTAAATTAAAACATATAACCTGTAAAGCTATGCGTGTTCCGAATCCAACCGAGGTGCACATCATGGAGGGATAGGAGACCAAGAAAGTTATATAGAGAGAAAGAAAAGTCCAGGCAGTCTCTGTTCCAGGCTGTGATCACCGCGTCGGGCCATTCAAAATGGCAGGCAGGTCCGGCGGATTACAGATCCAAGTTGTTGGATTAGCGCATCTGGTCTGCTTCTTTGGAATCTAAAAATGTTGCTAGTAGATCAGGATCTTCGAATGTTCTAGTTTGGTTATGGAGAGTTACTCTGAGCTTCGCTGGATACAATAGGCCAAAGCGAGCCTGTAGCTGTTGAAGTCTAGGGCGAAAGGCAAGGAGTCTCTTCCGACGGTCAACTGTGGGCTTTGCCAAGTCAGGGAAGAAGGAGACTTTATGACTTTCAAACTCCAGATGATGATTCGCCCGGGCAGCATTTAGAATTTGCTCAACTTGCTGATATCTCAGTAATCGAAAGATGATAGGCCGGGGGGTCGTCCGATTGAGCGCCATGTTGGTAGGAACACGATGTGCTCGGTCAATTTCCAGATCTCTGTGAAAAGTGATCTTCAGCAAGGAGGGAAGAGTTTTGACCAGGAATTCTCTTATATCTCCTGCTTCCGCCCCCTCCGGTACTCCAATGAGCCTTACATTGTTGCGACGGGCGCGATTATTGCTATCCTCTAGCTCCTTTTGAAGATTCTGTATCTGACGCTCAGCCTTATCCAGTTTCACCAAGCGCACCGCGTGCGAGTCGAGGGCCCCCGCCATGTCGTCCTGCCGTAGTGAAAGACCTTCAAGCCGGTCCTGAAGCATACCGAAGTCTTCTTGCATGGCTCGGAGCGCCTCTCCGTTGGACTGTACCAGTTCCTTCACACCGCGTATTTCCTCCAAGATCTCCTGTTGCATTTCGGGGCTTTCCCGAAGTGGAACCATCTTTTGTGGGGAAGACAACTCTGTTTTGGAGCGTTTTCCGTGTGAAGAAGAGGGAGACCCGAAGTCTAAGCGCGCTGGTTTGTGGGCCGCCATCCCCCCCGAGGTACCCCGGTAAGTTCGGAGCAAAATATTAAGTTTATGTAGGTATTAAGTCAGGATTCTGAGTAGGCCTCTCGGGAGCTTCAGCGCGAAGCGTCTAACCCGCTGGACATCAGGCTCCGCCCCCCTTCTCGTATTATTCTGTTCCCATGTTCCTTATGTCCCCCACAAGAGTGTTAAGAGCACAGGATAAGAAATTACTGATGCTTCATCCTTTTGCAAGAATAAGATTGCAGTGTATATAACATTCAGCTATGTTTTGTTGCCTCTTATGGAACATGCTTCCTACTGTAGATAGTTGAGAGACAGCTTGCATGCTAAGTTCAAGGAAGGTCTATAAACGATTGTTTTTGCGATGGACAAAGTTGGCTCAGGCGCTGGTAGAGGTTGATGGCGGTCGACTATCACTTTCAATCTCTTTTTTCTCTCTTTTATTATGATTGCAAAACACTCTGATGTATCAGCAAAGAGTGGTACAGAAAGTTCCAATAAATGCTGACAATAAATATTAACAGAATCAGGGACTAGAACTACCACATTGCTTTGGAATGTATGTAAAAACCAGAACTGGCCAAAAAGGCTTAGTTCTGGGGAATTTGGCAGCTCTGCACCTTCACAGAGATACGTTTCTGTTAGTATTTTTCTCCCTTAAGACTCTCTTCTGTGCCTAACAAATAATTTCTTGAAATTAAATAAATAAAGGTCCCTGTTACTAAAGTGCACTAAGCAGTTAACACCAAAACTAGCCTGCAGTAGCAGCTTGGGCCTGTGCTGTTACAATGATGGCATGAGAGTTACCACAGGCTAATTCCTTTGCATAGTGCAATGGGGTGGTGACAGGGAAGGTTAAGGGTGGAAAGTGGGTATGAACTGCAGATTGCAGTTAGTGTGGTGGTACATGCGGGTGACATTTAGTGCACCCATGTTAACTGCAATTACTGTGACATGTGCTAGGGTAAGTTGCAGTACAGTAACTTCTGGTAACATGCCACCCCTCTCTGGAAGTCTCCATCAAAAGGGGGGCCAGAAGAGGGCAGAAGCCGCGGGGCAGCACCAGAAAGTTGAGGTAAGAGCTGCCCAGTGTTTTCTGAGCCATTGTTGCTGCTGCAGATCCGAGTGGTCGTGGTGCAATGGCAGCAGCTGGGGGTGGGGGGGGGGGTGCCAGGATGGAGGGGCCCACCTAGGGTCCTTCAAATCCTTACCCCTGCCCTGCTTACCATGCATTGATTTATACTCAAACCGCATATAAGTTCAAAAACATACCACACTTCGATAAATGGGCCCCTATTTTGTAATGCTCTATTATGGTTGCATAGAGGTTTGTTGATGATCAGCAAGTAATACCTCAGTGTTCTTAGAACTGTCGTGGTGGTAGAGTTTCAGGAGCAAGTCTCAATGTCTTTAATCTCCAGCATCTAATTGGGAATATAATAAATATCAACATAAACTGAAAGGATGTTAGAACTTTTTTTTTAATCTGTAAGGAATGGATTAAACAAGCACTAAGAAAGATGATATGAAACCCAGAAGGGTTGGAAAATCTATTTTTATGTTTGTAAGAAATTTGAAATTATATAGCATCACTGCATTTCTTATGCCATTCAATTTTGTGTGAATATATCAAGTTAATTAGATAAAATTAAATTTCAAGCCTGATTGATTTTTTTAAACATCCAATGCAAGCTCTGCAGTTGCTACTTATTGTAGCTCACAGGAAATATTTAAGCATGGTTGTTGAGTCAAGAAATTAAATGAAACCTACAATGTCAATATAGTCCAAGCATGGCGTCTGGTAGAGTATGATGGCATTTCTATATTATTCAGACCTATAAAATGCTAAACATACACAGACTATTAGACTATAAGTTAAAACAATCCCCACATACTAGAAACTGGAGCATTTTGGCATTTATTGTTGGGTAGAACGGTGAGCTAATGAGTAGTTTGATGCCTTCAAAATCATTTCCGTGACATATATAACAATACTACTTCACCAAGATGAATCATATATCATGCAATATTGGAGGATAATTCAAGTCTGCACTTCAATCTGCTTTTTATTCTGAGTATAAAGCCTATGTAAGCTATAACTTACTCAGGTAGTACTCATGTGGGAAATAATGACAAATTTAGTGCAACCCATGAAACAATCCACAGTAGAAGGACATGAAAGAAATTATGCCCTGGGTTCCCTGTCTCTAAAATAAAAAATATTTAAAAAAAAAGTCCTAGAAAAATTGGGAGATTGTTAAAAATGAACCATGCCAGCTATCTTTCCTATTCCTGCCAGAGAAAAAAAAACTTGGATGATTCCGAAGAATAAATTAATCTTGTCCTGTGGTCTTAGCAATTCAATTCTTGATTCTGAGTGCAGATAGTGTGTTATCACATTTGAGTGTGGTGTACTAAAAGTGATTTCCCCACTGAATATGTGTGGAAGCCCCTTGGGGAAGATAGAAGAACAGCCTGGTTCAATTACACAAAGAACCATTTCAATAGGTTTACTGTAGCTGTTCATGTCAAAAAAGCAAAGTTTTTCTTCTTACCACTAATAGATACAGGAACAAAAAATGCATCTTCTTAGCAACAGCATAAGTAGGAAAACCAAATACAGCTCAGAAAATAACTAGTAAAGCAGAACAGTTTATCAGTGTTCAGAGTATTTGCCCTTTTTTCTTAATAAATGACATTTCTAAAGTCCTATATGTCTGTTTTGATCAGGTTGTAATCTTTACCGAGCACAGACTGCCTTTTATTGTGTATACTACTGGTACAGTCACGTGTACTCATGTAGAGCTATAAAAATGATTAGTGGTTCTTTAGGGTCTCAGATTCTCTTAAGTAGAACATCTGCTGTAGTTCTGGTTCTCAGCTGCATCTTTCCTCCTTTAATCGGCAGGAAAGGATTTTGAAGCTCTCCCTGATCATGATTATGGACACTTAGAAAAGCTGCTAGTGCAGCTGGCTTTAAAAGAGGTTTAGGCACGTTCCTGGAGGAAAATTTCATAAACCATTATTAAAGTAGACTATTGTATACCCTGGAACAAGCATCATGGAATCTGTCTACCTTTTGGGAACCTGATAGGTATTTATGACCTGGATTGAACACTGTTGGAAACAGGATATTGGGTTTGATAAAACTTTGGTCTGATCCATATGGCATGTTTTATATTCTTATGTTCTAAAAATCTTGCTTCCCAGCAGCAAAGTGCACTTCCCTCCAGTAAGAATCTGTAGAGCAAACATTTTCAGTTTGGTTCATGTTTGGTTCAATTACGCATTCAGTTTATTTTCAGATTCCAAGATATTTTGAACATTTAGGTTCATTAAAGTCAATGAGGCAAACAATTTTGCACTCAGGGTTTTCCATCCATTTTTTTGAATCATACTTGTTTAAAATGGTTTAACATCAAGAGTGACATGAAGACTAAAAGTCACCATAAAAGAGACAAAGCAACATGCACATTGTCAGAAAAATGCCAAGACGACCAGTTCAGAGCTACAGTAACACCAACATTGGCAAACAACCTCAAATCCTGTGGGTGTAAGGCAAAGAATCACCAAGAGGATCAGGTTGGGGTCAGAGTTTTGAGGGAAAATGAGCCCATTTGAGGAGTGCATGAAGGAGCATCTAAGTGTTTCCATAGACAGGTTTACCCTGGAGATTTTATTGGCAAAATCCTATGCTTTTAGACACTCTGTCAGATAGAACACATGAATGGACTTAGGACCACTTAGAAACATAGAAACATAGAAACATGATGACAGAAAAAGACCACAAGGCCCATCTAGTCTGTCCTTTCATAACAACAACTACAACAGTCCACTTTTTACCTTTAGAGATCCTCTGTGTTGGTCCCATGCTTTTTTGAATTCAGTTACTGTCCTCATCTCTACCACCTCCACTGGGAGACTATTCCACGGATCCACTACTCTTTCCGTAAAGAAATATTTCCGCATATCACTCCTGAATCTATCTCCCTTCACCCTCATCCCATGTCCCCTCGTAGCAGAACTTGCTTTCAATTGAAAGAGACTCTCTCCCTGAACATTTATGCCACGGAGGTATTTAAACATCTCAATCATATCACCTCTATACCGCCTTTCCTCTAAGATGTACATATTAAGATCCTTAAGTATGTCCTCATATGTTTTATAATGAAGCCCATTAATCATTTTAGTAGCAACCCTCTGCACCGACTCCATCCTGTTCACATCCTTTTGAAGGTGCGGTCTCCAGAATTGCACACCATACTCCAAATGAGGTTGCACCAAAGACTTATACAGAGGCATTATCACCTCCTTTTTTCTGCTAGCCATTCCTCTCCGTATGCACCCAAGCATCCTTCTAGCTTTTGCCGTCGCCTTTTCTACCTGTTTAGCTACTTTAAGATCATCAGACACAACCACGCCTAGGTCCCGCTCTTCTTTAGTGGACAAAAGTACTTCACCTCCTATACTGTATTGCTCCCTTGGATTGCTGCAGCCCAAATGCATGACCTTACATTTTTTAACATTAAATCCCAGCTGCCAAATTCTAGACCATTCTTCAAGCTTAGCTAGATCCCTCCTCATGTAATCTACACCTTCCTGGGTGTCTACTCTATTGCAGATTTTGGTATCATCCGCAAAGAGGCAAACCTTACCCGACAGCCCTTCCACTATATCACTAACAAAGATGTTAAAAAGAATCGGACCAAGGACAGATCCCTGGGGCACACCACTGGTAACATCCTTCTCCTCAGAGTGAGCTCCATTTACTTGTACTCTTTGTCGCCTCCCACCCAACCAATTTCTAACCCAAGCAGTAACTTTAGGGTCCATCCCTAGGGTGCTCAGTTTGTTTATAAGTCGCCTGTGAGGAACAGTGTCAAAGGCTTTACTGAAATCTAACTACACCACATCTAGAGCTCTCCCTCGGTCCAACTCCCTGGTCACCCAGTCAAAGAAATCAATCAGATTTGTCTGACAAGACCTGCCTCTGGTGAATCCATGCTGCCTCGGATCCTGTAATCTGCCGGACTCCAGAAACCTCACTATTTTCCCTTTCAGCAGCGTTTCCAATAATTTACTCACCACCGAAGTTAAACTAACCGGCCTGTAGTTTTCAACCACATCCTTACTTCCGCTTTTGTGTAAAGGCACCACATGAGCCTCTCTCCAGTCCTTTGGCACCACTCCCGACTCCAACGAGGCATTGAAAAGGTCAGTCAGTGGAGTTGCTAGAACATCCCCAAGTTCCCTCAGTATTCGAGGGTGTATCCCATCCGGTCCCATCGCTTTGTCTACTTTAAGTTCAGCTAGTTTCACACGAACACAGTCTTCTGAAAATTGTTCAAGATGTCCCTCGCTTCTGTTCTTATTTGTGGGTGTTTTCTGAGGTCCTGCTCCTGGTTCTTCATCTGTGAACACAGAACAAAAATATTTGTTAAGCAATTCCGCTTTATCCTTATCAGCTTCTACATATTCCCCCCCTGCACCCTTGAGTCTGACAATACCACTTTTGTCCTTCCTCTTCTCACTAATATATCTGAAAAATGTCTTATCCCCCCATTTTATTGCATTGGCTATTTCCTCCTCCTTTTGAATCTTTGCCTTCTTGACTACTTTGCAAGCTTCTCTAAGTTTTTCCAAATACAGATGCCTGTCTTCCTCTCTCTGTGATCTCTTGTATTTCATGAAGGCCTCCCTCTTTTTCTTCACTTTTTCAGCTACTTCCTTTGAAAACCATAGCGGTCTCCTGTTCCTTTTGCCTTTATTTACCATTTTAACAAAAAGGTTGGTTGCCTTTAAAATACCTCCTTTCAGTTTTGCCCACTGTTTTTCTACATCCCCCAGCTGTTCCCATCCCACTAACAACTCCCTGAGGTATTGGCCCATCTTCGCAAAGTTAGTCTTCCTAAAGTCTAAGATCTTCACCTTGGAATGGATTCTAACAGCCCTAGTTCTAATACTGAACCACACCATCTGGTGATCACTGGATGCAAAATGATCTCCCACTACAACATCAGAAACACTTTCACCATTGGTAAGCACCAAGTCCAGTATGGCCCCTTCACGTGTGGGGTCTGTTACCAATTGCCTGAATAGTTCTCCCTGTAGAGAATCCAGGATCTCCTTACTTCTAGATGATACTGCAGCAGGAATGTGCCAATCAACATCTGGCATATTGAAATCTCCTAGCAGTAGCACTTCCCCTTTCCTAGCAATGCTGCGTATGTCTTCAATTAA
This sequence comes from Ichthyophis bannanicus, assembly GCA_033557465.1. Classification (NCBI taxonomy): domain Eukaryota; kingdom Metazoa; phylum Chordata; class Amphibia; order Gymnophiona; family Ichthyophiidae; genus Ichthyophis; species Ichthyophis bannanicus. Next base: position 1,236,160,822 of record CM066031.1, on the reverse strand, counting down.
CTCTCTGTCCACCTCTTCCTCTTGTGAGGGAGGTCTGTATATCACACCAATGCAAATAGATTTCTCTTTCCCTCTTTCTAGTTTAACCCACAATGCCTCCTCTCTCCCTTTTAAGCTCTGTAATTCCAAAGCTTTAATAGTAGTTTTTACATATAGTGCCACTCCTCCACCCCTTCTTCCTACCCTGTCCTTTCTGAATAAAGTATAGCCAGGTATAGTTACATCCCAGTCATGGTTTTCTGTGAACCATGTTTCTGTAACTGCCACTAAATCCAAGTCAGCCACTCCCACCAAAGCTTCAACTTCAGGGATCTTATTTCCCATGCTACGGGCATTAATACACACTGCTTTCCATATGTTACCCCTGTTACCCATTTCCATAAAGGTATTTAATGTATCACCTACCTGGGGGCTTTCACTTACCTGGGGGCTTTCTTCACCCATCCCCAACGAATCTAGTTTAAAGCCCTCTTCAGTAGATTAGCCAGTCTACTACCAAAGATGTGTTGACCTTTCTTGGACAGATGGATGCCATCTCTGCTCTGCAACCCTTGGAACAGCATCCCATGGTCTAGGAAACCAAAACACTCTCGAAGACACCATCCACGCAGCCATGCATTCATCTCCAGGATGCGAGCCTCTCTGCCTTACTTCTTTGAAAGTAAGTTTGGAATTCAGCCTAATCTTTTCACTCTACTGTTCCCCAGGCTGTCACAAAGAGGCTTAACGTGATCAGTTCCATACCCAACTTCTGGGACAATTGAACTGTGGCATGTGAAATCAACATAAAGAAACAGTGTCATGAAGACACCAAGGCACCAAGAAAGATGGAAAAGAGAGCTAACATTGCATGGAAACACCAAGTTACAGGAGAGGGGTAAAGCAGTGCCAACAATACTATGAAGTCCTCAGGGCACCAGAAAAAGGGTAAAGTAGCATCAGTATTGGCATGGAGACCCCAAGGCACTAGGATTTAGCTACAGTATTAGGGTTCAGTGAGCATGCCAGCATGTAAAGAGTTATCAATACCCAAGGACTCCTATGGTACTTGGGTGCATAAAATGTGTTAGCTTATGTATTGCTGTCCTGCAGGACAATTGATAATTGGGGGCTAGGAGGTGCAATAATCATTTCCTCTTTGCACAATGAGGGGGGATGAAGAGTCCAAAGGACACAGAAATGTCAAGCAACACTAGCAACACTGGAATGAAGATTCAAGTCACCAAGAAAGGTATAAAACAGGCAAAGGAAGAAGACTGGCGTCTATTTACAAAGACACTGATTGCAGAGGATGTAAATAGAAGACCTGGTTGGTAGGATAGCATTTCAGTTGAGTTATAAGTAAGCAAAGCTAGGATAAACCATCAACATCATAGAATGGAGAAGACCACAACAGAAATGATATGCCAGGAACCTCCCCATTAGCGTCAGTATGAGGCTGCATGAAAACTGTCCTCCAAGTGTAAGCCAAAGAATAGTAACATAGCAACATAGTAAATGACGGCAGATAAAGAACAGTATGGGCCATCTAGTCTGCCCAGCAGAATGTCGAGTAGGTGCACCTGCCGCTCCATGCAGGCCATCCCTCCCCATGTCTTTGCCCAGGGGTGAACCCACCACTCCATGTAGGACACCCCTATTTGTTGAGGAATTTGATGGTTCAGTTTATTTTGATATTTTCTTGTTGCTGTAAAGGGATCCACTGTGTCTGTCCCATGCCCTTTTGAACTTCATCACTGTGTTTGCCCCACCACTTCCATCGGGAGGGCATTCCAAACATCAACAACCCTTTCACTGAAAAAGTATTTCCTGACATTGCCTTTCAATTTACCCCCTTGTAGCTTCATGTTATGCCCTCTAGTTTTGCAGCTTCTCCGTCTTTGGAAGAGGTTTGTTTGTTCATTATTTTCCTTTAAGTATTTAAAGATCTGAATCATATCTCCCCTGTCCCTCCTCTCCTCCAAAGGGTACATGTTTAGGTCTTCAAGTCTCTTCTCATAAGGCTTCTGACGCAGGTTCCAAATCATTTTGGTCACCTTCCTCTGGACAGTTTCCAGTCTTTTTACATCCTTTGCAAGATATGGTCTCCAAAACTGAACACAGTATTCCAAGTGAGGCCTCACCAGTGACATGTACAGTGGCATAAGTACCTCTTCCTTTCTGCTGGTAATGACTCATTGTATGCAGCCCAACATCCTCCTGGCTTTTGCCACCGCCTTGTCGCACTGTTTTGCCACCTTGAGATCTTCAGAAATAATCACTCCAAGGTCTTTCTCCTGATCTGTGCACACCAATCTTTTGCCCCCTATCGCATACATTTCCCCTGGATTTCTGCTACCCAAGTGCATGACTCTTCACTTCTTCGCATTAAATTTTAACTGCCAAGCATCAGACCATTCTTCCAGCTTTTGTAGATCGTTCCTCATGTTAACCACTCCCTCGGGGGAGTCAACAAATGTTCGTGTCATCTGCAAAAATACAGAATTTTCCATGCAGTCCTTCAGCAATATCACTCACAAATATATTGAACAGTGCCAGGCCCAGAACCAACCCCTGGGGCACCCCGCTAATCACCTTCCTTTCATCCGAGTGAGCTCCATGTACCATCACCTTCTGTTGTCTGTCAGTCAACCAATTTCTGATCCAATTTACCATCTTGGTATCTATCCCCAAGCTACTGAGTTTATTGATAAGCCTCCTATGAGGAACAGTATCAAAGGCTTTGCTGAAATCCAGGTAGATGACATCCATCGCATGCCCCTGATCTAGTTCCCTGGTCACCCAGTCAAAGAACTCAATCAGATTTGTTTGGCAAGATCGTCCTTCGGTGAAACCATGTTGCCTCGGATCTTGCAACCTGTTGGCTTTGAGAAAGTTCACTTCACACTTTCAGGAGTGCATCCATTACTTTTCCTGCCACTGAGGTAAGGCTCACAGGCCTGTAGTTTGACCAGGGCCGGCCCGTCCATTGAGCAAGAATGTTTTTTGCACAGGGCCCCGCGTTTCAGGGGGCCCCGCACAAAGAACATTCTGCTTTTTTAAAAATTAAATAAAAAAAAAAAAAGCTGGCTGCTGCCGCCGCGGCAGCAGCAGAATGGAGTGTCCCGCGGGGCCCCCTCTGCCCAGCTGAGCTCTCCCTACCCGGCTGAGCCCCTCTGCGCCGGCTTTCAGATACACGAAGGGAGAGTGTCTCCCTCGAGTCTCTGATAAGCCCGCAGGGGCAGATGGGAAATTTCCCATCAGCCCCTGCTTACCATCAGCCCCTGCGGGCTTAACAGAGATGCGAGGGAGACACTCTCCCTTCACGTATCTGAAAGCCGGCGCAGAGGGGCTCAGCTGGGCCGGAAGAGCTCAGCCGGGCAGAGGGGGCCCCGCGGGACACACCATTCTGCTGCTGCCACGGAGGCAGCCAGCTTTTTTTTTTTTTTTTAATTTTCCATGAGCCGATGGGGGGGGGGGGTTAGGACTGGTAATGGGCTATGGAGGGGGTTAGGACTTGACTTGAGGGGGGCGGTGGGCTGGTGGGGGGGCTTAGGACGGGTAATTTGATATGGGGGGTTAGGACTGGTAATGGGCTGGGGGCTGATGGGGGCTGTCTGGAAAGGGGGGGTTGGGGAGGTAGGACTGGTAATGGGCTATGGGGGGGCTAGGACAGGAAATGGGCGGATGGGGCGGGGTTAGGACTTGCGGTGGGCTGATGGGGTTAGGACTGGTAATGGGCTATGGGGGGTTAAGACTGGTAATGGGCTATGGAGGGGGTTGACTTGAGGTGGGCTGTGGGCTGTTGGGGGGGTTAGGACTGGTAATTGGCTATGGGGGGTTAAGACTGGTAATGGGCTGTGGGCTGATGGGGGCTGTCTGGAAATGGGGTGATGGGGGGTTAGGACTGGTAATGGGCTATCGGGGGGCTAGGACAGGAAATGGGCTGATGGGGAGGGGTTAGGACTTGAGTTGGGATGAAGGGGATAGGACTGGTAATGGGCTGTGGTCTGTGGGGGGGGTGTAGGACTGGTAATGGGCTATGGGGGTTAAGTCTGGTAATGGGCTGTGGGCTGATGGGGGCTGTCTGGAAATGGGGTGATGGGGGGTTAGGACTGATAATGGGCTATGGGGGGGGGGCTAGGACAGGAAATGGGCTGATGGGGAGGAGTTAGGACTTGAGGTGGGCTGATGTGGTTAGGACTGGTAATGGGCTGTGGGCTGATGGGGGGGTTAGGACTGGCTATGGGCTATGGGGGGCTGACTGGAAATGGGCTGATGGGGTTAGGACAGGAAGTGGGCTGATGGGGGGTTAGGACTGGTAATGGGTTATAGGGGGGCTTAAACTGAAAATGGGGTGATAGGGGTTAGGACTGGAAGTGTGTTGATGGGGGGGCTAGGACTGGTAATGGGTTGGGGGGTTGCTAGGACTGGAAAAGGGCTGAGTGGAAGGGGAGGCTTGAACTGCAAATAGCTGGTGGGGAGGGGGCTTGGAATGGAAATGGGCTGTGAGGGAAGGGAGCTAGGACTGAAAATGGGCTGATGGAGGGGCTAGGATAGGACTAGAAATGGGCTGTTGGGGGGAGCTAAGATTGGAAATGGGCTGTGGTGGGGGCTTGAATTGAAATGGACTCATGGAGGGGCTATAACTGGAAGTAGGCTCATGGGGGGGCTTGGACTAGAATTGGGCTGAGTGGAGGGGAGCTAGGATTTGACATGGGCTGATGGTGTGGCTAGGAAATGACTAGAAATGGGCTGATGGGGGGCTAGGATTGGAAATGAGCTAATGAAGGGACTCGGACTGGAAATGGATGGGGGAGCTAGGACTGGAAATGGGCTGATGGGGGGCTAGGACTGGAAATGGGCTGATGCAGGGACTAGAAGGGAATGGATGCTGGGTGAGACTGGAACTAGAAGGGAGCTGATGTTGGGGTAGGATTAGAATGGGATGGGGCTGGGAGAGTAAAATGGAGAAGGGAAAAATATTTTGTGTGGGAGGGATGAAAACTCTACAATTGGCCGGGTATTGGGAGAGTAAGTGGGGATTGAGGATGGAGGGGTAAAATTTGTGTGGATGAAATAGGAATGAGGAAAGAGCAAAAGGAGAAAGATTAGTATGTTAAAGCAGATGTAGAGAGAGAGAATGGAAAAAATCTAGAAGAGAGAAGAAAGGACAAATGGACAGCAGACGATGGAGAGTTAGCAGAAAACATGAAGAAACCAGAAGAAAGTGGCTGGAGCAATTGCAACTGAAAAAAAATGCACAAAAGGTAGAAAGATATCTCTTTATTTTGAATTTATTAACTGGAATATGAAAGCTCTGGGAAATGTGCATCATTAACGTCTGCGCTTTGTTTGGTACAAGAGGAAATTAATTTATAGTTTTATTTCTACAGTGTTGTACATTCCAAGTTTGGCTTTTGGGGTTCCCAGTTTAATTATTGCCTTCCTGTTTCTAAATTGTGATTCCTTGTTTGGTTATGGTCTATGTTCTGCATGTGTAACTGAGCTGAGGTATTCTGTTTATGTAATTCCTATTTGACATTGCCACTTGTTCTCTTTCCCCAGTATTCTCTGAAATGTATTGGTTTAATATTTGCAGTGTTGCCTTTTGATAGGTAGGGTATGGTGCTTTGTGAGTCCTGGTAATGCTGTCAGGATACGGCGGGTTTGCTATGGGTTCTAAATGGGCAGTGTTTGTGGTAGTTCCTAATGTGCCTGGCGGTTGGCACTGGATTATAGTAATATAGAAATATTTTAGTCTTTCTTTATCCATATACTCATTAAGAGACATGTTTACTAAAAGTTAGTGTATGGTAACATTATGCAAATATGTATGCAAATAAGGCCACTTATGCAAATGAGGTCCCACACCGAGTCTCCGCACATGGCCCCGCACCCCCCTTGGGCCGCCCCTGAGTTTGACACTTCTTCCCTGTCACCACTTTTGTGTAAAGGTACGACATCAGCCATTCTCCAGTCCTGAGGAACCTCTCCTGTTTCCAAGGATTTGTTGAAAACATCCTTTTAACGGCCCTGCAAGAACCTCTCTGAGCTCTTTCAGTATCCTGGGCTGTATCTCATCCAGTCCCATAGCCTTGTCCACTTTCAGTTTTGCAAGTTGTTCTAACACTTCATCTTCTGTGAATGGTGTGGTATCTACTTCATTCCCATTTTTATATTTGGGAGTCTCAGGTGGTCCTTCTCCAGGACTTTCTTTACTAAAAACAGAGCAGAAGTATTCGTTTAGCAATTTCACTTTTTCAATGTCACTTTCCACGAGTGCGTTCCCAGCACTTCTGAGTCTTGCAATTCGACCTCTGATCTTCTTCCTTTCCCGAATATACCTGAAGAAAGTTTTGTCGCCACACTTCACATCTTTAGCCATCTTTTCCTCTGCCTTTGATTTTGATATCCTTATTTCTCTCTTTGTCTCTGAGTTTGATCCTGCATTCATTTCTGTGTTCCTCTGTTTGCAAGCTTTTGAATTTTGCGAAAGCTGTGTTTTTTGCCTTTATTTGAGCAGCCATTTCTTTGGAAAACCAAATAGGTTTTCTTCTCCTCTTGTTTTTGTTTACTTTTCTTACGTATTTATCCGTTACCCCTTTTATTGCCACGTTTAGTTTAGCCCATTGCAATTCCACTTCCCTTATCTCTTTCCACCCTGTCAGCTCCTCCTTTAGGTACTCGGCCATTTTATTGAAGTCGGTGTTTTTGAAGTTTAGTACCTTGAGCTTGCTATGATTGGCCTGTACCATGGCTTTTATCTCAAACTACACCGTGTGATGATCGCTGCTGCTCATAGGGGCACTCATACAGACATTCGACATGCTATCACCGTTGGTGAGCACTAAATCCAGCGTTGAGCTTTCCCTGGTTGGTTCCATCACCACTTGTCTAAGTAATACATCTTGGAGAGCATCCATAATTTTTTGCTTCTTTCCAGATTTGCAGAAGGAGTTATCCAATCCACATCAGGAAGATTAAAGTCACTCAATATGATTGCTTCTCCCTTTGTGGCTATCTTGGCAATATCTATAATCAATTTGTTATCTCTTATCTCTCTCTTGGAGGTCTGTATACTACAGCAATATGGATAACTGTGTCATCTCCTCTTTCCAACGCAATCCAGAGCGCTTCTTCTTTTCCCCATGTCCCCTGCATTTCAGTAGCTTTAATATTGCTTTTGACATACAAGGCTACTCCTCCTCCTCTTCCATTTTCTCTGTCTCTACTGAATAGATTATAGCCAGCTATGGCTATATCCCAATCATGTGATTCATTAAGCCAAGTTTCTGTAATGGCCACAATATCCAAATCCATTTCCACCATTAGGACTTCCAGGTCCGGAACTTTGTTGGCTAAGCTTCGAGCATTTGTGCTCATTGCTTTCCAGGATTTAACTGGCTTGTGTATATTTTGCATTGCTTTTGTTCTGTCCACATCTTCCCACTTGTTTTTGATGTGTGGTTTAAAAGTGTGGCTGCTTCTGATGTTATTCTGTTTTTGCAGGGGGTGACGTCCAGAGCTTGACCTCCCACATCTGTGTTCACTTTCTGCTCTAAGTACTTCAACATCTTGGTTTGTATTCCTGTAGGCTGAAGAGTCTGGGAGGCACTTGACTATCTTCGCTCCATTGAACTGTGCCCCCAAGTTGGTGCCTCTGATGATGGAATCCCCAAGTATTAGCAGTAAATAGAAGGCCTGATTGGTAGGATAGCATTTCACTTGGGTTATATATAAGCAAAGCTAAGATGAACCATCAACATCATAGAATGGAGAAGACCACAATAGAAAGGATATGCCAGGAACTTCCCCATTAGTGTCAGTATGAGGCTGCATGAAAACTATCCTCCAAGTGTAAGCCAAAGAATAGCTCAAGCCATTATCTTTAAAGATCTCTCCATACGTGTCACCCCTTTCAAATCAGTTTATAAAATTCTTCTGCAGCTTTAATCGGAATATGAGTCAAAATGCATTTAATAGTTTACATAGCTATATGCAGAATTTTGTCTGCCTCTTTTGGGTATCAGCAGCAGATGGTCACTGACCATCGTGAAAATACTTATCTAAAGAAAATAATCTATTGTACTTATATAGCCATACCACGTCCTTACAGTGATTCAGAATATATTACATTAGCTATTTAAGTAGGGCCAGGTATTAGTTGCCATAAGAGAACCTTCAACTTTTTGTCTGTTTTAATCAAATTCTAGGCATCTACAGTAGTTCACCAACTAATAATATGAACACTAAAAAGAAAAATTATAATAATCATTCAAAACAGCACACATCCCATAATAATTAAAATACCACAATGGAAACAAAGCAGTGGCAGGGCCGTTATTCGTGCTGGGAAGCAGCAACTGGACTGGTACTGAAGCAAAAGGACAGGCTAGGCTTTGTGACAGTGCTTTGGTCTTGCAGGGCAGGCAGTGACACAGGTTACAGCAATTCCAGAAGCTGAGAAGCACAAGTGAGGAGGAAAGCTTTTTTCTTTTTATGTTCTTGCACGCGTTGTCTGCAAAACCTACTGGAGAAAATAGACCTGGCAACAGTGACTTAAGTGGCGATTGAAAAACACTAAGTAAAACACTGAGGGCAGAGAGTGGGCAAGCATTGTTTTAGTGGAGCTGTACAATCAGTCCTTTTCACAACTGCATGGAAATTGAGGGAAACCAAGCAGAAGGAGGTTTGTCTTTTAAAACACCAGTTTTTTCACCATGTTTGGTGCTAGCCATGAATGATACAAGCAGGAAAGGAAATGTTGGGCAAACTTGGCCATGTCTGGCCACACTGAAGGTTTGTTTGCCCAGCATGCCAATGAGTATATGCACTCGATGGACACTACAGAGTGCCATGTCACAGAGGTTCTTGTAACTGCAGTGGACCAATGCTGGCTTCTTCTACTTACTGCTGTAACTATGTCCTGTGTCAAAAACAAGGTGTTGTAGTGACTACAAGGGAGTGACAGATAAAGATGTGGCACAATTTATAGCTGTTTTCAGAGCATGCTGCTAGTATTGTTTGACAATGGCCCTATCTTTCCCCTGCTACTCTATCTTACTCACGAGCTTATCCCTCCAGTAAATCAATATGTTGTATTGGAGAATGATACTCTTTCATATGTAAAACATACAGGATAGATAGCATGTAGGTATCCTTCTTGCTGAAGGGTTTTAACTTCTTTTGCCCATCTAGCTTCAGGTAATTCACTAGGACTAACACCTCTAATGTTGATTCCTCTTTCTGTTAAAAAACCCTCTAACCTTGCTTTCAGGATATTCACTATCAGAATGGCAATGCCCTTTGTTGCATTCTTGAAGGACTTTAGTACTTCTAGGACCTGAGTCATGTTTGTCTAATTTTTATACACCAGAGATTTTTCAATACTGATCTCAGGATCGAATGACAACTGAAGGAGAGATGCCCACTAATCCACTAATCTCTCCAGAATCTGATAGATGGAATTCCACCTGATCTTCTTATCCTAAAGGAAAATTTACACAGCAGCTACTGCTGATTTCTGCTGCTGCTGAAGCTCATTCCCACCATTCCTACTCTATGTTTCGACACGTCTCAATCATTAGTTTCAGGAAAGGCATGCCATTCTCCTGGCCTAGGAATTCTCTTACCATCAGGTAGAGCAAGTCTGCAAAGCATATCATCACCCTTCTTCACTGCCTTAACCATGGTCATCTTGCCATGTCACACAAAATAGATACAAAGCATGGTTGTCTATCTCTGGCCTACTCTTCAATATTGCCTGTTAAGATACGGGCTGTGGTATGGCTGTCATCCATCAGCTGGTTGTGCAGCTCATCCTCCCTGTACTCTGCCTGTTCCACCTCCTCTATCTTCCAACAGTGTGCCATCGGGTATAGACAGGCGTGTGTGGCATTCTGATTACTCAAGAAGTCTCTGGTGAAATGCTTGTTTCTACTGTCTGCCATACTGTCTGCCATACTTGCAGTTGGGCAGGACACTGACTATAAAAGCTGGGGTTCAGCTGCCCACTAACCGTTGTTCTAAAGGAGTCGTTATTTGGGGTCTACGTCATGTAGTAGTCTCTTAAATCCCATGTTCTCAACCATTTGAAGGAAGTATTCATCAGGGACTCATTTTCTAATGGAATATTGATGTAGTGAACCTTTAATTTCCTACCAATGGGAGTTAGTGTGCTGGTTATTTTAATCCGCTCTATAATAATGACTTCTTCTCAGAGGCCATCCTTTTCCTGTTTGGCCTTCTTTCTAGAGTTTGGTTTTTGCTACTCTAACATTACCTTGTGCTTTTGATTTCTTGCTGTAACTCTTCTATGTTCCTGATTTAAATTCTCCACTGTGAATTCTTTGTCACTACAGAATCAGGTCACCATGTTCTTGTGCTTAATCCTCCTGGTGACTGTCAGCAGATCTCCCACCCCAAGCACCAATGTGATATAGCTATGGTGTGACAGCCACCAGCACCAGAGGGCTTAATCCAAAATAAGCTACAGGCAGAAGACCATTCCTACCATACCACGCCTGAGGCATTATGTCCAATAATTAGTTTTGTTTCTGGGCTTCAGCTTTCTCACTTTCTCTGAGTCCCTACTACAGACAAATTATGGCTGCTATTGACCCAGGAAGTTGGCTACAGTCCTAATTGCACAGGGACAACTCCTTGGGGCACTAAAGCAAAAGCTGGCACAAAACATGCCAGAATTTGACCCAGCAACAAGTAAATCTTTATCAGACCATTAAGCCCATGTAAGCACAGCCTGCAGAATCTGCCCTTCCAGTTCTCAGGAGTCAGTCCATAAGGAACCTAGGATTGAGATTACCCATATTTTTTGGAAGTCCAAAGATCTGCTATGGAGTCCTGCATCAGTGTTCTCTCATGCTTATGCTACGGCCCTCTCATTCTCCCAACCACACATCCAGGATGGCCTTCATTATCTTGCTGTCGACAGGTGAATCACTGGTCTGGGCCTCTCTGTTTGGGGAGCAGAGGGATCCAATCATTGCTAATTATGAAGTCTACATTCTTACCTTTAGAGAATTTTTGATTATCTAGGCCACCTGGCTACTGTGTCCTCTGTACTCTGTTGGATAAAACAGGGGCTCATACAATTGAATGATATGTAGTGTTGCAGCAAAGCTGCTGAAAAAGCTCTAATTCTCTCACTCACCCACAGAAGGAAAACACACAGACAGGCTGGTATGCAAACAGGATCTTTAATGTGCGCACAGGCCCAGACAGAGAACCAGCAATCTCCACAAAAAAATCTGAGCCCCGAGGGACGTCCTACAATACCTTATATACTGTACATTTTCAAACTCATTCTACAATCCCATTTGCCTCAGGTATTTCCTGTCCACCAATCAGCAGCCCCTGGGGAAGGTACCTGGGTGACCTGTCCAAACCGGTGTGCTCTGGTCTGCTGATTTCTGGGCAAGGGGATATTGTGCTCAGACCTGGAGTGGGAGAAGGGTCAGGCTGATCACTTATGCAAGAGCCTCATGGCTTGGGGGAAGGGTCAGGTTGATCACTTATGTAAGAGCCTCATGGCTTGGGGGAAGGGTCAGGCTGATCACTTATGTAAAAGCCTCATGGCTGCCTCAGTAGTAGAGTTCTATATTGTAATTGCAGAGATAGATTAGAATGATTAGGCTTTGGTGACAACTTTCTAAAATGATCTTTCTAATTGGATTAAGCAGAAGTTGACTTGTCAAGACTTATCCCTGGAGTCGGATGTGCTAATATCTTTATGTTTACACCTAGTCATGTGAATTTGGGAACATCAGTCAGAGCTCCAGCCAACTTCCTGAAACCCCCAAACCACTATCTTGTCTCTTGCTTCCCTGCTTACATCCCCCAGGAAGCCCCCTTAAAGAGAAAGACTAAAGAATGAGGCAAAGCCTGTGTCTTAATTGTGTTAGACAAGGACATTTTTCTGTGACACATCCCTTAAGCATAAATAGGAATCTGAGGCAGTACAAAGGTATACTCTGTTTGGTCACCATTTCCCTTAATCATGTGACTCAACACCTATCCATCTTAGGGGCATGTTTACTAAACATTCTTATCATGCGGGGCCGCGGTAGTGTACCTGTGCCATATAAGGAGTGGGCGGATCAGGCTGCCAAAAGAAAAAAACCGGGAGTAAGCAACCGGACGTGTGCGCGTCGCGGTAATGTGCGGGGTCGACATTAGCGCGCCAAAAGGCAAAGTGGCGCGCTGCTGGGTATAGAACATAACCGAGCCGTAGTACAACGGTGAAGACACTGATCCATGGTGCAGGGGCCATGGGTTCAAGACCCCATTGTGCTCAATGAAAGAGGCCAGCTGAGGCATCAAATGTAGTGGGAAAAAGTGGTGTGGGAGGCATAGTAATTTTGGGCGGCAGAAGGCGGCGCACGGTTTATTTGTAACGGCATGAGGCGGCGCACTGTTTATTTTTAACGGCATGAGTCGGTGCACCGTTCATTGGGGGCGGCAGAGGGCGGCGCACTGTTAAGTTTGGGCGGCAGAGGGCGACGCGCAGATAGATGTGGGCAGAGGGCGGCGCGCTGATGTATGAGGGGGCGGTCCAATAGTGGGCGGCATAAGTGGCGCACTGATGTGCACAGCAAACAGGAACAGAGCCATAGCACAATGGTTAGGATACTGACCAATGATGCAGAGGTCAGGGGTTCAACCCCTCACAGTGCCCAGTGAGCAAGGTTGGCTGGGGCAGTAAGTATTATGGTGAGGTGTACTGTAGGAGGCCTTATAGTTTTATTTTATTACCCACTACCAGTAAACCCGCTCTAACAGCGTGTTAATATATGGAGGCCCGTAAGGCACATGTTACAGTCCGCAAAGGCACCCTAGCAAGTCCCCTATAGGGCACCATGTATGCTGTGCCACAGGATAATGTATAGTGCACGCAATATGGATGGCAACCATAAGGTGGCCTATAGGGCACCCTATAATGCACCCTCAGAGGCACCCTTATGGGTACAGTATGGCAAGGGTGTGTTTGATGCCATAAACATATGTCCAGTAAAAAAGTACAATGCTCTAGACAACCCTATCACAGAACCCCTCTGTGGACTTGAACCCATGACCTCCTGCTATAAAGGCAGTGACGGAACCATTGGGCTACGGCACTATAGCTCTGAGAAAGCGCCTGTGTGGCTGCAGAGAGCCTGCACGTCACCCCACAGACAGTCTGCTGCTGTAGACAGGACGGGGTAGGCCACCCGTACCCATGATGCAATGCACATGCCAATCAGCTGCCCACAGATGCACACAAGATGGGGACTGCACCCCAAAAGCTACACGGCATGGTAGGGGGAACTGTCCGTGTCCACCCACACAGAACCTCGGCCTGGTGGGGGGCCTGAGCGTGAGGACTGCCGGCGAGGGGTAGCTACACACCGTCACATTGTGCAGGTAATGTGCTCACCCTGAGGGTGGGAGGTGGCGCCCAGGACCAGGTCCACATCAACGGCCATGGCTGAATGAGGCCATGCCAGAGTTCAAAATCAGTATTAACCTGTGTGATAGGAAGGTGTTGCAAACACATCATGGATACCCCTTCTGTCTTAGTTGGTGGTTCCCCCCCCCCCCCATAGGTGGGCAACATACCCACCCCCCCCCCCCATGGCAGTAGAGTGGGCCATCAACCCCTGTCCTGCTGGGGGACAGACACCCTACAAGGCAGTCCAAGCAGCTCCACACACATCCATAACACACTATCAGACAGACAGTAGGCCTGGATATTCAGGGGTGCACCCCAGCACTATCTGATATTCTCCTGCAGCAAGCCATCAGCTGCTGCACCCTGCAAGGAGCTCCATCAGGACACATACTAGCTGTGCAGAGTCTGCTGGATAGTCCTGATGGGATTGCATGCACCCCAAACTGGGGTGGCAGCACACACAGGCAGATCAGTCCATGAAGAGGCCCCAACAGGACACCCATATATATCACAGGAGAGAAATGCTATACAGCACTATGGGGGTGCCTAGCCATGCTGTCATCACTGCACGCTCAGGGTGAGAGTGATCCACCAGCAGCACATACAGAGGTCACCCTGTCTGTGTAGGTGGTGGCTGGGCATTACAATGTCCCAGCCAGGGCCCCATGCCCTGTGCAGATGCATCCTGGCCAGCACACCCTGTCTGAGCTATACCCATGGTACCTTGCTGCTCATTATGCACATTGTCAGGCCAATACTGGCAACAGTATTGGCCTGACAATGGCAACTGTGGCAACTGTGAGAGCAACTGTGGCAACTGTGAGAGCAACTGGCAACTGTGCAACTGTGGCAACTGTGAGAGCAACTGGCAACTGTGGCAACTGTGAGAGCAACTGTGAGAGCCACACTGAATTCCGCAAAAAACTAAAAACATACCTCTTTATAGAACATTTTTCCTCCCCACCCTAACTATTCTTCTCGTAATCCACCTCTACCCTACGCCTTTATTTCTACCTAAAACTATATGCAACCAAGTTCTCAAATTTAGCCAATGTAAATAGTTATCCTAATCAGTTGCTCTCCTTTACCTCTCTCCATTACATTGTTAACTTGTTCTTGTTACTATTAATTTTATTATACAGTTCAATTGTAACCCTATTATCCTATATTGTTAATTGTTCCTTGTAAACAGTTGTAATACACTGTACCAATGTTTCATGTAATCCGTCTTGACTAGTAGAAAGACGGTATATAAAAACTGTTAAATAAATAAATAAATAAATAAATAAACAGTGCTGGCAGTGTGGCCTGTGGAGGGTGTTTGTAGCCAACACACACTGTATAGACAGACACCCCCCCCCTCACCTATGCCAGCATTGTGCTACTATTGGGGGAGTCATTCGACGTGCCCACCACACCAGTCCTGGGAAGGGTACAGGCATGGATATGGTACACAGTACTGCTGCGGGTCACTCCCCAGGGTGATAAATACTGTCAGGGGCCAGACCTGGGGCACGCACCACAGACAGCCGACAGCTTGTTCTGCTGGAGCACAAGGAGCAAACAGTGCTGAGCGTAGGACTGTCTACCTGCCAGTACCCACATCAAATGTTTGTGGTCTGTGTACCATGTACCCAGGTATAGGGTGGCATTGCTAGGGTACGCAGGAGCTAGATCTGGGAGATGCCCCCCCAGGGGGCTTTTCCAATGTGGCCTGTGGGTGTGGGTGCGTCTGGACCTGTTGCCTCTTGCTTTACGGCAGAGTGTCCCTATTCCAGTCCTGGTGTTCCAGACACTGTTCGGGCCTTCATGCTGTCCCCTATGAATATGCATGGGCTACAGTTGCATAGCATGGGGGTGGTGCAGACATCTGCAGCACAGGCATCTGTCTTAGGGGAAGCATGGAACCTGAATGGTGTTTGGCCCTCCAGGACTGCATTTGGGAGACTCTGCTGGAGATAATGTGCCTGTTTATGGTGTCTGTGTTTGGTGTGGTAAAAGATAGGCGTATTGACCATGCCTATGTTCTCAGCAATAAAGGTTTCTCCTTACTACCACGGTGTAGCTGTGGGGTGAATATGTGGACAGGGTTGGTGGTAGCTGCAGCTGGGTTCTGAACCTGTGACCCTCTGTTCTTGCACACACTGTCTGTGTGCACTGCACCACCGTGTAGCCACTGATTGGTTGCAATCCCTGGGTGGTCCATGACTGTACATCCGACAGGGCCTGTCTGTTGCAGTGGACGGTGCCAGCCTGCACATGGCCTGGCCACTGTCCTCTGTGGCTAGCAGCCACTGCCCCCTCCACCATCTGAACCCTTCCGCCGACATGCTGGCATGTCCTTATCCTTGCAAAGGCATATGACCTGATTGCGTAGTGGAACCCCAGGACTGTATTTGGCTCACATGGTATAGCGGTCTAGCTGTTGTTCTTTAGCAAGGTTTTTGTGGAACCTGGGCCACCCATTACGTGATCATGACCAGGGACACAATTGGCCATTGGCACGTGGGGTGAGGGCATGTACAGGCACATCTGTCATACATAACCTCTACCTACTTAACCTCTACCTACGTGTCCTTAGCCCCTACAGTTGTGGCACTACAAGACTGCATTTGGGGGACGCGGCTGTTGGTGATGCACATTGTGCTGGTGTGTGTGTGGTGTAGGGTAAAATATGGGTGTTTGCAACATGCTTTTGTTCTGTGCAATAAAGGGGTGTCTCTGCTATCTGTGTTTAGTGGTGGGTTAAATATTGGGATTGTGCTGGCATGTGCCACAGCTGGGATTTGAATGTGTGACCCTCTGGTCCTAGAGGTACCGGCTCTGTCCACTGCACCACACTGTGGCCACAGAGACAGTGCAGTCCCTGGAGATAGTAGACCTGGCAGGGTGGGGTTCCAAACCTGCTCTGCACATTATTACTGTGAGCTCCTTCACCCTGTCTGGTGACAAACGTGCAAATATAACACGGGTATGACATCTGAACAGAGGGGGATAGCATATTCCCAAGCTGGGCAACAGTGCTATTGATGGACAACCATAGGGAACACTCCCAGGAAGGGTCCAATACACGGAGACGTTTTTGGAGGTGTCTCCGCTCCGTGCCCCTTTCCAAACAAATGTTATTTTATTTTTTTGGAGCTCTGCTGGGTGTGTTTTTAACTTTTGCGCATTACTATACCTGTTCCCCAGCTGATTTACTATTTTAATGCTTTTGTTGTGGTCATTTCCTATTTTTCATTGCAGTTTTGTGCTGTGCACATGTATCACACTGCTGACGTTTTGCAGGTTTCCCCGGTTTTGCTGTACATTGCTGACGGAAATGGTTTCTCTTCCCTTTATATGCCCTCTACCGCGAGTGTTTCACTCGCGCTATTTTTTACATGTAAATTCGGGCCCGATACTGTGCGGGGAGCCTCTCACCTCCCACTCTCCACCCATTGACCCCGTCCCTCCGCCCCTCCGGAGCCTTCCTCCGCCCTCCTTTAGCTGTTCCACGCCTCTATCGGACATTTGCGGGCCCGCACTTGTACGGGGCCCGTTACTGAACCGCGTACCTGTGCGGGGGTGACAAGCACGTGTGCGGGGCATTTAAATGCGTTTCTGCGCGTTTCAATGCCGCGTTGCCGTGCGCTATTTTGCGACGCGCAGATTTGCGGACTTTAGTAAACATGCCCCTTAGTCTCCCTGCTTTGGCCCGCTGATCATGTGGAGGCATTTATTTAGTTAGTTAGTTGTCAATATTTCACAAAAGGCTATGTGGTGGGGTACACCATAATAAAATATAAAGAACTAAAAAATTACTTAAAATAATAAGTAAATTAAAACAACAACTTAGTTACAAGCCATTTCAGCCATGTCTTGTTTTCTTTTCTTTTTTTCAATTAATAATTTTGCTTTATACACAAGTAGAAATATAACAAGAAATTACAAAGAAAGTAAAATAAGTATCAATATTGCAAAGGAAATAAGAATAGTTTTATAGCCCACAATACAAGGAGCATACAACCTTGGACGAAGGAGAAAATACACAAATAATAGTCAGGAAAACCCACATCTATGAAATAACAAAATAGAAGTGCAAACTAAACCAAAATAAGAAATATATCACAACCCTTAGCCAAGCCCTATCTATGTCCAAGAAATTTTCAAGCTGTACAGAATCCGTAAAAATATATCTTACTCCATTGACAAAAAACAAACACTTGCTGGGAAAGCGCAGGAAGAATGTCCTGCCTGCAGTCAGAACCCAAGGCTTCAGCTGCAGGAAGGACTTTCTCTGAGCCTGAGTAAAACAAGAGTCATCTGGAAAGATAGTGATCTTTTGACCACAACATAAGTAATCCATTTTTCAGAATAGGCTTTCAAACTATTTATTTTGTCTGTCACTGTGATCAAAAAATGATTAAGATGGTACAGGAGAAAATTATATCGATAGAAGTCTCAAGGAAATCAATCAAGTTTAAATGAAAATCCTCCACTACATGTGCCTCCTCCTTGCTTTGAACTACAGACTGAACAGACAAATAATAAAGATTAGAAACCAACAACTTCTCAGGTTCAGGGAACAGCAATATCACCCTATCCACCTTGACTCACCAGATTACTCTACCATTACCAATTGCCTACTTGACATGAGCAACTGACTGGCATCCAATAACTTCCAAGACAACTTTGAGAAATCAGAAACTCTGTTCATAACATGGGACCCATCATTTACCCCCCGCCCCCCTTCTTCAATATCCATAGCGGACACCCTAATGACAGTTAAGAAGGAAGTATGCTACTTAGGTATTAGCATTGACTGCTTCCTAAGCCTACAAGCCCATATCAACAAGACCTCCAAGATCGTATTCCAAAAGCTAGCTATCATCCGAAGACTAAAACCTCTCCTCAGTCAAGACCATTTTCATACAGTCTGTCAAACACTCATAACCCCAGTTCTGGATTATTGTAACTCTCTCTTTCATGGTCTACCATCACAAACTATCCATCCCTTGCAGTTGGCCCAGAACACTGCTGTCTGCATAATCACAGGATCACCCATTAATGATCACATAACTCCACTACTATATCAGCTACATTGGCTTCCAGTCTCCTCATACTCCTCACACAATTCTCATACAAAACTGTTCTCACAATCTTCAAGGTAAGAAATGACCTGTCAGCAGGAGCTCTACATGAACTCATATGTACAAACTCAAGCAGCAGACCTAAGAGGCAGAACACAAAAGTCACCATACTGATCCCCAGCGCTTACACTAAAGTGAAGAACTCCACCACAAAGAGAGCCCTTTCCTTAGCTTCTGCCGCCATCTGGATGCCTGAAAAAATCTGAATGACGAAGTACTTAAAGGACTTCAGAAAGCTTCTCAAGACCTTTCTCTTCACTGATCACTTCAAAGACAATACATAGTCCTTCCCTCTTATTCTCATGCCCAGTCGACAGATAACCCCATTTATGTTGCTATTTACATAAGTTCTGCCTCCAGGCACCTCCTGCATACTACCCTTGCTTGATTGTTATTATGTGTTCTCTGTAAAATGTTGAGCTCTATGTAAACCGCTTTGATTGTAAGATAAGGCAGTATAAAAATCTTGTTAAATAAATAATATCTCCTTATAATATTTTTGTAGCAAGATCAAAGGTGACAATAATCGAGTCTGGTGGAAATTTAATAATCAAGGATTCTTAGCTCTGAGCACATTTTCTAAAGATTCAATGTGTCTATGCAATAAAGAACTATCTTTAAGACCCAGAGTGCCCATAGACTGCAATGACCCAGTCTGGCCCTCCAATCTGTCAAGCCTCTGGGTAGACATTTGCACATCCAAATCCTGACATCTCTTAGCCACTTACTCAGAGATCTTCACAGTCTGACCCATGAATCCATGCAAAAGAGAATTTGTCTTTGACATCACCTTCTAGATGTCAAGAAGGATCAGCTCAGCAGCAATAACCCTGAAGCCATAACAAAAATATAGGACTGAACAGCCTTAAGATGTTCCAACAGAACTTCTGCAACTTAGGCTTGTTGTATAGTATTTTGGATTACCCCCAGATGACGTGGTGAGTGGGGCACTCTTGTATCACCTTTGCCCTTGCATACTGTTCACCATGGCATCCTATATTCTAGAACTGATATTGGTTGATGGGGTCTACAACCTGCACATGCTCCTGTGATATGACGTACTTGGTCACAATTAAAGATGTCTGCGGTTAGTAATTCCTACCTACATATGTTGCCTTGCTTGTAGATACCCCCTGATGAGGGTGCCTGCTGAGGCACAGCCTGTAATAAAGGTCTGCTGGCCTGTAATAAAGGGCTATTACCTGTACAACTTTCAGTGTTGTGATTCCTGTACATTGTCTGTGTCATAGGTCAGCACTTGAAAGAGGGGCAGCGGGATGCACATACTATATAAGAACATATTCCCAACCAAACAACATTGCCCATAACACATGGCTGTAGACAGGCCTACTGCATGACACATAACATGGCAACACAGCCCCCTTCACACACACATCCCTGCCACTAACCCATGGCAGCCCCTTCACATAGCTCCCGCCACCTCCAGGGACCCAGTATCCTCTGCAGCCCCCTTGTGGTCCATGTGGTTACTGCCAGTGCCCCCTCTTCCAGTGTTTCTGTTCCTGGCAGGATCGCCTGGCCAACACACCAGGTGTCCTCTGTCACTCCCTCACAGCCCATAAAGCCCATGCTGTGGCTTCCACAGGGATACCCCCATGCTGCCTATGTCCACCCAATGGGGTGTCCACCACCCTTGCTGCACAGGACTATCAGTCCCCTCCCCCTGGGGGGTTCACAGCACCTCTGTCAGGATGAGGGTGCCAACCCCATCAGCCCCATTCATCCCCAAGTGGGATAAGCTGGGGTGCACTATGGGTCAGGTGGAGCTTGTGGTGGCCATTTTACAGGCTCATTTGCTGGGGCCACTGTGTCATCCCCCTCCTCCTCCATGTCCACCTCCACGGTCCCCTCCAGTACAGGTTGAGCGTGCCACCCTCTGGGATGGCTGTGTGTGGGATGCAACGGGATCGCCATTGATTACGCTAGGAGCCTGTCTGGTTCTTATGTGCCTGTGAGCCTGCTCTTCCTGCATGCCCTATCTGCCCCCCCCCATGTAACCCTGCCACATGGGTGCCTGTTTCTCACCTGTCCCTCCTGGCACTTGCTCTGTGCCCATGCAGGTGGGTGCTACATGTCATCTGTCCAAGGGCCACTGGTGCCCCCCATGGGTCTGTCCTGGACCCCCTCCTTTGCTCCCCATCCCCTAGCCCTTGCTGCCCTCCAAAAGTCACAAAGTTCAGCATGCCATCTGTGCTGTGCTGCAGGTCCACTGATCTATTGTTCCAAACATGCTACACCTCCTGCAGTGCATGCCCATATTGCTGGCTGACACTCTGGCATCACTGCAAGCATGTGCTGGACCTCTTAGGGATACACATGGACACAACTGGTCCTGTGGCTTTCCCCATGCACCTCTTCTCCATGGCCCCCTTCTCCATGTCCTGTGCAGAAGGGTCTCCTACCCCGTCCCCTCATCCCTTGGCCTTAGGGCCATGTTTGCTTCCTCCCACCCCTTCTGCTCCCAATTCCAACTGGTGCTCTGGACCTGTGGTGTCATTCTCCAGTACCTTGGATGTTGATGGTGTGTCTTCTGTGGGCACACTACTACCTTGCCTTTCCACTCTCTCACCTGGTCACATTACATGTTGTCAGACAACCAACCTGCGGGCAATCCCCTGACTCACCTCTCCTCCCTTCCCTCTGGGCAGAGCTCTTCTGTGCAGGTGGGCATTTGCCAGCTGTGCCATACACATCTGGCCCCTATGCCCAGTGCACGACATGTCCTCCCCTTCACATCTTATGCCATCGCACACCCTTCCATCTGAGACATGCATGTGTCACTTTGCACTTCCCTGTCATAACTAGCTGCCCACACTTTGGTTCATGCACCATGCGTTCCTGACCTTTATGGGCTCACACAGTTCATTGCCCCAGTCATCCACTGCCTAGTCCTGACTGCAGTCCCTCTACCCTTTGCCCTATCATGTCATGGATGTGCTTCAAGAGTCAGTCCATCTGGCCCTATCTCTTCCCCCTCCCACAATTGTGCTTGCATAGCCCCTCCTACTCCCTAGCTCCCATGTGTCTTCTTACCCCTCCCTTCTCTGTCCATGTTCCCTGCCCTGGCTATGCCCCATTGGTGCCACTGCCAGTGATATGTCCCCATACTGTCCTAGTTGCACAGATGTGGCATCTCTGGCCTCTCCATGGCAACCACCTCCTGCTGCATCACATCCTGGAGGACCTGTGCCAGCTTTTGTTGCTCAGTGTCATGGTTGAGGGCATGTCTCGCACATGTCTGCTGACCTGATGACCCCCTTCTTCCACTGCAGCTGCTGCCTGAGCTGCAGTATGAACCTCGGCATGGTGTGGTGGATGGTATAGTATAGGACTGTTGCCTCCATATCCAACATGATGTGGTAGGGTCTGTGGACATGGGGGATGCGGAACCCCATGAGTGCATGTGCCATCCCATCACAAGTCAGATTTCACAGATGCCTGCCAAGATCCCCATTTCCCATGGTGACTGGTTCCCACTCCAATGAGCTGACACATCTCTGGTGACACCTAACCCTGGCCCACATCTTCCTCTGCTACATCAGGCTTCTTGACAAATGTGTGACTGCATAGCTTGCTGGCTGGGGTATGGGATGGGGAGCCAATGGACCTGGATTCAATTTCTAGTCAGATTCCTTTGACTGGTCATCATTCCACATTGATCAGGGGGGCCTGAGACATCTACTGACTACCCAGGGATTGTACATGGTGGGCCGTATGTGTTTTGATGGGACCTAGAAGTGCCATGCACCTGCCTGGGGCATACCTGCTCCCAGGTTACAGGGCCCATTATACCATCATCTGCTGCACTGTTGGGTTACTTGTGATTTATGGCCATTTGGCATCTTTCACACTTGTCATAGCCCTATCTGCTACATCGTGTGCCTCCCTGGTGGCTTGGTAGTGTGCATCCGATCACACTGCAGCATTGCATTGTACCATTATGTCACCTGTCTACTCAACTGTGCCTGTGGTGGAGCTCTTACAGATGCCACAAGGCATGTGCAATTCTGGCCTGGTGGATGTAGTCCCTGTCAGTGTTGGGGCTGGTTGGCATGGGCTGATGTTAGAGCGCTGGCTTGGGGACAGGGAGACTGTGGTTAGACCCCCCAATGGCACACCATGTCTCGCAGGGCCTGTTGGTGTTGCATCACAGCTTGGCAGATCTGGGTACCCTAGCCTTCTTTGGCTTTCTCTGTGTGTTCTCTGATGGTACTCTCCAACAGGCATGCACAGTCTGTATCTGTGGTCTGCACATCCTTACCTGAGTCTGCCACCCACCACTGTCTGTCACACCTTTGTCTACACGGTGGCCATACAACGGTTCCCCCTGCCCCCAAATGAATAGAGTCAAGGTGATAGACAGCTGCATTCAACATAACTTTATTCCATGTCAGAAACAGGTCACAGCACAGTACAGTACAATATGCGTGTCGGGCTATGTTGCACCGTCAAATATTACACATGCTTTTGAATATCCCATGACACAACAGTTGCAACAATGTAATTCAGTACACTCCACAGTGTGTGTTGCTCTGCTTCCTAAAATCCCAGCCATAGGTGCCATGCATATCATAGTGCCAGAGGCCTGTCAGTGGCCCACCAATGTTGGAACGTGCCCCCTGCCACCTGAAGCCTATGTCTGCTCCCACCTACCATCCTACAGGGCCTGGTGGCCTGTCTGTGCCTCATTTAGGTGGCATACATCCTGTGTCAGAGCCCTGATATCTGCCCACATGCTCACTAGCTGCTCCACTATCATTTCAAGGTGGCACCACTCCCTCCACTCCATCACGCTGCTGTGGGCTCACATGGTCCCTGGTGTCCACACCACTCTCCCATATGCCTGGGACCTTCACCCCCTGTGCTCTCCTGTCTCCACTCTCTGCACCAGGACACTTACCCCATCACCTCTGTCCCTTGTGCATCACCCTCCCTGCCACATTCCCCTACCCCATCCCCCTGCACACACACCTCCTTGCTCACCTCCCCATACATGTTCCCCTCTACCTCCTCCCCACACTGCACACACACCACCTAGTTCTCCAACCCATGCACACTCCCCTTCACTCCTCCCCACACTGTGCACACACCTCCATGCAATCCACCACATGCATACCCCTCCCCATATGCCACATACTCCACCACACACACCTTCCTATGCTAAATCCCCACCTCCCCCTTCACACTCTGCATGCCCCCATCCCCACCAGTGGCCACCTACACCCTACCATTGTTCTGCCCATCCCAAGGGCACCCTCCTGGTCCCCCTGTCACATGCTGTCTTACTTCACCCTCCTCTAGGAACCCCTCATTGTTCCCACTCTTACAGCCACTGGTGAGCCATACCCCCTCCAGGCTGGCTTGCACAGCACCCTCCACCTGGTGATCCCTTGCTTCAGGCCCTGTCACCCACCCCTCTGCACACATGTCACTTGCAGTGGCACCCTCCTGCTCAGCTCCAGCCACCTTTGGTACCCCACATGGTGGGAACCACACCCCAAGGGTTATGGGCTGTCAGGCCCCTCACCCTGCATGTGTGTGTGGCACCACTGTGAGTGTGAGGACTACTGGCTCATCCTCCACACTCACCTGAGGAGTGAGAGCACAATGGGGCTTGCAGTTGCAGTGGTGGGTATGAAAGTTGATGGGCTGCTGGGGATGTCGAGTCATAGGCTCCACAGCCTGCTGTATCACCCTGCCTGTGGCTACATTGGGGCTGCCTCCTCCACTGCCCCCACATCCTCCTCCTACTTCTCCAGGCCTACCTTCTAGGGCTCCTCCTTGGGATGATCAGGTGCAGGGGTGGGGTGAGTCATCCACATGGATGACTGTGTGTGGGATGCAAAGATGTGCCCATCAGTGACTGTGGAGGATTGTCCTGCTATCATGCACTTGTGTTCATGGTCTGCCTGCCCTTTCTGATGCACCCTCTACATGGACCTGCTAATGGGGTGTCTTTTACCATTGTGTCATGATGTAGTGGTGGTGGTTCATGTGTGTTCCCTGTTCCCTGTGCACTGGGACCGTATGTGCAGCTGTATGTCCTGTCCATGGCATCTGTTTGGGTTTGGGCACACCTGGCTCCTGCCTGGGAGGAATGCCCTTGTGGCACGGGATCTTCACTGGGGGGGGGGGGGAGCTCTCACTGCCTGTGTCCCCAGCCCTCATCCTATGGCCTGTGTTGGCCTCCACACTTGCATTCAGCTGCCAGTTACACCTCTTCTGTGGCCCAATGGTGTGTGTCCCCTTTTCCTGTCCGGTTTCTCTAACCTGCCTCTGTGCCCTCTCCCCTCACCTTGTTCCTCCTCACACCTTGTGCCACATCGCCAGGGGCTAGCATACCACCTTGCTGGGCCTCTGTGGGCCCACTCACCTTGCTTCTGCTCAGCTGCTGTTTGAGCCACTACAGTAGTCTCGGCCTTGTACGCCAAATGGCCCTGTAGTGGACCCTGTATGCCTCAGTGTTCCTCATGATGTAGAAGCTTCTGTGGACATAAAGGTTGGATTTCTCTATGAATGCATGTGTTTTCCACACACCATACAACCCTACAGCTGTCTGCCATCACTCATATATCATGGATTGCTTGACCCTGTCCAATTGAGCTCACACATCTCCAAAGCTGCATCACCATGGACTCCCTCATGCCCTGCTCCCCCAGGCCTCTAGACATATGTGTGGCTGACTGCCCTACAGAATATTGCCATGGCTAGGGAGACAGGGGGCAGGTGTTATCCTTGCACGTTGCCTCTCCCTGTTTGCAATGGCCTGTCTGTGTTACTCACACATGTTCTGTGTTCTATTTCTTCTAGTGGTCAGTGCCTTTCTCTCTCTCTACCTTTCTGGTGCTCTAACTTTCTGGATGAGAGGCAGTCAAAAAAATCACTCATTCAACTCGACTGAGAGACAGGCTATTTAATGAAAAAGGAATGTGATTTTTTTGACTATCCCTCATCTAGTGGTACCAACAATTTATGTTTTACCTAAAATTCACAAATCCATAGAGAAACCCCTTGGGCATCCAATTATTTCAGCTATTGGCTCCTGGTTTGAGCCTATCTCTCAGTTTTTAAATGTTTTATTATGTCCATTTGTCACTTTGGCTCCCTCATTTATCAGGGACTCTGCACATTTTGTTTAAATTTTGCAAACGTTTGAAGGGTATCATGATGAACGGTTCCTTGTAACACTGGACATCAACTCATTATATATGAATATTCCCCAAAAAGAGGCCACTTAGATAGTTGAGCAAGTTTTATACAAACATACAGTATATAAAGGCATCTCTACTTTTATCTGTTGCAACTTGCCCGTCTGGCCCTTTAAGAAAACTTCTTTGGGTTTGATGGTCTGTTTTATAAACAGATAAAAAGGGTGGCTATGGGCTTTTCAATGGCTCCCAAAATTGTGAATCTCTATGTAGCAGAATTGGAGGCCAATTTTTGAACTCATCACGCTTTCGAGGTGCACGTGAAGTTATGGCTACAGTGCATATATGATGTCCTTCTGATTTGGGAAGGTGATCAAGGTACCTTAGAACAGTTTTTGGAATGGATCAACACCCTGGACCCCAATTTATGGTTCCAGGTGTAATTCGACAAGAAGGAAATTGCATTTTTGGACATCAACATTATTAAAGCTGACAATGGTTTTAAGACTGATCTGTTTCACAAGCCTATGGATCGTAACCATTTTCTGGACTAGCAAAGTTTTCACAATATTTCCCTTAAGAACAACTTACCTGTGAGCCAGTATCTACAGGCAAAATGTATCTGCTCGGATCATTGCACTTTTGCTGACAAGGGCAATCCAGCTAAATTTATTAAAAGGGCATACAATAGGGCCAGAGACAGAGACCAAATACTTAAGAAGAAAGACCAAACTCCTCAGGACAGGATTATCTGTCCTATGCTGTTCTACACATACTCAAAACAAATAGTGAATATCATTAGACAAGAATGACATATAATTTAGACCATCCCTAAATTTGCGTCCCAAGATTTAACAATTGCCTTCAAGATGAATCCTAATCTGTCTAACATCCTGGTCCCGTCAGCGCTTCCAGTTCCATTACGCACACCTAAATTGCTGGGATATTTTAAATGTCGCTCTCACTCTGTTTGTAAATACACCATTATGACCAAGGAGGTTTTCATGCACTTAAAGACTCAATCTCGATTTCCATTAAAAAGTTTTATAAACTGTAATTCTGAGAATGTGATTTATGTGATCAAATGCCCTTGTCACCTCCTATAGTTGAGAAGACTCACTGCAGTGTCAAATTGCAGATCATTGAACACCATAGCACCGTAAGTGCAGATCATTGAACCGTAAGTGCTCCCTTTTGGAAAAAAAAAACCCTGGTGAGCTATTGGCTTGAAACTTCACATAGCCTCTTGGACATCACATTCCTAGTCTTGAAAATGGTGCACCCCGACTGGCGTGGTAGGAATACAAACAAGACGCTACTCCGTCTGGAACAGAGGTTCATTTTCAGCATGAATACTCTTCACCCACATGGGCTTAAACAAGATTCTGACCTCTCTGTTATTTTATGATGGTGCAGCACCCCCAGATTGCCCTTCAATTATGCTTCTGGATTGCCTTGTTGATCACCTAGGGGCATGTTTACTAAAATCCGCAAAATAGCGCGCCGCAAAATAGCGCACGGCAACGCGGCACTGAAACGCGCAGAAATGCGTTTAAACGCCCCGCACACGTGCGTGTCACCCCCGCACAGGTACGCGGCTCACTAACGGGCCCCGTACAAGTGCGGGCCCGCAAATGTCCGATAGAGGCGTGGAACGGCGAAAGGAGGGCGGAGGAAGGCTCCGGAGGGGCGGAGGGACGGGGTCAATGGGTGGAGAGTGGGAGGGGAGAGGCTCCCCGCACAGTATCGGGCCCGAATTCGCATGTAAAAACTACCGCGAGTGAAACACTCGCGGTAGAAAGCATTTAAAGGGAAGAGAAACCATTTCCGTCAGCAATGTACAGGAAAACCGGGGAAACCAGCAAAACGTGAGCAGTGTGATATATGTGCACAGCACAAAAGTGAAAATAAAAATAGAAAATGACCACAACAGAACTATTAAAAATAGTAATTCAGCTGGGGAACAGTTATAGTGATGGGCAAATACAGAAATCACACCCAGCAAAGCTCCAGAAAAAAGAAATGAATTTTGGAAGGGTCTACTGAGAGGAGACTCTTCCAAAAAACATTTCCACGTTTTGGAGCTTTCCTGGGAGTGTTTGCTATGGTTGCCCATTAATATCACTGTTGCCCAGCGTGGTGATATTTTGTCCCACATTTCCCGTGGTCATTTCCGGGGTTTATGTGCACGTTTGTCACCAGACAGGGTGCATATGCCCACAGTAGAATTGCGTAGAGCAGGGTTTGTGACTCCATCCTGCCAGGCTTACTGCCTCCAGGGGCTGCACTGTCTCTGTGGCCAAAGTGTGGTACAGCAGACAGAGTCATTACCTCTAGGACCAGAGGGCAGAGGTTCAAAACCCAGCTGGGGCACCTGCCAGCCCAGTCCATATATTTTACCCACCACTAAATAAAGATAGCGCAGACACCCCTGTATGCATGGGGAAAACACCCATATTTTACCCAACACCGCACACACACCACAACAATGGGCATTACCTACAGCCAAGTCCCCCAAATGCAGTCCCATACTGCCACATTGCAATCAGGTCAACTGCTTTTTCTGAGAGAAGTTCATGCCAGCATGTTGGCGGACAAGTACATGTGGTGCAGGGGGCAGTGGCTGCTAACCACAGAAGACAGAGGCCTAGCCATGTGCAGGCTGGCACAGTCCACTGCAACAGACAGGTCCTGCCGGATCCACAGTCATGGACAGTCCAGGGAATCCAACCAATCTGTGGCTACACAGTGGTGCAGTGCACACAGACAGTACATACAAGAACAGAAGGTCACAGGTTCAAAGCCCAGCTGGGGCTACTGCCAATCCTGCCCACATATTTTTCCCACAACTAAACAGTGATAGTAAGGACACACCTTTCATGGCGGGGACATATGCAATGGTAAGACATCTATCTTTTACCCCACTGAGCACAGACACCATGAACAGGGGCAGTACCTAGAGCAGAATCACCCAAATGCAGTCCTGGTGGGCCACACACCAGTCAGGTTCCATGCTGACACTCATACAAATGCCTGTGCTGTATATCTATGCACCACCCCCATGGCATGTAGATGTAGCCCATGCATATTCATGAGGGATAGCAGGAACACCCGAACAGTGTGATGCAAACCTGGACTGGAGTTGGGAATCTGTGCCGTAAAGCAGCAGCCATCAAGGGCAGACACACCCACACCCACAGGCCCCATTGGCCAATGTCTCCTGGAAAGGCAGAACATTGGACCGTGCATGCAGCACCCAAAACGAGCACTTGCATAACTTACCAATGTCACCCTACACCTGAGGTATACGGTACACAGCTCGGAGACGTTTGCTAGGAGCACAGGCAGGCAGTTATCCATACTTTACGTACATACTGCTAGTTGACCCCATCCAAACAATCTGTTAGGTGTTTGCGGGGCATGCTCCAGGCCTGGCCGCTGACGGTGCTTACCACCCTGGGGAGTGACCACCAGCTGTAATGCGTACCATATCCATGCCTTGCCGTGCTCAGGACCGGTTTGGTGGGCAAGGCTACTTACCCCCTCAATCGTAGCACCATGATGGCAGAGGTGTGGAAGTGTGTGTCTGTCTATACAGTGGGTGTTGGCTGCAAGCCCCTTCAACAGCCCGCACTGCCAGCACTGTTGCCAGTATTGGCCAGTCAATGTGCATAATGAGGTGCAAGGTACCATGGGTATAGCCAGGGCAGGGTGGCGTGGCCAGGATGCATCTGCACTGGGCATAGGGCCCTGGCAGGGACATTGGCTGGGATATTGTAGTGTCCGGCCACCACCTACACAGACAGGGTGGCCAAAGCATGTCCTTTTGGGGGATCACGCTCACCCTGACTGTGCAGTGACCACAGCATGGCTAGGCCCCCCCATAGTGCTGTATAGTAGTTCTCTCATGTGATAGATATGGGTTTCTCTTTGGGGCCCAGTCACTGATCTATCTGCTTGCTGTGTATGCAGACAGCCCAGTTCTGGGTGCATGCATCTCCATTGGGAACATGCACTACGAAAGGGTATATAGAATGTGACACATTCCTCCTCGATTCTCACCACCACCAAAAAGTTGTCTAATAGACAATATTTTGGTGGTGGTGAGAATAGGAATGTGTCACATTCTATATACCCTTTCGATGTCTAGGACATCTGCACCTTGCCCACTCACAATCTTATGACAGAGGTGTAAGGCAGGGGTCTCCAAATCCAATTAGGGATATCCCGAAAACCTGACTGGCCGGTGTGCCCCGTAGGACTGGGTTGGGAAACACTGCACTATGGACTAACCAGCAGACTGTTTGTAGCTGGTAAATGTCTTGCTATAATGGTTTGCAGGGTGCAGTGGCTGTTGGCTTGCTGCAGGGGAATATCTGGGGGAATATCTGGTGGTGGAGTGCAGCTTACCATACCCTGGGCGTATGTCTGTCTGCTATTGTGTTATGGCTGTGTATGGAGCTGCCTGCCTGGGGGGGGGGGGTGGTGGTGGTGGTGTTCCTTAGCAGGACTGGGGTTGATGTTGCCCTCTACTGCCACCTTTGCAGGGAGGTAGAGTGTGGATCCCTTGATGGGGACCATGTTTGCCACTGGGGGGGGGTGCCTGATGGCGGCAGACAGGGATATCCATGGTGTTTGTGCAGAAACTAGCTATCTTACACATTAACACAGCTTTGGAACGCCCGCTTGGCCTCCATCAGCCATGGCAGGTGTTGTTGACCTGGTCCTGGCCACCTCATTGCACACTCAGGGTGAGCACAGTACCCGCACGATGTAACGGTGTGTGGCTACTCTGTGCCAGTAAAACACCCGGTCAGTGCCCCCTACTAGGCCAAGGTGCTGTGTGGGTGCACCCGGTCACTTCCCCCAACAGGGCCAAGGTGCTGTGGGGGTGCATTCCCCATCTTGTGTCCATCTGCGGACAGCTAATTTGCATGTGCAGTGCATCATGGGTACGGGTGGCCTAACCCTATCCTGTTGACACCAGCAGACTGTCTGTGAGGTGACGTGTAGGCTATCTGCAGCCAGCCAGGAGCCTGCTTACAGCTATGGAGCTGTAGTGCAATGGTTACATCACTGCCTGTGCAGCCAGAGGTCATGGGTTCAAACCCACAGTGGGGCCCTTTGGTAGGGCTGTCCACAGCTTTATTTTTATTTACTGTACATATGTCTATGCCGGCAAGACCACCCTCAGCTTACTATACCCATTAGGTGCCTCTGAGGGTGCTTCATAGGGCGCCCTGTAGGCCACCTTATGGTTGCCATCCCTATAGGGTGCACTATACATTATCCTGTGTCGCAACATACATGCTGCCCTATAGGGGTCATTCAAGGGTGCCTTGGCGAACAGTGCACTGTAACATGTGCCTTATGGGCCGCCGTATGTTAACATGCTGGGAGAGTGCGTTTGCTAGTAGTGATAACAAAATAAAATTATACAGCCTCCTACAGCACTCCACAACATAATACATACTGCCTCAGCAGGCATTTTTCACTGGGCATTGTGAGGAGTTGAACCCCTGATCCCTGCACCATTGGTCAGTGTTTTAACCATTGTGCTGTGGCTCTGTTCCTGTGCTTGTGCATCAGCGCGCCGCCTTGTGCCTATCAGCGCGCCGCCTTCTGCCGCCCAAGGGGACCAGTGCGCCGCCTTCTGCTGCCCAAAAATAACTGTGCGCCGCCTTATGCTGCCCAAAAAGCACTGTGCACCGCCTTCTGCCACCCAAAAATAACTGTGCGCCGCCTTATGCCGTTCCAAATTAATTTGCCTCCTAAAACAATGTTAATCATTACAGTTACTGCCTCAGCTGACCTTTGTCATTGCGCACACTGGGGGATTGAACCCATGGCCCCTGCACCATTGGTCAGTGTCTTCACCGTTGTACCACGGCTCTGTTGTTTTGTATACTCAGCAGCGCGCCACTTTGCCTTTCCATGCGCTAATGTCGACCCCCGCACATTAGCGCGACGCACACACGTCCGGTTGCTTACTACCGTTTTTTTTCTATTTTCTGCCTGAACCGCCCACTCCTTATATGGCACAGGCACACTAGCACGGCCCCGCACGTTAGGAATGTTTAGTAAACATGCCCCCTAGTCTTTCCTAGTGTTTTAGATTTTATTTATTATGTTATTAATTTATCTCATTTTTATAGTTATTTTTAACATTGGATATACACGGATCTGTTTTTGATGCTTTCATTTTTTAATTCTTCATATATTGGATGTACACAAGTTTGCTTCTAATCACTCATGGTACCATGGGATCAATTATTCTTGTCCCCTGTTTTTTAATCCTTGAATTTTAACTCTTATTTATTGTTTTTTAATTTTGTTTTTCATTCATAGGCTTCACTTTTGAATCTTTGTGTTTTTATTTACAAATTAATCATTCTCATTTTTTACTTATTTTTATCTCCTTGTTTTATCTTCCAACTGGTTGATTGTGAGAGATATAGTAGATATACCCCTTTTGTTTTTATGGGCCTCCTTTTTAGGTTTTGTTTTTGAATACTATCGGTTATTATTTACTTAACTTTTTTAAAAAAAATTTATTCTGGTTTTAAGCATTTTTTATTCCCTTATTATTTTGTTTGGTATTTATATTTGAAACAACCCAGTATTTGGACCATAGAGTATCATCCTTGTTTGCGTTCACTTCAGAGTGTGTGGTTTTTGTTTTTAATTTTAGTCTGTCTTCATGATTTTTTGTCATTGAAGATCTCATGATGACCGTATCTTTACTGAGGCCAATAACCCCCCACTCATTTTTTTAAGCTATTTGATCATTGCGATCCTGATTATGTTCATTAGGTATTGCGTATGCTGTCCTTTATTTCATTCACTTAGTTTTGCTGTCTATCTTGCAATTTATTTCCTTTTGGAGTCTCCATGTTGCAGTAATCTGATATGAAATTGCTGAAGATCGTTTTTTTGCTTTGCCCTCTTGATGCACCCAATAAACACCCCCAAATTGCTCCACTTTATGGTGATCATGGTAATCTGATTAAACACATTTTTTGGCTCCCCTGCCATGTTTATATTGGATTGAGTATGTGGCAATCATTGGGAACACGTCTTCCTATATGTATTATCATAGTTTTAAATTTTCTACTATATTCACTATAAGCATATATCATTTTTGTCTTCTTAAACACTACATAACCTTACCTTATTTTTTGACATCTGACTCACAGTGACATCAGCTGTGAGGTCATTGTTGCCTCGATTTAAAGCTGTGTTTGTGTAGAGATTTTTTTCTTTTTATGATTACACTGCCGACTACGCACCAAAGGTATATTTTCTTTAAATATGCCATTGAGGTGGTGATTGCACAGCACACAGTGGGTTTCTTCTATTTAATTTCATGTATTAAAACTTGATATACTGCCCTTAGTGGGGACAACAAAGCAGTTTACAGTAAAATACAATAAAACCCGAAAAGGAAAAGAATGCCAATAATATACAGGAAAGAAGGGGAACATGAGACATGATAACATGAGGGTCTTAAGAAAAGATAGGAGAAAGAAGAAGGAAAGAAGGAGGGAGGAACACAGGTGGATGCCATCAGATAAAATTGGGTGTAAGATCAAAGGTGTGCAGAAAGGATGGGTCTTGAGCTGTGCTTTTAACTTTAAAAATGAAGATTCTAAATGGAAAGATGGCAGAGGTTATTCCAAAGGGAAGGGCCAAGGAAATAAAAGCAGAGTGATGGATCATTTCTAGATGTGCCTGAGAGGCAGGAGGCAAGAGAAGGCGATTCATATGAATGGAGTGGAGGGAGTGCTGGGGGGCATGCAAGGTGAAGCAAGATATTCTGTAAAACCAGTATTAAGAGTCTTGTGGAGCAGGGTGAGAATCTTGTAGCGTATGCAAGATGGTATGAGGAGCCAATGGAGATGGATGAGAAGAGAAGTTACAAGGTCAAATCAGGACACATGATAGATGAGTCTGGCAGCAGTGTGTTGAACGAGCTGGAGATGTTTCAGGGACCGATAAGTGCTACATTGCAGTAATGTAAGCATGACAGAATGAGTGAAACTACAAGAGTGATTAGTGCAGTAGTGGACAGAAGGGGGTGAACTGCTCTGATTTGTCAAAGTAAGAAAAGAGAACATTGTATAATCTGGCTGATATGATCGTGGAAAGAGAGTGAAGAATCAAGTATCACCCAAGATAATGGAAGGAGGATGTGAGCTGGACAGATAAGTGATGTACTGGATAAGTTGGAGATCAGCGAGATGTGTGTAAAAAGCCTGTCTCAAGGCTTTAACTCAATTATAAGTAGCACCAGCACTATAGCATTGGATGCCACATACCGTATATGCTTTTATTCCTCTATTCAATTGGAATACACTTTCCGGGGTTTTAACCTGTAGTCACCCTCTTGCCTACTTCCAAACATATGAATAGGGTAATTTTCAATTAGATCACTGGATTTCATTTAGATAATGTCTCTGAAATGGGCGAGTGTTGGCTATCATATAACACAGTGACATTTTGTTTTTGTTTTTTAACATATAATTTCAAATTGTTATATATCTATTTTTATTTAAGAGGTCTGGTTATTGTTTTTATGATATTATATATGCTTTCCATTTTATTGTCTTAGACTCATTCTGCTGGACACACTTTGAATTTAATCATCTCATCCCCTAACCCCCCTTGCAGTTCCTGTGCCCATCCTCCCTGCCTCTTCACTCTTCAAAACCATCATGTTTTGTGAATGGTGTGGTAACTACTCCATTCCCATTTGTATATTTGTCAATCTTATGTGGTCCTTCTCCAGGATTTTCTTTTGTGAATGCAGAACAGAAGTATTTGTTTAGCATTTTCACTTTTTCAATGTCACTTTCCATAAATCTGTCCTCTGCACTTTTGAGTCTTGCAGTTCCACTTCTGATCTTCCTCTTCTCCCGAATATACGTGAGAAAAGTCTCCACTTTTCACATTTTTAACCATCTTTTTGTCTGCCTTTGCTTTTGCTATCCATATTTTTCTCTTTGTCTCTTTTAGCTTTATCCTGTATTCTTTTCTGTGTTCCTCTTTTTGTGAACTTCTGAATTTTGTGACAGCTGTGTTTTTTGCCTCTATTTGTTCAGCCACTTCTTTGATGAACCATAAAGGTTTCCTTTTTCTCATGTTTTAATTTACTTTCCTTACATATATATCAGTTGCACCTTTTATTGCCTCTTTTAGTTTAACCCTCCGCAATTCCACTTCCCTTATCTCCTCCCACTCTGCCAACTTCTCCTTCGGGTACTTCTGCATTTTACTGAAGTCAGTGTTTTTGAAGTCTAGGACTTTGAGTTTGCTGTGATTGGACTCTGCTTTAGTTTTACCTCAAACCTACTATGTGATGATCACTGCTGCTCAAATGGGCTCCCACCCAGACATTCAACATGCTGTCTCCATTGGAGAGTACTAAATCTAGCATCAAATTTTCCCTGGTTGGTTCCATCATCAGTTGTCTGGACAATTCTTTTTGGAAGGTATCCACAATTTTTTACTTCTTTCTAGATTTGCAGAAGGAATACTACAATCCACATCTGGAAGATTAAAGTCACCCAATATGATCACTTCTCTCTTCATAGCTACCTCTGCAATATCAGTGATCAAGTCTCTATCTATTTCCTCAGTTTGAGTTAGAGGCCTGTAGACTATACCAGTGTGGATGATAGTGCCATCTTCTCTTTCCAACACAATCCACAACACTTCTTCTTTTACCCATGCCCCCTGCTATTAATATTGCTTTTTACATATAGGGTTACTCCTACTCCTTTTCTGCCTTCTTTATCTCATCTAAATATATTATAGCCAGCTCTGGTTATATCCCATTCATGCAACTTGTTAAACCATGTTTCTGTAAAGGCTACAATGTCCAAGTCCATTTCCACCATCGGGGCTTCCAGGTCAGGAACTTTGTTGGCTAGACTTTGAGCATTTGTGCTCATTGCCTTCCAGCAATTGTTGGTTGGTTTCCTTGTATTTTGGACAGATTCTGTTCCATACTCCTCTTCCCTCTTGTCATTGATGTGTGAATTAATATGATGGCTATTATCAGTGTTATGTCCTTGCTGAGAGTGATGTCCTGAACTTGATTATTCCCATCTATCACCCACCTTACCCTAGTTTAAATGCTTGTCCACATATTGCCTACTACTATTTATCATTTCTATAGTGCTACTAAGTATCCTCAGTGCTATACATAATCTTATACTGTCAGAGACATTCCTTGCCCCACAGAGCTTACAGTCTGTTCAAGACAGACAAACAGAAAGAAAAAAAAACAGGTGACTAGTGTCTCTGATGCAAATACAGAAGGGCCAAGGCAGGAGGATACTGTCTAACCCTGCAAGAGATAACCTTAAACACTGACCCTTTATGTGAAAGTAGGTGTTTATGAGCTAATACACAAGACATGTACAGTATAGTGATTTATTCTCCATCATCCCCCACACACTTCATGCCAACATTTGCCCACACCATTCTCCCACCCCCAGCACTACAGAGTTATGCATTCCCTCTCTAATCCTCTGCACCATGACATCTTACCTCCTTGCCCTTTTCCTGACCCTGACTGTGCTGGCATGATGGTGTCCTAGATGCTGTCTCACTGCCTTTTGAGGAGCTGTTGGAGACATCATCAAGCTCATAAGAGGACTGGGAGGTCTCATGGAAGGAAAGAAAGTGAAGGGGGTTCTCACATTCTATAGGACACTGATCCCAAAATATAGGAAGAGGAATGTTGGCTGAATAGAAGGTGACACTGATGTGACATAGCTGCTGGTGGTGATGGTGGGTTCAGACAGTAGAGGTACCCTGCTCTTCAATGCTCATGCAGATGGGGACATCAGGGGCACAAGTGGCACTGTGGTGGCTTCCTAAGGTGCAGGAGGATCATGGCCTTACTGAGGGTCTCCATTGCTTGCAAGTGGATCTGGCATTCCTGGAGTATAGAAAAACATAGAAACATAGAAAAATGATGACAGAAGAAGACCACATGGCCTATCCAATCTGTCCTTCCATATCAACAACTACAACAGTCCCCTTTTTCCCTTAGAGATCCTCTGTGTTTGTCCCATGCTTTATTATTATTATTATTATTACTAAGCATTTATAAAGTGCTGCAACATACGAAGCACTGTACAAACATAAAAAGAGACAGTCCCTGCCCGTTAGAGCTCACAATCTAGTCAAGACAAAATATGAAATAAATTAGATAATACAAATAACAATTAACAAGACAAGAATAAATGTTTATGGAGAGAACAAGAAAGGACGAGTTAGGAACAAAAAGCAATAGTGAAGAAATGGGATTTCAATTTGGATTTGAAGATGGCCAGGGAGGAGGCTTGGAGGACAGAGACAGTTAGAGAATTCCAGGAAAAGGGTGCAGCCAGTTGAAAGGAGTGAAGTCTAGAATTAGCAGTACGAGTAAAAGGCATAGCTAAACGAAGACAATTAGATGAGCGGAGTAGGCGAGAGGGGGTGTAGGTAGAGATGAGGGATGAAAGGTAATGAGGGGCAGAAGAATGAATACATTTATAGGTTAGAAGGAGGAGTTTGAACTGGATACGGAAGCGGATGGGGAGCCAGTGAAGTGACATGAGAAGAGGAGTAATGTGTGAAAAACGAGACTGACGGAAAATCACACGAGCTGCAGAATGTTGAATAGACTGGAGAGGAAAGAGGTGGTTAGCAGGGAGGCCAGCAAGGAGAAGGTTACAGTAATCAAGGCGGGAGGTGATTAAAGAGTGGACAATCAGTTTAGTAGTGTTAACAGAGAGAAAAGGGTGAATCTTGGAGATATTGTAAAGAAAGAAACGGCATGTTTTAGCAATGTTTTGGATATGTAAAGATAAGGAGAAAGATGAGTCAAAGATAACACCAAGGTTCCATGCCGAAGAGACAGGAAAGATAACAGAGTTATCCACAGAGATTGAGAAAGGGGAAGGAGGAGGGAAGGCATTAGGGGGAAAGACAAGGAGTTCAGTTTTGGCCATGTTCAGCTTCAAGTGGCGGTAGGACATCCAGGAAGCAATGTCAGAGAGGTAGGCCGAGATCTTAGCTTGAATTTCAGGAGAGATAACAGGCATAGAGAGGTAGATTTGAGAGTCGTCAGCATAGAGATGATAGTGAAAGCCGTGGGAAGAGATAAGGGCACCAAGGGATTGGGTATAGAGAGAGAAGAGGAGCGGACCTAAGACAGAACCTTGAGGTACACCCACAGGTAAAGGGGTAGAAGAGGAGGAGGAGCCACCGAAGTACACACTGAAAGAACGGTGGGAGAGATAGGAGGAGAACCAAGAAAGTACAGAACCTTTGAAACCGAGTGAAGACAGGGTGATAAGAAGAAGATTGTGGTCAACAGTGTCAAAGGCAGCAGAGAGATCCAGAAGAATGAGGACAGAATAAAAGCCTTTGGATTTAGCCAGAAACAAATCATTGGCGACTTTGGTAAGAGCAGTTTCGGTAGAATGTAGGGGACAGAAACCGGATTGTAAAGGATCTAGGAGGGCATGAGAGGAGAGGAAGTCGAGACAGCGGTGGTAGACAGCACGCTCAAGTAATTTAGAAATGAAGGGAAGGAGAGAGATGGGATGATAGTTAGAAGGACATGAGGGATCGAGTGAGGGTTTCTTGAGGAGGGCTGTGACAATAGCATGAATTTAGATACTGTCCTCATCTCTACCACCTCCTCTGGGAGACTATTCCACGCATCCACCACTCTTTCCATAAAGAAATATTTCCGCATATCACTCCTGAATCTATCCCCTTTCACCCTCATCCCATGTCCCCTTGTAGCAGTACTTGCTTTCAATTGAAAGAGGTTCTCCCCCTGTGCATTTATGCCACAGAGGTATTTAAATGTCTCAATCATATCACCTCTATCCAGCCAATCATATCACCTCTATCCAGCCTTTCCTCTAATGTGTACATATTAAGAGGTGAGAGGTCTTACATGTGCACTAGGTGCAAGAAGCTCTTTGCTCTCAGGGAACAAGTCCATTCTCTAGAGGCTAGAGTAGCAGACTTGGAAGACATAAGAAAGACAGAGAGGTACATAGACGAGACATACAAGGGTATAGTTCTGAAGTACCACCTCCAGTCTGGCAGCATCCCTGTTGCCATGGAGAAGAGAAGTCACGTGACAGGAGGGCATCACCCTGGTGTGGCAGCAAGTGATCCTGTAACTAGGACCTGTCCTCCAGATGATATAAAACCCTCTCGCATTGAAGAAGTTTCTCCAGGGCCATGTGCCCATTAGGGAAGGGTTAGGACAGCTGTTATAGTTGGTGATTCGATCATTAGGCATGTAGATAGCTGGGTGGATGGTGGACATGAGGATCACCTGGTAACATGTCTGCCTGGTGCAAAGGTAGCAGACCTCACGCGCCACCTAGATAAGGTCTTAGATAGTGCTGGGGAGGAGTCTGCTGTCTTGGTACATGTCAGTACCAATGACATAGGAAAATGTGGTAGGGAGGTTCTGGAGGCTAAATTTACACTTTTAGGTAGGAAGTTGAAATCCAGAACTTCCAGGGTAGCGTTCTCCGAAATGTTTCCCGTTCCACGCGCAGGACCCAAAAGGCAGGCAGAGCTCCGGAGTCTCAATGCGTGGATGAGACGATGTTGCAAAGATGAGGGTTTTGGATTTGATAGGAACTGGGGAACATTCTGGGGAAAGGAGGGGCTCTTCCGAAGGGATGGGCTTCACCTTAACCGGGATGGAACCAGGCTGCTGGCATTAACCTTTAAAAAGGAGATAGAGCAGCTTTTAAACTAGATAATAGGGGAAAGCTGACAGTCGCACAAGAGCGCATGGTTCAGAAGAATGTATCCTTGAAGGATTCTACCAAAAGCAGAGAGGTTCCAAAAAAGAGTAAAGTAGCCCAAATACCCCAGAGTATAGAGCAGACAGAGCTTAAAGATCCCAAATTACCCATGCCTACCAATAGACAGATTAATATGAATAAACACAGTCTCTAAAATGCTTGTATGCAAATGCTAGAAGTCTACAAAATAAGATTTGAGAGTTAGAATATATAGCACTAAATGAGAGGTTAGATATGATTGGAATCTCAGAGACATGGTGGAAGGAGGACAACCAGTGGGACACTGTGATACCTGGGTACAAACTATATCGTAATGATAGAGCAAATTGGTGGAGGGATTGCGCTCTATGTTAGAGAGGGCATTGAGTCAGAAAGGATTAAAGTTTTGCAGGAAACAAAATTTGCTGTAGAATCTCTATGGATTGAAATTCCATGTAAAAAGGGGAAGGCAATGGCAGTGGGAGTGTACTATCGACCGCCTGGCCAGAATGAACAAATGGATGATGAAATGCTCAAAGAAATCAAGGAAGCTAACAAAAGTTACAGCACAGTAATAATAATGGGTGATTTCAATTACCCTGGTATCGACTGGGTCAGTGTCAAGGCAGGACATGCTAGGGAGATAAAGTTCCTAGATGAAATAAATGACTGCTTCTTGGAGCAGCTGGTTCATTAACTGACCAGAGGGGAAGCCATATGGACCTGGTCCTTAGTGGAACACCAGATCTGGTGCAAGAGATAAGGGTGTTGGGGCCACTTGGCAATAGTGATCATAGCATGATCGCCTTTGATTTAATTAGTGGAGGAAGGATAGTAAGGAAATCCACAGTACTACCTTTTAACTTTCGAAAGGGAGACTATGATAAAATGAGGAAAATAGTTAAGAAAAAACTAAAAGGAGCATTTGCAAAGGTTAAAGACTTACATCAAGCTTGGGTGGTGTTGAAAAACACTATCTGGAAGCCCAGACCAGCTGTATTCCATGCTTTAAGAAAAGTGAAAGGAAATCCAAAAAACTACCAACATGGTTTAAAGGTGAGGTCAGAGAGGCTGTTGTTGCCAAGAAAGCATCTTTCGGGAAAGGGAAAAAAGAGCCAAACGACGAAACTTGGAAACAGCACAAGCACTGGCATTGATAAGGCAGGCAAAGGGAGAATTTGAGAAGAAGCTTGCCACGGAAGAAAAAATACGTAATAAAGACTTTTTCAAATACATTCGTAGCAAAAAACCTGTGAGAGAGTCAGTTGGTCCATTAGATGATAGAGGGGTTAAAGGGGCACTAAGAGGTGACAAGGCGATAGCTGAGAGACTGAATGAATTCTTTGCTTCGGTCTTCACTGAGGAAGATGTAGGGATGTTATCCATGACTGAAGTGGTATTTAAAGGTGCGGAAGAATTGAAGGAAATATCGATACATCGGGAAGATGTATAACAACTATTAGATAAACTGAAGAGTAGCAAATCACCTGGGCCAGATGATATACATCCAAGGGTGTTGAAAGAACTGAAATATGAGATTGCAGGCCTGCTATTAGTAATCTGTGAACTATCATTAAAATCATCTGTAATACTTGAAGATTAAAGAATGGCGAATGTAACGCCAATTTTTAAAAAGGGTTCCAGGGGTGATCTGGGAAACTACAGACCAGTGAGCCTGACTTCAGTCCTGGGAAAAATGGTAGAAACCATCATAAAAAATGAAATTGCTGAACATGTAGATAGTCATGGCTTAATGGGAAACAGCCAACATGGCTTTAGACAAGGAAGATCTTGTCTTACTAATCTGTTGTTTTTTTGAAGGTGTGAGTCGGTTGATATAGTGTATTTGGACTTTCAGAATGCCTTTGACAAGGTCCCTCATCAGACACTTTTGGCAAAACTAAAGAGTCATGGGATAGGAGGCAGTGTACTATTGTGGATCAGGAACTGGTTAAAAGATAGAAATCAGAGGGTAGGGCTAAATGGTCAATTTTCCCAATGGAGAAAGGTGAATAGTGGAGTACCCCAGAGATCTGTGCTGGGTCTGCTGCTTTTTGACATATTCATAAATGACCTGGAAGAGGGAATAACGAGTGAGATTATCAAATTTGCAGAGGGCACAAAACTATTTAAAGTTGTTAAAACCCTTGAGGATTGTGGAAAATTGCAAGAGGATCTTGATAAATTGGAAGACTGGGCATTAAAATGGTAGATGAAATTTAATGTGGACAAGTGCAAAGCTATGCACCTAGGGAAGAACAACCCAAACTATAGTTACACGATGCAAAGTTCCACATTAGGAACCACCACCCAGGAAAAAGATTTAGGCGTCATTGTGGATAACATGTTAAAACCTTCCGCCCAGTGTGCAGCGGTGCCCAAGAGAGCAAATAGAATGCTAGGGGGCATGTTTACTAAACTGTCTTAATGTGCGCTCTGTAACGTTATCATGCGATAAGGTACCTTATCACGTGATAATGGCGCGTCTGCAGGCACACAGGTACCTTATCGCGCGATAACGCGTGCAGCACCACAAACGAGCGATGAAGGCGGGCAAAGGCTCCCGGAGGGCGGAGGAAGGCTCCCCAGGAGCGGAGAGAAGGGGTCAATGAGTGGAGAGTGGGAGGGGAGAGGCTCCCCGCACACTAACGCTGTGAAATCCGAGGCTCAAAAATAATGCCAGTGAAACCCTGGCGTTAGAGCCGATTTAAAGGGAAAATAAACAATTTCCGTCAGCAATGTTCAGCAAAACCAGGGAAACCTACAAAAAGTGATAAGTATGATACATGTGCACGGAACAAAAGGGCAAATAAACATTGAAAATGACCTCAACAAAATGAAAAAAAAACATAACCAAGCTGGCCAATAGTGATATCAATGGGAAACATAAAAAAACACTCCCAAGAAAGCTCCAAAAAAAAGAAATGAATTTTGGAAGGATCTACGCTCCGTCCCCATACAAGGTGAATGAGCCCACAGTGAAATTCACAGAGCAGGGTTTCTGACTGCATTGGCCAGGTTTCCTATGGCGTGCACATGTTCCACAACAGCAGGGCGAGCATGTTGGAACGGGCAACTGGACAGGTGCCGGAAAAGGGGACACAGAGGGCTGCAGGCAGCACATGCTGTGGTACAGCTGGGCCACAGTGCGGACTAGGGTGATGCCTAGCTGGCCCATAGGAATGCTGAAACAGTAGAGCAGCCAGACAGCAACTGATGAGGGCCCAACATGGGCACGAGTGTGCCCCCCACAGTGTCACAGGGGCTAGAACCCAGCAGGTACCCCCAAGGGCACAGAACATTGACATGCAGTGCTGGGGGGAAGCTTTGACAGCTATGCAGGCACGTCTACCCCAGAACCCGCACTATAGGCAGCCACCTACCCGCAAAGTGGATGGCCTGAGACTGTGCACCACCAGCACCACCAGCAGAAGGCCATGTCAGCATTGGGGTGGAGGGGTACTGGTGGTGGAGGGGGCAGTGTCTGCTGCCCACAGCAGACGGTGGCCTAGCCCTGTTCAGGTGGGTCTTGTGCACTCCAACAGACAGACTCTGTTTGACAAACAGCCATGGTATCTCCAGGGACTGCACTGTCTCTGTGGCCACAGTGTGGTGCGGTGAACACAGCCAATGTGTTCAGGAGCAGAAGATCACAGGTTCAAGTCCCAGCTGTGGCTCCTGCCAACCCAGTCCCCACATTTTATCCACTACTAAACTGTGATAGTAAAGACGAACCTTTATTGCAGAGAACATAAGCATGGGTCAAACGCCTATATTTTACCCTACAGAGCACAGACACCATAAACATGCACATTAACTAGAGCACATTCCCCCAAATGCAGTCCTGGAGGGCCACAAATCATTCAGGTTTGATGCTGTTTCTAATAAAGATGTGTGTGCTGCATTTCCATGCACCGCCTCCAAGGTATGCAGATGTATCTCATGCATATTCATTAGGGACAGCATGAAAACATGAACAGTGTTTGGCCCATCAGGACTGGATTTGGGAACCTCTGCCCTAGAGCAGCGGCCAACAGGAGCAGAAAGAACCACACCCACAGGCTCCATTATCCAAAGTCTCATGGAGAGGCAGGACATCAGGCCTTGCGTGCATCTCCCAATACTAGTACTTGAATACCTTACCAATGCCACCCTAAACCTGGGAATATGGTACACATATCTCAAATGTTTGCTATGATTACTGGCAGATAGAAATTCCTAAGTTAAGCACAACATGCTCAGTGAGCTGTACCATACCAATTTCTCTGATGTGTGTGGAGTGTGTTTTAGGTCTGGTGTCT
This sequence comes from Ichthyophis bannanicus, assembly GCA_033557465.1. Classification (NCBI taxonomy): domain Eukaryota; kingdom Metazoa; phylum Chordata; class Amphibia; order Gymnophiona; family Ichthyophiidae; genus Ichthyophis; species Ichthyophis bannanicus. The sequence goes on along the minus strand of CM066031.1, from coordinate 1,236,116,974 downwards.
GACAGTGTTCAGCACCCCAGGGAGTGACCCCAACAGTATTGCATACCATAGCCATGCCTGTGCTCTGTCCAGGACTGGTGAGTTGGCCAGGACTGCCAAAAGCCTCTATATTTGCACAATGCTGGCACAGGTGTGGGAGTGTGTGTCTGTCCATCCAGTGTGTGGTGGTTGCAACACCTTACTCAGCCCACACTGTTTGCACTGTGTCTAGTGTTAGCTTGCCAATGTGCATAATGAGGAGCAAGGTGCTGTGGGTATAGCTCGGACAGGGTGGCCTGGGCAGGATGCATGAGCACAGGGCATAGGGCAATGGCTGGGACATTGTAGTGGCTGGCCACCACCTGCATGGACAGGGTGGCCACAGCATGTCCTGCTGGGAGGTCACTCTCACCCTGACTGAGCAGTCACCATGGCATGGCTAGGTCCCCCATAGTGCTCTATAGTATTTCTCTCATGTGATATTTATGGGCTCCCTTTTGGAGCCCAATCACTAACCTATCTGCTTGGTGGGTGTGCTGACATCCCAGTTTTGGGTGCACACATTTCCTCCAATAATGTGCACTATGGACTAGCTAGCAGACTGTTTGCAGTTAGTATGTGTATGGCTGGAACACCTTGCAGGGTGCAGCGGCTGCAGATTCACTGTGCTTGCTGCTGGAGAATGTCAGATAGTGGTGGTGGGCAGCTGAGCATTTCCGGGCCGTCTGTCTGCTATCACGGTATGGATGTGTACAGAAATGCATGGACTGCCCTCTAGGTTGTCTGTTCCTCAGCTGGACTGAGGTTGATGGTCCCCCTCTACCAGCACCATTGCAGTGATGTAGAATGTGTATCTGTTGGTGGGAGATCCTGAGCTCCAGAGGGCAGTTTGGGTGGTACTACATAATCCGCCTATCGGTCCAAACAGCCCCCCCCCCCCATGGGTCTCATAAATCATGTGGCCATAGCACCCACACAGGATATGCACTATTCTGGGTGCATCAAAGTGCTCAAGGGCTAAACTTGACTGTGAAATAAAAGATGAACAAAGGTGTATTTGGATGTGTATCTGCAAGACCTACCTATCACACGCTGGCACTGATGGGGACCCGCACCATAGCCTATCTCAGCTAAGCCAGGTGCTGGGCAGACCACCTAACCCTCAGGGTGAGCACAGGACCCGCACAATGTGATGGTCAGTGCCTACTCTGTGCCAGTAACACACAAGCTCAGTACTCCCTACCAGGCTGAGGTGGTGTTGGGGTGCATACCCCATCCTGTGGTTATCTGTAGACTGCTGATTTGCATTTGCAGTGCATCATGGGTATGTGTGGTTTAACCCTATCCTGGTAACCACAACAGTCAGTTTGTGTGGTGGGCTGCAGTCCTACTGTAGTTAGCCAGGAATTTGTTAGCAGTTATGGAGATGTAGGCCACTGGTGACTTTACTGCCTGTGGAGACAGAGGTCATGGGTTTGATCCCACAGTGGGGTGATTTGATAGGGCTGTCTGAGGCATTTTCTTTTATAATTTAAATTGGTGCTGCTAGCAACAACACCCTCAGTGCTGTAGCCTGAAGGTGCCTCAAAAGCACCCTATAAGGTGCCCTATAGGGAACATTATAAGGTGCCGTGGTGGGCAGTGCACCTTATAATGTGTCCTCAGGAGTGCCGCATAGGGCGCATGATGTGGCACCTTAGGTTATGGCAATGTGAGGGTGTGTTTGCTGGCAGCACAAATCAAAATAAAACCCAAATGCCTCACAAAGCACTGCTGATATTAAAGGGTAATGTCTCAGGCAGTCATATGTAACAGTCACACTGTGGGATTGAACCCATGACCCCTGTATCATCAGGCAGTTTGTCAACCAACGTGCTACACCTATATGTCAGCACACCTAGTGGCAGAGGTGTAGCACAGTGTAGAATAGCCATGCAGTGCAGTGTTGCATATGTACACACAAACAGAGGTGATTCAGGCAAGATCAACAAGGTGTAGGTTACAGTAGGCAAGCAGAGAGATCAATGTGGGGGTGGATTGGGTTTTAGGAGTGTTTTCAGGAAATTATTTCTATTGTTTTCAGCAAATTGTTTTCAGCAAATCTAGGTGATGACATATCGACATAAACCCATGACTCAACTACAGGCTGTATAAGTGTGTAGAGAAGGAGAGTGAATTCCAAGACATTAACTACATTGCATACCCTAGAGAAGGAAAGTTATGTCCACATACACAAAGAGGCTCTGATGGGAGGGGGGTTATTAGGTGCACATATAGGCTATCCATGCTTTGCCATTATCACTTTCACACAGTGGGATGACATGCAGCCATCAAGGTCAGATCACAAGCAGACATTGGGGTGTGGTTTAGCGGATATAACGCAGATATTGAGATATATGTTTAGCAACTCATTAGCGCACAGCTGTTAATGTTAGTCAAGGTATGAGATATACACACCAGGAAATGTGTTTGGACAGAGGATCCCGGAGGTGCCCCTGCATATTTCCGTGTGTTACAGCAATTGACAGCGGGGTAGCAGACAACATTGGGACACCAGTACACACAGTGAAGGGGCATTGGGAGCAATATGGGGGACCCAGGATAATACTGCAGCCTTGGAGTGAGTTAGGAACACGGTAGGGAGCAAACACTTCTGCTCACCAGTGTGTACAACAACAGAGAGGTGAGGGAGGGGACAGACAGAGTACGGACTCCTGTAGTTTGGAAAAGACATGTCATTGATGCCTCTCATATGGGAGAGATGTGTATAGTTTGATGGTGAACAGTCAGTCTGTAAAGGATGTTGAGGGGGTGTGGAAGCTGGGGACAGGAAGGTGCAGTGTGTGTTGCACAGCTAGAATTTGAGATATGTATGTTTCCCTTGTGTTTCCCAATGCACAGGACATAGTTGTTGAAGCTCCTGGTACTGTGGTGCATTGGCAGGGGACTGTACGTCAGCCAACATGCTGTGGTCTGGGGTGAGTGGACCTACAGCTATATTGTCTGTGCCAGCAGTCAGGGGGGGACACATGTCCTCGGTGATCTGTCATATTGTCCATATGTTGTGGTTTACCTCTTTTCCCTGCACCTCCCTAACCCATATCTTGCTGTTGGCACACATATCCCCATGTGTTCCTGTCCAGTATGTCTTCTGCAACACTGTCTCTGGGACATGTCCAACAGAGCTGCATGTGTGTGAAGGTCCTAGGTTTTTGGGTGGTGGCCTACACGTGCACCCTTCCCCGACATTGTACCATCAGCCAACACCAGGGTATCATTGCAATTCATAGGGCCTTTATGTCTACAAATCTCCACTTGTGGACATACAGGCCATATGCTACTGCTGGCACGCTGCCCTTAGCATACTGTGTGTGTGTGTGTTCTTGTGTTGGCTGTGTGATGATACAGTGTTCAGGCTTTTTACATTATCATGTGGTGTGAGGGGTCTGTATACCTGGGGGGTGGTGGTGACTGTGCTATCTCTACCTTACTGCTGTTTACCGTGTGACCATTGTGGACATGTGTTGTGTGTTGAGAACAGAACTGTGTCTTCTGTTCTGACATACCACTATTGACCTGCTTTTTGTATCACAGATATTGGCGTGACATGGTGACATGGTGATTATACATATTTCGCTGACATTGTCTCCCTTCACTGTGACCTGTTATGGCCTTTGAGTGGCTCAGGGGATCTGAGACATACACCTGATGCAAGCACAAGGTAGTTTGCACCTTTGTTCTTTTGGGAATGACATCAGCCTTTACATGCTAATGATTTACCGTTTGTCTCATATACATTTCATGTTGGCTCTCTGTTCACGAACGCTGATGCACATAGGATGGAGCTGTGAAATGCCTGTGTCACATGGGCATGGACAGAACCATATCCATGTGACACCCGTGTGTACGGTTCCAATTCAAAATGTCCCCAACGTACAATGTGTTTTGTGTTGTGATCATGTCATGTTTGCCTGGGTGTCCCTTTATTATGTGTTTCTTAATGATTGACTCTCTGCAATTTGTGCTGATGTTGCAAGGCACATACCAATACAATATTTCTCCTCTTCTGACACAGGGCAGAGAACAAACCACACACATCTATTACAGTGCATCTGGCATCGCCATCACCCACCTGTTGGGGGACACAACACCATGGAACTTTCCCTGGAAAATGGGCCATAGGATGTTTGACCTCTGTGAGTGGGACACATGCCTAGGATGGACAGTATTATGTTTGGATTGCTACTTTGGCCATGACAGACCTGTCCAACACACTGTTGCTGCCGTGCTCTGGTTGGGAGTCATGCTCATTGCAGGAGACATGCAGGACCTTTCATGTACTGTGGCATATTGGGATGTGACACTTGACTATGCATGCCCAGGGTTGCAAGGATAGTCTTAACCTGATGTGTTGGATTGCAGATACGCTTTGGACTTTGCACACTGTGTACTGGTCCCCACATGTGAAGCAGGGACTGACATTGCCACTGTATGTTGCACATTCCTCCACAGTTGTTTTTTGGCCATGTGTGTGACATGGAACACAGGATACGTTTATCTGTTTGTTTCAACACAAGCATACAGCCATGCGTGTGGCATAGGGGTAGCGATGGAGAGGTCCTGTTGTCTATGTCCACCTACTCTCCACCTGGACATCATACAGGTTTTGCCACAACACCGTTTTAATGCACACTAGCATCCTGGATTGATCACCAAGGGTCTTTGTGTGCATGTGTGGCATCACTGAATCATGTTGAAATGTCGATGGTGCATGTGCATATGACTGACTATGTTGGCGAAACACAACACATGGCAGTATGGCTTCTGTGTGGTTTACTGTAACATGTTTCCCCTTAATTTCCATCTCTATATACTGTTTCTTGTGTTTGTGTACTGTACAGACGTGACGCTCTGCATTGATTTACAAACCTTGCATTGCATGTCTGCACAGTCCTATTTATCCCCTGAGGTAACGACACTCACATTGCCACGCTATATTTGGAGTGTCACAGTGTGAGTGTCCGTTGTCTTCCTTCAATTGTGCATTCCATGTACGGTGATATATGTGTACAGACACTGTCTACACACCAACCAGTGCAGGGGGACCTCCTGCATGGTGTTATCTCTGCATGTTTCTGCAGGTAGTTTTCATTTGAATTCTCTCTGTGTTCATGTGCCTCTGCTACCTGTTAGCATATCCTCATTGTGCATTTGATGATTGTTTAGGGTTACATTGTTGCAGCTTGGATTCCTATATCAGGCATTATGTGATAGCTGAAACATTACTTTCAATCTGTGTTTTTAAAATTGCAACGTTTCAACAACATATGCTGTTTTCATTTGTGTGCTTCCTGTGTTGCCAGATAGATATGTTTTAGGGAACAGATCATGATTGATGTGTGTTGGTCCCTCATCATGCACCGCCTACTGTCTACATGCACTCATATGTGAGTAACACATTTGAGGCATGCAGCAGCATGTGGGGGGTGGGGGCCTAATGCATAGTGCATACCATGCACGTGCTGCACATTATGTCTCCTGCCCTTCATTTGTAGACGGGCCAGTGACCTTTCTGTAGGATGTGGGTTGCTGCCCTGCTAAATGTGTTTCCGTCTTTCATCTGGGATCCACTCACCTTGATATTATGATGGCGGTATCTACACTATCTGTGAAGATGAACCCAAATAAAAACATGTGTTTGATATACATTTGTCTCTGCTGCTGCTTGATCATGGTGACAAATGTTTATTTATTTACATTCTCTTATATACCATGCTATTCTGCATCAGTGCAGTTTACATTGAACAGGGCATTATAACTTGGAGATAACTATTTTACAGGGAACATGGGCTATGGAAGGTTAAGTGGCTTTCCCAAGACCACAAGCTGTGGGACTAGAAACCCCAGTGCTTCTGGCCCAAGGTTGATGTCCTCTAGTGGGATTTGAACCCCTGACCTTCTGGCTTGAAGTACCTTGCCCCAACCACTAGGCTACTCCTCCACTCAATACAATGTGTGCCTTTGAGTCAGTCCTGACTCCTTTTGACCCAGAGACTCCAGGGTTTTCTTGTCAGTGTCACTGGAAGTAGATTGTCAGGTCTTTCTTCCAAGGTAATGGAGGGTTACGTGACTTGCCCAAGGCCACATGGAGTGCTAGTGGGAATTGAACCCTGGTTGCTTGGTGACCAAGCCAGTTTTCTAACCACTAGGCTACTCCTCCACTCTTTGATCACATTGACACTTGTATCTACTGATTTGCTGGTCATGTACATGGCCCACCTGTGCTCACATCCTTGTACGGTGGCAGCTGTGTATCTGCCAGCCATTTGCCACATCACTGGGTATTACAGGTTCCCATACATACCCTCCCTTTGGGGTAGTATTTTTGTGTTGTGCCCAGTGTGCTGTTTGGGGTAGTGGTTACAGGCATGTGTTATAATGCCATAGGTTGCAGGTTTGATCCCCACATGTTGTTTATCTTTTTCTTTTCTGTTGTGCTAACTTGACCATTAGGTACCAGCAGGTTCATCACCTCTACACACACCCTTCCCTCTCTTCACTGTACAGCAAGGTGTGCGCTCTGTGCTGCCTAGCCATCACATATTATCTGTTACATAGGTCTCTTTCTTATGGTGTTTACATGGCAGTGCACTTGGGGGTTTGGTATTGCTGTGGTTCAGCTGGTATGTGGTACACCTGTTTGCATGTTGAATTCTCTCCTGTCCTGTTCCAGATTTTGCACCAGCTCCACAGAGCATCCTCTGCTGCCCTTGGGGTTTAGATTCTTTCCTCTTTTGAATGCTGTATCCACTGCATAACATTTCATTGTGTGTGTGCATGTAGTTCTATGTGTCTCTGGTCCCAATTACAGACTGTGATCTGATCTGTACACAGCAGATCTGCATGTGCATTTGGTCATGGTTACTGTTGGCGGTTTGCCTGTCCTGACAGCCAGCAGGCGTCTTGTGTGATGCCCTGCACTACATTTGCATGCAGCCTTTGCTAATGAGCTCACGTTGGTGGTGTGGCCTACTGGTTTGTGCATTGCCATTTGTGGTAGTGGTCATAGGTGTGATTCCTCTCTGTTCTCTTTCATTTATATGCTTGTCCTGCAGAACTACTTTTCATTCCTGTGACAGTCATATCTGTGAAGATCTGTGCTGTGAGCACATTGTACCCTCATCACAGTTGTGAACCATCCTTCTGTCCATCTACGTGTGTCTGCCAGCTGTGTGCCATCCAAGCCTGATGTGCATGCTGCTACCCCACGTCCTGCACTCCTACACATTCGTGCATTGCAGCTCTCCCTGGTTGCCTCTTCTGTGTGTGCTCTGCATAGCACTGCTACTCCACTGTCATCCTGACATTTCACCTATCCTGCCATTTCTGCCTCCTCTGCTGCACACATCTTCCCATCCTCTGCCACACACTGTCATTATTGCATGGTACATTACCATCGCTCTGTGCATAGCTACAGCTGCCCCCGATATGTTTGTCCATTTTTCTAACTGCCACATGGGCTGGAGGCTGATTTGTGTGGTCCATCAGCTCTGATCTATGTCCTTCCATTACTTATGCATTGTCTTTCCTTGCTGCTCTGTGCAGTGTTTGGGTTACGTGTGTTTTTGGCACATACCTCTCTTGTCCTTCAAATTGGGGGAATTTACTGCTCTTGGCCAATGTTTTTGGGTTCACCTATACATCCTTGGGGCATCTTACGCCACACACACCTTTGATTCAGGCAGCTTATGGGGTGCCTACTATGGTGCCTTGGGAGTTAGCAACCTTTCAACATGGCCTCTGGGGCACATTATCACCGACCTTGGCTGACGTGGTTGTTTAGGATGTGTCTTCTGGTGCACCCTAAAAGGTGCATTAATTTATGGCACTAGGGTGCAGTTCTTTTTAGATGGCAGCACAGATTGTTGTACAGTTGCAAGCAGAAAAAGGAATTATCTCAGCCAACCTTATTCATTAGGTGCACTGGGGACTCAAACTCATGAACCCTGCACCATCAGTCAGCATATGAACCATTGTGCTACACTGCTGCTCTTGCTTGCATGTCAGCATGCCTACTTAAGATTTTCATGCGTTAACAGGCACAGTGCTGCCATCAAAAACAGTGCTGTAACCTTGCGGGGCCTCAAAGGGTACCCTATAGGCAACATTCTAGGGTGCCTGGGCGGATAGTGCACTTTATAATATGCCCTCTGGAATGCCTTATAGGGCAGCTGATGCGGCACCTTATGTTACAGCACTTTGAGGGTCTGTTTGCTTGCAGCACAGATTTAAATTAAACTGGAAAATGCCTGAGACAGCACTGGGTAAAAGTATTATTATTCACCTTGTCCACTTGGGAATCAAACTCATGACCCCTGTACCATCAGTCAGTGTATTAACCATTGTACTACACCTCTGTTGCTATGCTTGTAGGTCAAGGTGCCTACTTAAGATTAATGCGCGTTGACGCACTGATCCTTTTCTTGGGCACTAATACGCTCGGCGCACATTATCGCGTGATAACGCGCGCTTGCTACGTTTTGATCGGAACGCCCACTCCTTTTATGGCATCCTGCAGACTAACGCCGGGCGCACGTTAAGACGGTTTAGTAAACATGCCCCCAAGTATCATAAGGAAAGGAATGGAAAATAAAACAAAGGATATTATAATTCCTCTATATCGTTCCATGGTGAGACCGCACCTTGAATATTGTGTGCAATTCTGGTCACCATATCTTAAAAAGGATATAGCGTTATTAGAAATGATTCAGAGAAGAGCCACCAAACTGGTAAAGGGGATGGAAGGATACCCCTATGAAGAAAGGCTAAAAAGGTTAGGGCTCTTTAACCTGGAAAAGAGATGGCTGAGGGGAGATATGAAAGAAGTCTTTAAATTAATGAACGTAGTGGAATGGGTAAACGTAGATCAATTGTTTACATTATCAGAATACAGGGGCGGCCCAAGGGGGGTGCGAGGCCATGTGCGGAGACTCGGTGCGGGGCCTCATTTGCATAAGTGGCCTTATTTGCATAAATATTTGCATAATGTTACCATACACTAACTTTTAGTAAACATGTCTCTTAATGAGTGAATGGATAAAGAAAGACTAAAAGATTTCTACATTACTATAATCCAGTGCCAACCGCCAGGCACATTAGGAACTACTACAAACGCTGCCCATTTAGAACCCATCAAAACACCCCTGTGAGAACATGCAAAAGTACTTTTTGTCGGATGGCAGCACTTGAAACAGGGCTACAGACCCGAAACGTGCACATCGTGCCTGAATATTTTGAGCCTCATTGCTTCTTATCCAGCTAAGTAGCGGAGTTTTTTTGCATTTACAAATATTTATTAAAAGGATGTAACTGAGTGGTGGACATAGTTTTAGTACATGTTCCTTTCCTGTAACATCCGACAAAAAGTACTTTTGCATGTTCTCACAGGTGTGTTTTGGTGGTTTGCAGATTGTCGTGCTGTGAGGGCTTGCGTGCATCAGTGATGCTGAGAGCTAAACTATCGGAAGTTTAACTACTGGCAGGGTCTCCCAAGATGGACAGGTCTCAGCTGAGGTGCCAGACCAAGACAAACCACCCATCTGGCAGCAGCAGAATGGGACAGTGTTGACGGCGGAGGATCACATTTTTGTGACAACGGCAACAACACCAAACTTAAACTGCACGGAAGAAAGGCCCGGCAATCTACTTCTGTATCTTGCCATGAAAACCCAATAGATAGTTACAACAAAACAAATTGTGCTATGGTGCTGGAAGATGAGACCCCCAGGTCAGAGGGCACTCAACTAGCTACTGGGGAAGAGCTGAAGACTTTTCAGAGTAAAGCCAGCATTTATGATGTGGTTGCATCAAAGCCCTCGAAGTCTGACTGCTGATGTAGCTGCGCATGAAATGAGAGTCAGAAGCTGTAAAGATGTCTTACACATTGGAACATGGAACGTACGAAGCATGAACCAAGGGAAGTTGGAGGTGGTCAAGAATGAAATGGAACGTGTACAACTTGATCTGTTGGGTGTCAGCGAACTGAAATGGACTGGCATGGGGCACTTTGCATCAGATGATCACATGGTCTACTATGCTGGAAATGAAAGACAAAGAAGAAATGGTGTTGCATTTATAATAAAGAAGAAACTTGCAAGAACTGTAATGAAATACAATGCAGTCAGCGAACGTTTAATCTCTATTCGTCTACGAGGATTGCCTATCAACACAACTATAATTCAAGTATATGCCCCAACAACAGCTGCAGACGAGAATGAAATTGAAGAGTTCTATGAACAAGTACAAGCTGAAATTGACAGAACATACAAACAGGATATCCTGATAGTCATGGGTGACTGGAACGCAAAAGTTGGCAACAAAGAAGAAGGCAAAGTAGTTGGAAAATATGGACTTGGCAACAGAAATGAAGCTGGAGAAAGACTGATAGAATTCTGCAAGACCAATGATCTATTCATCTCAAACACCTTCTTCCAGCAACACAAGCGGTGACTGTACACATGGACTTCACCGAATGGATTATATAAAAATCAAATTGACTACTGTCACCAACCCCCTAGGCTCCTAAGATAGAAGGCTGGAGGGATGTAGTGTGGGTCCTCTTATTACAAGCAAGGACTTGGTTATGTCCCCTGGGTTTGGAATGTCCCAATAGCCAGTCAATAAGAAAGTAGTTGCGGACGAGTGACTATGCTTTCAAGAGGTTTTATTCCCCTTCCCGGGAGGATTCTTGTGGCAGGTTACAAAAGGAAATAAACCATCATGCTGGTGTAACACAAAAAGGATCATTAATGATAACAGAAATGCTTTGCTTCAGCTTTAACAAAATAAACAGGGAGGAAACCAGTTTTCTTACTCTTCAGAAAAACTGCGTGGCTGAAATCAGTGCCTCCTGCACAGATTTCACCTGAACAGGGTCTTCAGCAAAAAGATGTAATACCGTCAGAAAAAACTAGCGTACAGTCCATCTTACAGCAATCACTATTATCAGCACCACAATCATATTCCATCTCCTCTGGAACATCTTCTGTAAAAGCTTGCTCAGGGCTGTAACTTGTATTGGTATTACTGAACTCTCTTTCTTTGTGGCTGAAGCTTCTCTCCCCTCTATCAGCTAGGAAGGGCTGGTTACCAAAGAGACTGGATTCTGCCCTCACAGGATCTTTCCCTTCAAGACCTCTAGGCAGGAATTCCAGTGCCCCTCTATTCCATTCACTGTGGCCTCTTTCAGCCCGGCCTCGGTTTGTTTGCTTAGGACTGTGAAACCGGAACCTGCTATCTATCTCTCTCTCTCTTAGTTTGCTACGGGTAATTCTCTTCTGCTCCCAGCCAGGCTTTTTCTTATCATAGCCCTGGTTTAAAGCACTGACCTGTGAGGATTCCTCTGGGGCAAACTCTCCTTCAGAGCAGATAGACTCCACGTCAGAAACACTCAAGTATGGATTTGGAGATCTCTCTCTATCCCTTCCTTTACCTTGGCTTCTGTGGACGGCTTTCCTGCTGGCTGCAGTGTTCCTGTGTCCTATTTCTCTACAAGCTGCTTCTGGGCTTCTGTGGTAACTTTCTCCATTCCTTTCTCTTTTGCCTTCCCTTTGGCCTTTCTCCTGGCCCTTCTCACCTTTTTCCTGGCCCTTCTCGCCTTTCTCTCTCCTGCTCCAAGCTGGCTCTATTTTAAGTGCGTCATAGCTTGAGACTTCCATTGGCTCAATTCTTTGCAGCTGTCTCTGTCTTCCTAATGAGCCATTACGTAATGATTTCTCTAGGTGTTTTCCTGCAGCCTGAGCTTGTGTTTTCATTCGTTGCTCATGGCAACCACTAGCCATGTGCTTTTCAGTGTGCCTTTTAAAACTACCCCGAGCATTTTCCTGCATTTCTTCTGTTCTTATTTGCCTTGCCCCATGACACTACATATGTGGAAGTCAATGATGGAAAAGCTCTGTAACATCAACAAAGACAAAACCTGGAGCTGACTGTGGTACAGATCATCAACTACTAGTATGCAAACTCAAGCTAAAGTTGAAAAAGAGCAAACCACTCATGAATGCAGCAAAATATGACCTTGAGAATATACCACTGGAATTTAAAGACTGCCTGCAAAATCGATTTGCTGCTTTAGATACAAATGACAGAGCTCCGGAAGAGTTATGGAATGACATCAAGAAGGTTGTGTTGGAAGAAAGCGAGAAGTCTCTACAAAAGGTGAAAAAGCAAAAACGGCCAAAATGGATGATGGTTGAAACTCTGAAAATTGCCCAGAAATGCAGAGAAGCTAAAGCCAGAGGAGAAAGAAAGACAATCGCAGAACTCAACAGAGATTTCCAACGTACAGCAAGACAGGACAAGGAAAAGTACTACAATGACACTTGCAAGGAAATAGAAGCAGAAACTATTAGAGGAAGAACGAGATCAGCTTTCCTAAAGCTACGAGAGTTAAAGAAAAAGTTCCAGCCTCGAACTGGAATGTTACAAGATGCTCAAGGTTCTATGTTGAATGATGCTGAGAAGATCAAGAAAAGGTGGAAGGAATATACAGAGTTTTTATATGATAAAGATCAAGTAGACCAACAGCCGTTTCAACCTGTACCTTATGATAGGGAACCATTGGTGATGAAAGAAGAAGTTGAAGCAGCATTGAAAGCCTTATCAAAGAACAAAGCACCAGGCATTGATAGCATTCCCATAGAGGTATTGCAGCAATCTGATGCAGCTGTTACCATACTCACAAGGCTCTGCCAAGAAATATGGAAGACAACATCATGGCCAACTGACTGGAAAAGATCTGTGTTTATACCAATACTAAAGATAGGTGATCCAACTAACTGTGGAAATTATCGCACAATCGCTCTGATCCCACATGCCAGCAAGATTCTACTGAAGATTATTCAAAAGAGACTACAACCATACCTGGAACAAGAACTACCTGAAGTGCAAGCAGGTTTCAGGAAAGGGCGAGGAACGAGAGACATCATTGCGGATGTGAGATGGATCCTTGAAAGACTTAAGAATACCAAAAGGATATCTATTTGTGCTTTATCGACTATAGCAAGGCTTTTGACTGTGTAAACCATGATAAACTCTGGGCCACATTAAGAAGCATGGGTATACCAGAACACCCGATCGTTCTCTTGCACAATCTGTACATTGATCAAGAAGCAACAGTTCGAACGGAACAAGGAGAAACAGAATGGCTTAAAATAAGCAAAGGTGTAAGACAAGGCTGCATACTTTCCCCCTACCTGTTTAATTTATATGCAGAACAAATCATCAGAGAAGCAGGATTGTATGAAGACAACAGAGGTGTGAAGATTGGTGGAAGACTCATCAACAACCTTCGCTATGCTGATGATACCACATTACTGGCTGAAAGTGAAGATGATCTGAAACATTTGCTTCTCACAATCAAAGAACATAGTCTCAAAATGGGCCTGCGCCTTAATGTAAAGAAGACAAAGATCATGACAACTGGCATAATCAACAGGTTCATCGTTGAAGGAGAAGAAATTGAAATTGTGAACAACTTTAACCTACTTGGATCAACTATCAATAAAGAAGCAACAAGCAGTCAAGAAATCAGACGACGCATTGCTCTTGACAGAATGGCTATGAAAGACCTAGATAAGATTCTCAAGAGCAGAGATGTCTCTCTCCATACAAAGATTCGACTTGTTCAAGCCATGGTATTTTCAATAACATCATATGGATGTGAAAGCTGGACAGTGAAAAAGATAGACAGGGAGAAAATTGATGCCTTTGAATTATGGTGCTGGTGGCGAATACTGTGTATACCATGGACTGCCCGAAGAACAAACCAGTCGGTACTAGAGGAGATCAAACCTAAGCTTTCTTTAGAAGCTCAGATGACAAGACTTCGACTTTCATACTTTGGACACATCATGCGAAGAGAGAGATCATTAGAGAAAGACATTATGCTTGGCAAGACAGAAGGTCAACGCAAAAGAGGAAGGCCAGCAATGAGATGGATTGATACAATAACAGCAGCTACGGGTACCAGTCTGTCAACAATGAGCCGCTTGACTGAAGACCGAACACAATTTAGGATAGCTATCCAGAGGGTCGCCATGAGTTGACTCCGACTCGACGGCACTTAACAACAACAAGAACCACTGAATTGGGGGTTTGTTGAATCATTTAGAACCCATAGCAAACCCGCCGTATCCTGACAGCATTACCAGGACTCACAAAGCACCATACCCTACCTATCAAAATGCAACACTGCAAATATTAAACCAATACATTTCAGAGAATACTGGGGAAAGAGAACAAGTGGCAATGTCAAATAGGAATTACATAAACAGAATACCTCAGCTCAGTTACACATGCAGAACATAGACCATCACCAAACAAGGAATCACAATTTAGAAACAGGAAGGCAATAATTAAACTAGGAAGGAGTAGCCTAGTGGTTGGGGCAAGGTACTTCAGGCCAGAAGGCTGGGGGTTCAAATTTATTTATTTCTTTATTTATTTATTTAACAATCTCTTATATACCGCAGCTTCCAAAGATCAGCTGCGGTTCACAAATAACAACAGGCAACAAATCATGGATTTGTTTTACATATAACGTCATATAACTATAACCAATGTACAGTAAACAGAAATGTTGAACAGATAGCACTGAACAGTGCAACACTATATACATTATGTACATTAACATTATATTATTAAATACATATACAAGTTATGTGGGATATAATCCCACTAGAGGACAGCAACCTTGGGCCGGAAGGACTAGGGCTTCTAGTCCCACAGATGCTCCTTGTGGTCTTGGGCAAGCCACTTAACCCTCCATTGCCCATGTTCCCTGTAAATATTAGTGTATGTGTCTCATATCCCCACGTGTTAAATGTATCCCCCAATTGTGTTGTGACCGCTTTGATTGAAGGATAAGGCAGTATACAAAAATTGTCTAAATAAATAAATAAACTGGGAACCCCAAAAGTCAAACTTGGAATGTACAACAACACTGTAGAAATAAAACTATAAATTAATTTCCTCTTGTACCAAACAAAGCACAGACGTTAATGATGCACATTTCCCAGAGCTTTCATATTCCAGTTAATAAATTCAAAATAAAGAGATATCTTTCTACCTTTTGTGCATTTTTTTTCAGTTGCAATTGCTCCAGCCACTTTCTTCTGGTTTCTTCAAGTTTTCTGCTAACTCTTCATCGTCTGCTGTCCATTTGTCCTTTCTTCTCTCTTCTCCTTTTTTTTCCATTCTCTTTCTCTACATCTGCTATAACATACTAATCTTTCTCCTTTTGCTCTTTCCTCATTCCTATTTCATCCACACAAATTTTACCCCTCCATCCTCAATCCCCACTTACTCTCCCATTACCCAGCCAATTGTAGATTTTTCATCCCTCCCACACAAAATATTTTCCCCCTCTCCATTTTACTCTCCCAGCCCCATCGCATTCTAATCCTCCCCCAACATCAGCTCCCTTCTAGTTTCAGTCTCACCCAGCATCCATTCTCTTCTAGTCCCTGCATCAGCCCATTTCCAGTCCTAGCCCCCCATCAGCCCATTTCCAGTCCTAGCTCCCCCATCCATTTCCAGTCCGAGTCCCTTCATCAGCTCATTTCCAATCCTAGCCCCCCATCAGCCCATTTCTAGTCATTTCCTAGCTCCACCATCAGCCCATGTCAAATCCTAGCTCCCCTCCACTCAGCCCAATTCCGGTCCACGCCCCCCCCCCCCCATGAGCCTACTTCCAGTTCTAGCCCCTCCATGAGTCCATTTCAATTCAAGCCCCCACCACAGCCCATTACCAATCTTAGCTCCGCCCAACAGCCCATTTCTATTCCTATCCTAGCCCCTCCATCAGCCCATTTTCAGTCCTAGCTCCCTTCCCTCACAGTCCATTTCCATTCCAAGCCCCCTCCTCATTAGCTATTTGCAGTTCAAGCCTCCCCTTCCACTCAGCCCATTTCCAGTCCTAGCAACCCCCCAACCCATTACCAGTCCTAGCCCCCCCATCAACCCACTTCCAGCCCTAACCCCCCATCACCCCAATTTCAGTTTAAGCCCCCCCTATAACCCATTACCAGTCCTAACCCCCCATCAGCCCACTTCCAGTCCGAACCCCATCAGCCTATTTCCAGTCAGCCCCCCATAGCCCATTGCCAGTCCTAATCCCCCCCCAATCAGCCCACAGCCCATTACCAGTCCTAACCACATCAGCCCACCTCAAGTCCTAACCCCTCCCCATAAGCCCATTTCCTGTCCTAGCCCCCCCATAGCCCATTATCAGTCATAACGCCCCCATAGCCCATTACCAGTCCTAACCCCCCATCACCCCATTTCCAGACAGCCCCATCAGCCCACAGCCCATTATGTCTTAACCCCCCCATAGCCCATTACCAGTCCTAACCCCCCCCAACAGCCCACAGCCCATTACCAGTCCTAACCCCATCAGCCCACCTCAAGTCCTAACCCCTCCCCATCAGACCATTTCCTGTCCTAGCCCCCCCATAGCCCATTATCAGTCCTAACCCCACCATAGCCCATTACCAGTCCTAACCCCATCACCCTATTTCCAGACAGCCCCCATCAGTCCACAGCCCATTACCAGTCTTAACCCCCCCATAGCCCATTACCAGTCCTAACCCCCCCCCAAAAGCCCACAGCCCACCTCAAGTCAAGTCCTAACCCCCCCATAGTCTATGACCAGTCCTAACCCCCCATCACCCCATTTCCAGATAGCCCCCATCAGTCCACAGCCCATTACCAGTCTTAACCCCCCCATAGCCCATTACCAGCCCTAACCCCCCCAACAGCCCACAACCCACAGCCCACCTCAAGTCAAGTCCTAACCCCCTCCATAGCCCAGTACCAGTCCTAACCCCCCCCCCCCCCATCGGCTCATGGAAAAAAAAAAAAAAAAAAGCTGGCTGCTGCCGCTGCCGCTGCCTCCGCAGCAGCTGCAGAATGGAGTGTCCTGTGGGGCCCACTCTGCCTGGCTGAGCTCTCCTGGCCCGGCTGAGCCCCTCTGCGCCGGCTTTCAGATACGTGAAGGGAGAGTGTCTATCTCACGTCTCTGTTAAGCCCGCAGGGGCAGATGGGAAATTTCCCATCAGCCCCTGCTTCCCATCAGCCCCTGCGGGCTTAACAGAGACGCGAGGGAGACACTCTCCCTTCGCGTATCTGAAAGCCGGCACAGAGGGGCTCAGCCGGCCAGAGGGGGCCCCGCGGGACACTCCATTCTGCTGCTGCCATGGCAGCAGTGGCAGCAGCCAGCTTTTTTTTTTTTTTTAATTTAATTTTTAAAAAAGCAGAATGTTCTTTGCGCGGGGCCCCCTGAAACGCGGGGCCCTGTGCAAAAAACATTCTTGCTCAATGGACAGACCGGCCCTGTCAGAATATAGAAAGACTAGAGGACATGCAATGAAGCTACAGGGTAAACTATTTAAGATTAATAGAAGAAAATATTTTTTTGCTCAACGTGTAATCAAACTGGAATTTGTTACCGGAGGATGTAGTAAAGGCTGTTAGTGTAGCTGGGTTTAAAAAAGGTTTGGACAAGTTCCTGGAGAAAAAGTTCATAAACCATTATTAAGAAGGGACCCAGGATATCAGTGGTTGACCATATGCAAGCATTGTGGAACCTGTGTCTTTTGGGGAAACTGCTACGTACGTATGACCTAGATTGGCCACTGTTGGAAACAGGATACTGGGCTTGATGGACCTTGGTCTGACCCTGCATGGCGTATCTTATGTTCTTATCCTTAAGTCTTTCCACATATGCTTTATAATGAAGACCACTAAGCACTTTAGTAGCCACCCTCTGTACTGACTCCATCCTGTTTATATCCTTTTGAAGGTGCGGTCTCCAAAATTGCACACAATACTCCAAATAAGGCCGCACCAAAGACTTACACAGAGACACTATCACATCCTTTTTTTCTGCTAGCCATTCCTCTCCATATGCACCCAAGCATCCTTCTAGCTTTTGCTTTCACCTTTTCTACCTGTTTAGCCACTTTAAGATCATCAGACACAACCACGCCTAGGTCCCGCTCTTCTTTAGTGGACAAAAGTACTTCACCCCCTATACTATATTGCTCCTCTGGATTGCTGCAGCCCAAATGCATGACCTTGCATTTTTTAACATTAATTCCCAGCTGCCAAATTTTAGACCATTCCTCAAGCTTAGCTAGATCCCTCCTCATGTTATCTATACCTTCCTGGTTGTCTACTCTATTGCAAATTTTGCCCACGGTGACCATTGCCACCAGACTGGATAGGGGACTCTGGTGATTATGCGAGCTGGTCCTCCAGTTTACCCAAGCTAGTGCCCCCAGGCTCTGTACTGCTGGCAGGCATGGCACTCCCATCCACAGGGGTCACAGGCTGGGAGACACCCCCCTCTGGTGGTGCCACAGAGGGCACAGCCCTCTTCATTGACTGCGGCAGTGGAGAAGCATCTGGTGGTGAGGCAGGCATGGGGTCAGTGCTGTGACCCACAACTGTGGCAACACCTGTTGTGAGAGGCAGGGATGAACAACACATTTCCAACCCCTGCATGCAGCAACCCACCCCATCCCCACACACATGGGCAGAAGTGTTACACAAAGGCCTTAGAGACACTACACCATAGAGGTTGGGGGCAGCTGACAGAGAGCAACACAGAGCTGCCAACACAGAGCCACCCAGTGAGCCAGCAGAGGGAAATGTGACAGTGCAACATGCCCATTCGAGTCCCACCCCAAACCAGAGTGGACATATGTGAAAGGTGCAGTGGGTAGTCAATGGGTACCCATACCATGGGTGTAGGCTTGGGGCGGGGGACATGCAGCAGGTGACCATCAGCACAGACATGTACCTTGAATCAGTGATCGCTGTGAGATATCTATGTCACTGATATCTTCCAATGTAGCAGTGTCAATGGGGGCTAGGACCCACTGCTCCAGTTCAGTGAGGTGCACCCCCTGATCATCTAGCTCCACAGCACGTGCCTTCCTGCATGTGTCATGGCACACCTGATGCCACCTCCACTTCGCATCTTCAACACCCCTGTTATTATGGTGGATTGCATTCAGCTTCCGGCATATGATGAGCCACCTGTTCTGCCATTCATAAGTATCCACACAGACCTCGTCGATGCCCATGAGGACCCCCCAGTTGGCCAGTACTTCCTCAATGAGGAGGGTCTACTCCCCATCATTGAAGCTGTGCTTCCTGGTGGACACCTTGGAGGGCCATGACAGACAACACAGCAGCTCAGGTTCAGTTTTATAGCAGTAGGACATCCAACATCGTATACGCCCCAAGTGCACAGAATAAGGAACATGTGAGTGCATGTGGACACACATATACATGCAAGTTTGCATGAAACATATAAAATATGTGCGATGGCACATGTTTCCCTCTTCCCATGAGCAATACTTCTGCGCCATCATAAGAGCTGACCTGCTTACACATATTGGATTCTACAACTGCACTGCCACTGACAGGGTAAGTACAAATAGGGCATGATGTGACTAGGATGCTTATATGTGGTGGTGCCTGTGCCCCAGATGCATGGTTGCAGTGCCGGTGGCCCTGTGGGAGACAGTGGCGTCCATGGACCTGAGTGTAGAGGCAGTGCCCTGCACAGACACATGCCACAGGGTAGGCTGGTGTGGTCATGGGGCTGTTTGTGGTAGGGAGCAACTGGCTGGCAGTGTGACATGCCAGATCACATGTCTCCCCTATGCACCAGACTACCCCCACACAGGTGGAGGTGTGTGGCCCCATGCCCAAGCAACTACATTGTGGTCACCATGCAGTACGGCAGTGAATGATATGGACCATGCACGTCAAGAGACCCATGTAGCCCTGCTATGGCAACAGGGGCGCACATGGGCAGACCCCACAGGAACATGCCTGTCAGTGTGATGTCACCAGCACATGGAGTCATAGGATAGGAGTGATAGGGGATAGACTCAGGTGTAGTATGTGGAGATATGTATTTACGGAAACAGTGATAAATGCATAGGATAGTCTCCCAGTGGAGGTGGTGGATTTGTGGACAGTATCTAACTTCAAGGTCATGGGACAGACACAGGGATCTCTAGAGGAAAAAGGAGACTATTGTAGTGGTTGATATGGGAGGGCAGACTAATTAGGCCATGTGGTCTTTTTCTGCTGTCATGTTTCTATGTTTCTACTGTACTGGGTTTTGGCTTACATTGTCGGGCCATGTTGCTGTACTGTTGTTACACATGATAGATATCTTTCACTGTGTTCTGTATGTGCTTTCCCTTTCATCCTTTGTGCCTTCATTGCCACAATGCTTTTCTCTTGGTAATTGTGTTTCTGTTTGCTTGTTTCCTGTAGGGCAGTGCTCCCCAACCTTTTTATCGCCGCGGACCGGTAAACGTTTGATAATTTTTCCATGGCCCGCTTGTTTTAATTTAATAATTTTAATTTAATTGTATTTAAACATGCCTTCAAAATAAAATACAGCTACACCAAAAAATGAATATAAAGTGATTTATTTTATTTAACTCACTAGAATTCCAAATCAATGAGAACCCTGAGCTTGTTTCTTTGCAACGAGACGGTTCCATCTGGGGGTAATAGGAGACAATGACACCCGAAGTGTGTTGCTTATGTCCAGTTTATTCCGTTGTTTTGTTTTGGTTGCTGTCATTGCAGAAAACCCCGCTTCACACAGATAGGTTGTCGGAAATGGTAATAGGGATTTAAGTGCTGTGGTGGCAATCTCAGGATATTCCGCCATGACTTGTCGTGCCCTTCCCCCGCTTAGGCGGCTGCTTGACGAGGAAAGGGGGTGCGAATGTTCCTTTCAATAAACTCCAGGGCAAAGGCCTCTGGGAGTTGTAGTACTTATAGCAAATGTAGTTGTAATAAAAGGTGCTGAGCCGAGAGTTGAAAGCAAACGCAGGAATATTTTTTATTCGCCTCCCTTAATAGCGGGAACTTCAAAATGAAGCTTGGTATTCACGTGTACAAAACATCCACAAGAAACTAAGGTCAGAATTGCTCTTGCTTACTTCAGCAAACAAATATTATTTCTCCATAAATAAAGCTTCACTTCACAGTGCTTTAACTAAACTCAAAATGTTCATTGAAACTTCAATGCAGCAAAATTATAGCAAACAAACTTCTCTTCTTTGTTTCAAAAGCTTTAAGGGTTTCAATTAGTTATCCAGAGACTTCAACCGTCTTCCTTAGCAAGTCTCATTTAAAGAAGCAGCCATACTAATTAAAACTTCTTTGCTCTTTGAAACACCATGCATATCACAGAAATGGAATTTTCTTCACACTTATATTTCTAAACATTCTTACTTCACTACCAGGGATAACTCACATTCCATAGCCTCTTCAGGCTCACTCAAAAGATCATTTTCCCCGATGTCCATTGACTCACATTCTGAACAGGATTGTTCTGTGACGTCATTAGAAAACAGCTGTTCCCCTCGAGCCTTCCCTCGGTACACAGCACTGTTCTCTGCACAGGTTACTTCCTGATCCTTCAGCATACGTTTTACCAGTTTTAAAACATTCAAAGTTTCTTTACTGAGAGGCTTCCTTCTCAGCCCTTCCTGGGTTCTTGAACCACCCTCAGGCTTCCTATAACCCTGGTGCTGGTTAAACTGTTGGAGCTGGCTTAGGGGATATCTTTCCCTTTACTTGCTGTCTGGGGACTTTTCCTGAGACCTTTGGCTAGTAACTTTAGCAGCAATACCTTTTGGGAGTTTCTTCAGCAATGCTTCACTGCCTTCTCCCTGGCCATGCTGTTTCCTGGTGAAGTTAGCCCTCTCGTCTCTCTTCCTCCTGCAAAAGTGAAACTCTTGCTCCGAATGAGGCTCCCTCTCAGACTCCGCCTCTGAATTAGAGTCAGCTCTCTTCCTCTCGTGTCCTGGCAATCTCCTTGCCTGTCTTGGCTGTCCTGCCAATCTTGTTGCCTGCCTTGGCTGTCCTGCGAATCTTGTTGCCTGCCTGTCTCTCCCTGTTCTCTGGGGCTTATAAGCATGGGACTGGCCAGTATCTTTCCACCCCGCCCCCAGCTGTCCTGCATTACCACCCTCAGTTACCATAGAGCTGGGGCATGGCTTTTGGACAACAACCTTTGACAGGTTTTTTTCAGCGTTAGCTGCACTTTTAAAATGACCATTTCTTTCCTTTTCCCTCTGACTAGGGGAAACTGCTTGTACTTTTTCTATCTCCATAGGGACCTGGCTGTCCTCGCCACCACATATCCCCCCACTTAAGATATTACGGGCTGGCGTTTCTACTTCAGCACAGCTCGTAATACGCGAAAGGGCGTCAGCGTTGGTGTGTAACTTCCCTGCCCTATGCTCTATATGGAAGTCGAATGCCTGTAAGGCCATGTACCAACGGGTAAGACGGGGATTATGATCTTTCATCTGGTTTAGCCAGCGCAACGGGGCATGATCCGTCACTAATAAAAACTTACGGCCCGTCAGGTAAAAACGCAAGGCGTCCACCTCCCACCTTATGGCCAGACATTCCCTTTCTACTACAGAGTATTTCCTCTCTGGTGGTGTTAATTTCCTGCTGAGGAACATAATCGGATGTTCCTCCCCATCAAACTTCTGTGACAACACAGCGCCTAACCCTGTATCGGAGGCGTCGGTTTGTACGATAAAAGACTTACTAAAATCCACACCCCTTAATATTGGTGCCTGGCAGAGCTCTTCCTTTAAGCTAGAAAAGGCTTGTTCTGCTTCCACTGACCATTTTACCTGGTTGGGTGCATTCTTTTTCAACCCCTCTGTTAAGGCAGCGCTCTTGGTAGCGAAATGGGGAATGAATCGGCGGTAATAGCCGATTAAACCCAGAAACCCACGGAGCTGTCTTTTTGTCAAGGGCCTAGGAAATGTCCTAACACTTTCCACTTTTTCAAGTAGGGGTTTTACTGTGCCCCGCCCTACCAAATGTCCCAGATATTTTACTTGCTTTCCCCCAAACATACACTTGGCCGGGTTCAAAGTAATACCCGCACCACGCAAGGCCTTTAAAACGGCATCAATGCGTGCCAAGTGCTCATCCCAGCGAGAGCTATGGATCACTATGTCGTCCATGTACGCGGTCGCGTATTGTTGATGGGGACGTAAGATCACATCAACTAGTCGCTGGCAGGTCGCAGCCGCCCCATGCAATCCAAAAGGCATGCGACAAAACTGGTACAGACCGATAGGGGTGCTGAATGCGGTCTTTGGGCGAGATTCCCTGGTGAGGGGAATCTGCCAATACCCCTTGGTCATATCAAGGGTGGTCAGGTAAGACGCCTGGCCTAATCGGTCCAGCAATTCTTCTATCCTGGGCATGGGATAGGCGTCAAACCGGGAGATAGCATTCACCCTGCGGAAATCAATGCAAAACCGCATTGTTCCGTCTGGCTTGGGTACCAGCACTATGGGGCTGTTCCAGGGGCTATGGGACTCTTCAATTATTCCCATCTTAAGCATGTCCTGCACTTGGGAAACTACCTCCTGGCGTTTTGCCTCAGGCAACCGGTAGGGTCTCTGGCGTACTATCTCCCCTGGAAGGGTAACTATCTCGTGAGCCACGAGTCTTGTCTCACCTGGAATAGGTGTTAACACATCGGGATACTTCCTTAGTAGCCCTAATACCTCCTGCTGTTGGGACCAGGAAAGTTCTTCCGCTAACCTAGGGACTGGATCTCCCTTGCAATCGGTTAATTGCGGGCCTAGATCCTCCTCCTCGGTCACCTCACAGCTGGCAGCTAAACCTTTCACCTCTGTTTTCCCAGTGGACCCAAAACCTCCGGTCCCCCTGGTGGTAGGAGTTAATTCCGTTACCTCCTCCAGGGCCGGAAAACCCACCCGCTCACAGATTATTTGGGCTATCCGGTCCCCTATATTTACCCTGAAATCCTCGTTAGCAAAGTTGAATAGTAGCACCTTAATCGTCCCTCGATAGTCGGGGTCGATTACTCCGGCGCCTACATCGATGAAATTCTTCCAGGCTAGGCCTAAACGAGGGGCAAGACGCCCATAACAACCTGGGGGTATTTGCACTTGTACTCCCGTTTCTATCAGGGATTTTCCCTGATGGGGAACGACTGTCTCTTCGGCACTACACAGATCAAATCTAGCTGCCATCTGGGTAGCCCGCTTAGGACTTTTGGCATTGGGGGTAGTGCGGCAGAACTTAAGAACAAATGGGAACTTCTTAGGAGTGTCCTCCTTCCTAGCTACCTCCCCTTTGGCCTGTTGCTGTTTGGCTCCAAACAATGGTTGAGGAACTGACCTAGCCTGAGTGTTCCCTATACGTGTAGATGGGGCTTGGTCTCCCTCACTCTCCTTCACCTGGGGTACTCTCCCACCCTCCAAATGAGGTGAATCCCCTGATGGTGTTTCTTTCTTGGCTTTTGGTGGTGCTAAAGTGGATGCCTTATCTGCTTTGCTCTGTAGACCCTCTGCTATCCCACGCCTGAACTGGAGCCAGTCTCTTCCCAGGACTAATGCTTGTGGGAGCCTTGGTACTACTGCAACCGGTATTTTGCGCTTTAGCCCTAAGCCTTTCACAGATATAACATAAATAGGGTACGATGAGGCTGCCCCATGAATGCATCTTATCTTTATGGACCTTTCTTGAGGCTCGGGAGTCGGACCAATCTGGGATGCTATCTTTTTCCAGAGCTTCCTTGAAATCATTGACTGGTCAGCTTCGGAGTCCAACAAAGCCTCCACAGGAACACCCTCCACCTCTACCTCTAGAAGAAAACTTTCTCCGCTTTCTTCAGAGTGGGAGGTCATCAGTGCTCTGCAGTTTCTTTTCATATGTCCTTCTTCTCCACATGAAAAACATTTCCTGCTCACATAATCAGGCTTATCCAAAGGTAGTGCTTTCATACCTTCTCTCCATATAGGTTTTTCCTTCCTTTCTGATGCTACATTTACTGCTTGCGACAGACCACCCACCTTAACCGGGGTTGCCACACTGGCCTCCAGGTATCGCTCAGCCAGTGCGGTCGCTGCCTCGGTGGTCTTGCAGTCTTGTAGGATCAGGAAGGACCTTATCTCCCTCGGAACAGCGTCCATAAACTGCTCCAAGATGATATAATCAAGTAAGGACTCCTTTGTTTGAGTCTCCGGAGTTAGCCATTTTACCGCCAACCCCTTGATCCGCTGGCATAGAGCACGCGGTGTTTCACCGGGTTTTAACCTGGCGCTCCGCAGAAGGCGGCGGTAGACCATGGGATTTAGTCCCAGGCGGTCTCTTATTGCCTTCTGTACCTCCTTGTAATCAGTGGCTAACTCCACGGGCATAGCCCTATATGCTGCTAGCGCTTCCCCAGTTAATGAAGCGGCAAGGCGTATGGCCCAGTGCTTTTTATCCCACCCTGATAACAAGGCTACCCTTTCAAAAGCGGCTAAAAAGTCATCAACATTGTCCTCCTTTGTTAACTGTACAAAGGAAAATGTCCCAGTACCAAGCATCCCAAACCCTGGGGTATCCCCTAAGGAACCTGGTACTGTCCTGGGTGTCTCTGCTGTCGGTTTCTGCATGCCCAGCCAACCGTCCATCTTCTCCATCAACGGCTTCTGCTGTGCTTGGATCATAGCTGCTATTTGGTCCAGTGTCTGTGCCGACATCTCCTGTTGTCTCTGGAACTGGTCCGCTATGCATCTCAGCAGCCCCGTCTGCTCCATGCTGGGTAGTGGCTGAAACAAAAAAAAAACAGAGAAAGAACACCAAGTGCGGCCCTCCAATGTATAGGCCCTCTCTCCTTTGATACCCTGCTGTACTGCTGCAGTCCCACCCGGCTCTGGTATCCGCTTATATCTCTTATAAATACGGGTTACCTTAGGCAGGTGTAGACTCGGGCTTGTCAATCAGCAGGAACGGCCTCAGGAACTCTGCTCCAATCCGGACCCTTGGCTGTTGATCCCTGTCTTCTTCCAGCAGCAGCTTGTATCTTGTGTGCAGAAAAAAAAAACTTTTTCCCTTTTTTTTTTTCTCTTCTTTCTGTAGTTCCGGTGTCTTGGGGACACGTGACCAAGGCGTGATCCTTAATACTTAATACTACGCCACCCGTCGTGCCCTTCCCCCGCCTAGGCGGCTGCCTGACGAGGAAAGGGGGTGCGAATGTTCCTTTCAATAAACTCCAGGGCAAAGGCCTCTGGGAGTTGTAGTACTTATAGCAAATGTAGTTGTACTTGTACTTTTTCTATCTCCATAGGGACCTGGCTGTCTTCGCCACCACAGACTTTAATCCAGAACACCGGTAGAGTTGTTGTCTCGAATGTAGTTTTAAGGCCACCGTCATTTGCAATCTCCAGCAGTTGTTCTTCTTCTTGCATAGACATGCTAGATTCGCCTGATTTGTTGGCAAATGGGTCGCGGATCCATTCCTTACCAGTTCGTGGGTCTTTTGTGATTGGGAAGTAGCGCTCAAACTCTTTTAAAAGCAAAGACAGGTGATCGTGCACCAACTGGCAGAATGAATGTTCAAGCTCAGTCTCGCCTAAAATCCCCGCTAATGTCTGAAACATGTCCAAAATGCCTCTGTTCACGCGCCGTCCCCACAACTCCAGTTTGGCTTTAAATGCAGCTACTTTGTCTGACAACTTGAAAACAGTTGTCATTTTCCCCTGAAGGCCCAGATTGAGTTCATTGAGCAGGCTGAATATGTCAGACAGGTAAGCCAGTTTTGCGACCCATACCTTGTCACTGAAATGTGCTGCCAGCGGTGACTTCTTTTCTGAGAGAAATCTTTGCAATGGCTCGCGTAATTCAAATACTCTGGTTAGCGATTTTCCTCTGGATAACCATCTTATTTCTGTGTATAAGAGAAGGCATCTGTACTCTGCGTCCATCTCCTCACAAAGCTGCTCAAACAGGCGCGAGTTAAGTGCGTGTGCTTTAATGTGGTTAATAACTTTAACGACATCACTCAATACGCTGTTAAATTCCGGTGACATTTTTCCGCTTGCCAGCATTTCCCTGTGAATGATACAATGCGTAGATTCACTCTCAGGTGCAACCTCCTTAATCCGAGCAGTTAAACCAGACAGTCGTCCGGTCATGGCAGCAGCTCCGTCTGTTCATATGTTGACACAAAAGGACCATTTCAGTTTTCCTGATATATAACCATCCAGTGACTTGAACAGTTCTGCTCCTGTGGTGTTGGTTGGCAAAGATAGTGCACATAACAAATCCTCATGCACATCCTCCTGATATAGATATCGCACATAAACAAGTATTAGTGCCTTGTTGTCGATATCTGTAGATTCATCAACCTGGAGTGCATACCACGGTGATGTATTAATCCTCTCCAACAATTGTGCCTCAATGTCTCCGGCTATTTCCTCAATGCGCCTAGTCACAGTGCTAGCTGACAAAGGCACATGTGCTACCTTTTCCACAGCAGCCTCTCCTAGAAGTTCACGGCAAATGTCTTTAGTGGAGGGCAAGATCAATTCTTCACCAATAGTAAATGGCTTTTTAGCCTTTGCAATGCAGTTAGCCTCCAAATATGATGCTCTCAGTGCATTCTCCTTTATTGATGTGGTGGCCCTCATAAATTTCTTCTGTGCTTCGTGCTCCCGTTTTTTTCTTTCAAAATACTCCAGGGGCTTGTCTTTTATGCCAGGGTGCTTGGCGGTCAAGTGGCGAAGCAGTTTTGAAGGTTTCATTGCCTCATTAGAGAGCTTCTCGCCGCAAACTATGCAGATCGGTTTTGGTGCATGGGAATCACCTGTCCCGATAAATCCATATTTCAAATAGGACTCATGGTATTGTCTGTTAAAGGTTGCATATTTCTTTGATGTTGAAGGCTCTTCTTCTGTCTGTTCACTGGGCCTTTTTTTCTTCCCAAGAAAACTTTCTAACGATGTCTGTTTCATACTCATTTTTACTAATTTGTCCTCAGTCCTCCCGCGGCGCCTCCTCCTCGACCAATGGCATGGGGTTTGCCTTTCGGCCAATCAGGAGGCGGGAGGACCCACAGTGAAATTATTTAAAGTTCCTCGGGCGGCACGGTACCGTTTGATCCACGGACCGGTACCGGTCCGCGGCCCGGGGGTTGGGGAACACTGCTGTAGGGGGCCCAGCTGTGTGTGTACAGATATTTGGTCGTGTGGTGGGTTCAGCTGACCCTTGCTCCTTTAGACCTTTTACTTTGCAGCTACTTCCTGGCTCTTTGCATTGTTGTTGTCCCACCACATGCATTTCCCCTGTCCCCCCTTTCTTACTTTGACCTACTTATTGCTCTAGGGTGGTCCTGATGCACTCCCAGGCCCTGCATGCTGCAGCTAGGGCTGGCTGTTGGTGCACCATGGGGAGCACGGCCCGCTCATTCTCGATGACCTGCCTGCAGAGCAGGCGGGTCTCTGCCTTGGAGAAGTTTACTTGACATGTTGCCATTTTCTAAGGTGTTGTATGGATCTTGCTGCGGCTGGGGGGGGGTGGGGTCATCACTCCATCCTGTTTTCTGTCTCTCGTGGGAGACAGTGTAGGTGGGCACGTTTTTGGGCTTACATGTCGTCAGCATGGTTCTGGACCTGCACATGTGATTTGCACGTCCACAGCTTGCGGCCCTGGACACACATTATATGTGCAATGGCAGAAATGTCCAGTGCGATATCCCATGCGCACCTGCACATTGTTGCAAAAATGCACAGAATACTATCTCCAGTGGGGACTTGCAAGAGTTATGCATTTATCTCCGCCCTGCACGTCCTTCTCTGAATTGGCCTCTATGGGTGTATCTTCACCAGCTGCCCTGCACTAACTGCTATATGTGCCTCCTGCCTGTTTAGGTTTGGACAATAGCAGATATGTCATGTTAAAGGAGTGCTGCTCCTCTGACACTCAATGTAATGTATGAAGAGAAGACAATGACAGAAGCACCACACAGCTGTTCATTGTTAGGGCCCCTTTGGGTAAACCATCCACATGTAGGTATGTTGTCTCTATAGCAGCAACATTACTACCTGGTTAGTACTTTCATTTGATATGATGCCTAGCTTATGCCCATTCTGCCACCAGTGTGACCCCCTGCTGTGTCATGGTTCATTATTTTATATAGTTAAGAACACTGGCTTGGGATCCCAGAGACCAGGGTTTGATTCCCACTAGCACTCCTTGTGGCCTTGGGCAAGTCACTTAACCCTCCATTGCCTCAGAAAAATCTAAGTTATCAATGCCCCTGTTTAATGTACATTACCAAGTTTAAGCTTCAATGTAAACCACTTTGATTGAAATGATAAAGCGGTATATAAAACCTGTTAAATAAATAAATAAATTATTTATCTGTTGTAAACCCCCAGTACCCATGGCATAGGGTTTCTTGGGTGAAGGAGTCACTGCACCTGTAGCCCTCATGCCTAGGGATCCAGTGTATGCCATGGCCATGGTGAAATTCACCGTCTGCCCTCAGTGTCCCACATATAGTTGTGGCCTAAATATGTGTTCCTGCACAATGCCCCTGTGTTCTACCTTCTCATGCCATCACCATCCATCATGTCTGAGTACCCTGACCTACACTGCCTCTCTCTATCCACGTGGCCCCTCTTCTGTGTCCCAGATCCTTGTTACTGTCCCCCACTGCCATTCAATGTGTTTTGTGAAACTATGTCCTGCTGTGTACATCTAGGGCCCTCTCTTCAAAATATCCAAGTAGTTATTCAGGGATCTCTTCTGCGTACAACTATTCTATCCTATGCCTTGGCTGCTGTGGCAGTGCATATGGTTCCCCAGTATGACATTTCATGTCATTGATGCATGGTGTTGGCATTTATTGAATGGCCTTGCATATTGCAGATGGTGATTCGTGGTCACTCTCAGGAGCGCTGATTACACATTGAAGTTATTCTTGCCCAACTAAATCCTTTTTGCCTCTAAACATAAAGATCTTCAACTATACCCAGGCAAATCTTTCTCTGGGTAGTAGTACAAGTTGAAAATGGAGTTTGGATTTCCAACAGATTAACACAGAGAAAGAAAAATCAGGATAGGCACAGTCCATCTATCTCAAAAGGTATTTTCCCATTAAATTTTGTATGCAATTAAAGTTATATTACTTACAAGAAAATATTAAGAGAAATATTTTTTCACTCAACGTGTAATTAAACTCTGGAATTTGTTACCGGAGGATGTAGTAAAGGCTGTTAGTGTAGCTGGGTTTAAAAATGGTTTGGACAAGTTCCTGGAGGAAAGGTCCATAAACCATTATTAAAAAGGGACCCAGGATATCAATGCTTGACCCAATACAAGTATTGTGGAACCCGTGTCTCTTGGAGATACTGCTAGGTACGTATGACCTAGATTGGCCACTGTTGGAAACAGGATACTGGGCTTGATGGACCTTGGTCTGACCCAGTATGGCATATCTTATATTCTTATGTTCTTATAAGAATTGATCTTCTCCAGCTTGCATGGTCATTTTTCTTTGCAGGGATGTAACTGCCTGGACAGTACTGGAGGCAGAATGATGTTGTAATATTAAAAATAGAGCAATTTTTCTTCACAATTTCTCCATCTGGGCTAGTTTTGTGCATATGATGACAGTCATAAACATGACTCCTAAGCCAGGGTATGTGTAGTATGATTTCAGTCTCTCAAATTTACTGCTAATGCTTGGCATAGTACTTGCATCATGCCAAAAAGAGCTTCCTTCTGGAGTTCATAAGATGTAATATACAGGGTGGCCCAAAAAAAGTGAGAATATTTTGTAAATTAAAAGCTTAAACAGTTTACTTATTTACCTTTTTTAGCTATATAACGTCTTTATTTCAACAATTTTTGATCACCATCTTTGTTTTTTTAATTTATCAATTGTTTACATTTGTCTTTGAATTTTTAAAAAACTTATATGCTACGAGATGTTCTCACTTTTTTTGGGCCACCCTGTATATGGGTAATTTATCAAGT
The DNA here is from genome assembly GCA_033557465.1 of Ichthyophis bannanicus. Lineage (NCBI taxonomy): Eukaryota > Metazoa > Chordata > Amphibia > Gymnophiona > Ichthyophiidae > Ichthyophis > Ichthyophis bannanicus. Next base: position 1,236,086,080 of record CM066031.1, on the reverse strand, counting down.
GGGAATATTTGGAATTAAGCTCTTCAGTATTAAATGGAAAACACATTGAAATCCTTAGCTCACAATGGGAAATATCTCGGTAACTTTTTGTTACATTTTCTTGGTCTCTGACATCATTTCTTGGTATTTTCAGATCTTCTTCCTCTCAACATGATTCACAGAAAAGTCACTTGGGACTGACACCTCTATAATCAATGCCATTCTGGTGTTCTTCTCCCTTACTACTATGTTGGCTTCCTTGCAACCAGCTTTTTATTTGTCAGAATTGATCATAACCTCTTCATTCTCTGTAATTCTCTTAGGGTCATGATCCCAGTGCTATTCTGAGACAGTGCTGTGGTAGTGTTTACAGTTTACAATGGATGAGGTGTGCTTCTTTATTCTGCTTTTCTGTATAGAAATTTTGTGCCATGAGAAGTTTGCAGCCAGCTATAAGATGAGTCACTGTTTCTAGTTTTTTCTTCCAGAATCTACTGTACATGTCTGTTTTGCCAATTTTTTCAGTGCTCACTGTAAATCATCTTGTCCGTTATCCGCTGTACCAAGCTACAACTATCGATCTCTTATCCTTCGGTTTCACTTCACCTCTCCTTAACTATTCATGTGTCCAGTCTTCATCTACAAAGGGTTCCTGGAGTAATACTTTGTATTTCCTATTGTATTTGTGTATTTCCCACTTGTTTTTCCTTGTTGGCTGAGCTAATTCTTTGAAAACGTTTTCTTTTGTTCTGCAAATTCTGTTGCTTCCTTTCCTCTGTGTGCTTGTGGATTCTCACTCATTCCTTCTAATCGTTGGAATGCTTATCCAAGTTTGATGATGGAAACTGATTCTGGACATTTACTTTCATATTTCAACACTTTTGAATATATGCAGGCCTATGATAGTAGCTCTGTATGCAGAGTAATCAGTGTGAGTAAATGTATGTTGTAGCCATGTTTCACACTGCTGGGTCTTCATCCCTTTAATGCAGTGCTGAATGAACCATGACTGCATTTTGAATGTTTTAGTACAAAATGACTAGGATTAAGATTTAGAAGTTTAAAAAAGTGTTTATGGGTCAATGATTAGAATTTTTGAATTTATATAAAGTGTAGTTACTCACCTGTATCAGGTGTTCTCCAGGGACAGCAGGAATCACTCCTCACATATGGGTGACATCGGCACCGACAGAGCCCGCGCGGAGCATTTCCACAACTTTCAAAGAAAGTCTTTGGGAATGCAACCACGCAAGCATGGTCCCCTTCCTGCCCAAGGGTGACATCTTACTCAGTCAGGTGCCATAGCTAGAGCCCCACCAAGAAGATGGCAAAAGTGAGCAGCAACTCCAAGGGGAGGAAGGAGGGTTGTGAGGACTGATTCCTGCTGTCCCTGGAGAACACCTGTTACTGGTGAGTAAGTATGCTTTCTCCAGGAACAAGCAGGAAGTCAGTCCTCACATATGGGACTCCCTAGCTACAGGCTACCAAGAACCTGTAGAAAAAAGCATGGCAGAGCCCTGAGCAGCCACAAGTGAATCTGAAGACAGACCTGATGACCCCGAGTCCATGGAGAGTCACGTCTCCAGTAGCCTGAACAAGGGGGTCAGAGGGCAGGAGTTGCTTAAACCCCAAACAGATTACAGAGTGCTGCCTGGCCAAAGGCACTGTCCCAACTGGACTCCCTCTCTAGACAGTAATGGGTCATAAAGGTATGAGCAGATGACCAGGTGGTGGCCCGGCAGATGTCCACCAGGGGCACCGAGCGGAGGCTCACAACCGACGTCACCATTGCTCAGACATTGTGCACCATGACCCGGTGGTCCAGTGGCAGCCCAGCCTGGGCCTGGGCAAAGGTGATGCAATCGCCACCCAAATGGACAAGGTCCGCTTGGTGACCACCTGTCTGAAATGGCTGGGATCATAGGAGACAAAAAACTGCCTAGCTTTGCGGTGGCCCTGATTCCATTGCAAGTAGAAGGATAGGGCCCTCTTGAAGTCCAGGGTCTGGAGAACGGCCAATGCTGTGTCAGCATGGGGTCTCAAAGAAAGTGGGCAACACCATCTCCTGGATGAGATGGAAAGCTGAGACAGCCTTCGGGAGGAACTTGGGGTGGGTGTGAAGAACCACCCTGTTCTTGTAGAACCTGTTGTATGGTACCTCAGCCATCAGGGCTTGGAGCTTACTGACTCTACGGTCGGAGGTGAGCACCACCAGGAAGGCCACCTTCCAAGATAAGTGCCGCAAGCAGCAAGTAGCCAGGGGCTCGAAAGGCAGCTTGGTCTATTCCGTCGGGGGTGAACAGATAGAGGGCTTGGAGAGGAGCAAGCCCCACATGAATTCAAAAAAGCAAGGGACAAAGACATAGGATCTCTAAAGGAAAAAAGGGGACTGCTGTAGTCATTGATATGAAAGGACAGACTAGATAGGCCATGTGGTCTTTTTCTGTCATCATATTTCTATGTTTCTATGAAACGAGAGATTAGGGGCTGCCCAAGAGGGGTTTGCCCTTGATGGGATGATCGTTTTCTGAGAACACACTCAGGTGAACCATGACCCAGTTAGATATTAGCCCAGACTGCGAGAGACTGAGCAAGTATTGCAGGACCGAGTGTATCGGACAGGAGAATGGATTCAACCAGTTCTCCAAACACCACACTGAAAACCTGCACCACTTGAAGGCATAAGCCCATCTCATCGAGTCCTTACAAGAGGCCAGTAGAATGTCCTCAACCTTCCTGGAGAGATGCAGGGGAGCTAAGGTGACCCATTCAGTTGCCAAGCTGTAAATGACAGGGACTCCAGATTACGGTGGAGAAGCAAGCCTCCCTCCTGCGTTAGGGAGGGAGGTGTTAGGGAAGGACTGGAGAATCCATCGAGAGATGGAGCAGCAGGGAGAACCTTGGCTATCTGGGCCACCTCGGAGCCTCAAGGACCATCGAGGCCCTGTCCCGCTGGACCTTGAGAAGGGTCCATGCTATCACTGGCATTGGAGGAAAGGCATATAGCAGGCCCATTGCCCACGAGAGGAGGAAGGCGTCTGGAGCCACGTGGCCCATGTGCAAATATGGACCACAAAACAGGGGAAGCTGAGCATTGGCTGGACTGGCAAAGAGGTCCAGGTCCAGGGTGCCCCAGAGCTGGAATAGCTGGAGGAATCTGCTCAGTCAGTTCGCCAAGGCATTGTCTTGTTCCAGGAGACAGATGGCTCTGAGGGTAATGCCATGGCTCACCACATATGAGCACAGGGCCACTGCCTCCTGGCAGAGGCTGTAGGAGCCAGTACACCCTTGTTTGTTCAAGTAGAACATAGTGACCTGATTGTCCGTCTGCACGAGCACCACTTGTTGCTGCAGTCGATGCTGAAACACCTTCAGTGCAAGGAGGATGGCTCAGAGCTCCAGCAGGTTGATCTGCTGCTGACTCTCCTTGGGGGACTAGGTCCCCTAGGTGCACAGCTCCTCACAATGGGCCCCCCAACCTGAGAGGGAGGTGTCCATCATCAGAACTGTCTGGGGGGTCGGGGTCTGAAAGGGCATGCCCTGGAGCAAGTGTTGTGCATCCTGCCACAACACCAAGGACTGAGGTGAGACCAAGATGGGGTCCCAGAGTCAACCCGTTACTTGGCCCCACTGTGCATGGAGGCACCACTGTGCTGCCCACATGTTGAGGCGGGCGTTGGGCATAATGTGGAACATGGAGGCCATGTGGCCAAGGGGGCGAAGCCTCATCCAAACCAAGATTGTGGGTGACTCCGCACATTGGATGCCAGGGTCTCGAGGTAATCTGTCCTGTCCCGGGAGAGGAAGGCCATGGCCTGGAGGGTATCCAGGCAAGCCCCTATGAACCCTAGTGATTGCAATGGAGTAAAGTGTGATTTTAGGTGGTTGACCATGAAGCTCAAGTGTTGTAGAAGTCAGATGGTGCAGCCTCTGAGGCCATGTCTCCTTTTATGAGCCAGTCATCCAGCTAAGGGTTTGCTGTGCCATGTGTAATGTAATGTAAACCGCTACTGATCGCTGGAAGAAGCAGTATACAAATGCAACCAAATAAATAAAATTAACAAAGGGTAGACAAAGGCACCATGGAGAAGGAGGTGGGCCACCACCACCACAAAACACTTGGTGAAGATCCATGGTGCGGAGGCGAGGCCGAAGGGAAGCACCCTGTACTGATAGTGATTGCCTCCTACCACAAACTGCAGGTACTGTCTGTGGTTGGGATGGATAAGGATGTGGGTGTAAGCATCCTTCAAATCCAAAGAGCATAACCAATCGCACAGCTAGAGGAAGGGCATCAGTGTTCCAAGGGAGAGCATTTTGAACTTCTCCCACACCAGGAATCTATTCGGGTTCCTCAGGTCAAAGATGGGCCTGAGACTGCCCATTCTTTTTGGGATGAGGAAGTATCTGGAGTAGAACCCCCTTCCTCTTAGCTGCAGTGGTACGGGTTCCATTGCCCTGTCTTTGAGGAGGCCTGTGAACTCCTGAATTAGTAAGGCCTGGTGCAGGGGAAGCCACTGTGGCTCCTCGGGGAAGTAGCGGGGAGACAGCTGGTCCAGATGGAGGAAGTAACCCTCTCAGACAACCTGAAGAACCCTCCTGCCGGTGATGATGGAGTCCCACCTGTGGGCAAAGTGGACCATCCTGTCGACAGCTGATCAACCAGTCATTGAGAGACTATGCTGGTAGTGTCAAAATCCTGAGCCAGGCTGTGCTGGAGCCAGCAGTTGGGTCTTCGGTCCTTTAGGCTTGTGAGGCTCCTGGCTGGAGACCTTACGCTGACCACCCTGAAGCAGGGTCTGCGTGGTTGGGTACAGGGGGTACCCCCTGTAAGGTTGGCCCTTTCTGAGGAAGAAGGGTTTCTTCCCTTGCGGCTTTTTCCTAGGAAGGTTAGAGGTCTTCCTGGAGAACTGAGTATGGGTGACATACTCGGTCTCAATTTCAGCCGCTTTGTCCTCCATAGGCTTACCAAAGAGTTGCTCCCCAAGGCAAGGGATATCAAGGAGCTTCTCCTGGACCCACTGCTCCAAGTTGGAGGACTGGAGCCAAGCCTGTCGGCAGGTGCCAATGCCGTCATAGGTGACTCGCGAAAGGTATTTGGAGCACTCACCAACTGACTTTGAGAGCACCTGGAAGCCCCGGAGTTGATCCCCATACAGACCAGCTGCAAATTCCCTGAGTTCCTTAGTGAGGACTCTGAGGAACATACCAATGTAAAGTTGGTATATCTGGATGTGACAGGCTAGCATTTAGCTCTGGTAACATTTGCTCCTTAGAGATTCGAGGGCACAAGACTCCCTGCCTGGAGGGACTAAAGAGTGAGTCTTTGGGCTCTTCTGCCTGCGCATGGCCAACTTGATGACCATGGAGAGGTGGGGAAGCTGTGCCTTCCGCAACCCCCAGTCCCCACTGGATCCTGTACATGGAGTCAAGGCGTTAGCTGATAATCAGGACAGAAGCTGGGGTCTCCCACATGTGGAAGGGACTGGAACCGTGAGGGTTTCCCTTGGTGGTGCCTCATATTGGAGGATATCGAATTCCTATGTTCGAGGCTCCTCCTCCGACTCGGTGGTAAACGCGAGGGACTGCACCTTGTCATGGACAAACTCAAGGAAAGAGGTGTCCTTGGAAGGAGACCGCCACCTCTGGGTTGGTAGGGATAGATCTGAGGGGAGGTCTCTGTGAGTTTGATTCTCTGGCGAAGTGTCCCCATCGGATTCCCACTCTGAATAGTCCATTGAGGACTTGAAATCAGGTGGTTCAGGGTGGGTCGATGGCCCGCGCTGGGCTCCAGAGGCCAGAGCCTGTCTGGAGCCGGAGGCATTTGCCAAAGATGATCTTGCACCCGAGGAATGGAAAGGAGATCAAGACCCTGTCCAAGGATCCTCACCAGGTGTCTGGCTCTCGTGGATCACTGTGGTGGTCCGGAGAGTCCTTGAGGTCAAGGTCCCTGTGGTCTCATGGCACCTATGGGTGGGCCAGGCATCTACACCTGCTGGGCAGCAAGGAACGCAGAAATCGGGCCTCCCACTCGGGAGTGGGGCTCTGTGACACCGATGCCGGGGTGACCATGTCAGGCGTTGAAGAGGAGAGGGGGCACTCACTGGGATGACACTCGGGAGACTGGGCACCATCGCCAGAAGCCTCTGCATCAGTTCAAGGTATCTTTCTCGGCCACTCCCTCTCCAACTCTTTGGACAGTCATAGGGGCTGAGGGACCAGGTGCGTGACTTCTCACACTTGTCCGACTCCTCTGACGGCATCTGCACAGCCTTCTTCTTCTTCTGCTCATGCTTGGGGGACCCCTGGATGGAGTGCCTGCGAGTCTGTGCGGGAACCTTGGGCAGCTCCAAGGGTGCGGGGCCTTGGAGTGTGAGGCTACTGGGGATACCGAGGTCGAGTCTGCCTTATGGAAGATATCATCTAGTTTGTGCCAGTGACTCTGGATGGCCTTAGAGGACATATTTTTGCATAAGGAGCATTGCTTTGGGTCGTGATCAGCGCCAGACACCAGAGACAGAAGTCATGGGTGACCGTGAGTGACATATTTTTGGAGCACTGATCACATTTTTTGAAACCAGAGGCCATTGGGGCAAAAGGACCTCTGTGAGGTCAAAGACCCTCGATGCGGCCAGCGGTTAAAAAAGGCATGAAAGTGCTACAGTAGAGAGAAGGGAAAAATGGGTCCTGAAACCGACCACAGCAGTGCTCGAGAGGTGAGAGGGGGAACTGGCGCTAGCCATAACACACAAAAATATTCTTAGTGAAATAATCTTTTTCTGGGGACGAAACACAGATACAAAGGGCTCTAGAGAAAAAGGGAGGCTGAGTAAAATGGCACCCTTGGGAGGGAAGGGGACCACACATGCATGGTGACATTCCCAAAGGCTTTCTTTGAAAGCTGGGGAAATGCTCTGTGCAGGCTCCTTCGGTGCCGACGTCACCCATATGTGAGGACTGACTTCCTGCTTGTTCCTGAATAATAACAGTTAGAGTACACAACAGTAGATTTGTATATGATGGTCTTTTTATTAGGTAATGAATTTACAATGTACCATCAGGACGGGATTAATACTGTGGGCAGAATAATATTCCCTGGAAACTCTCAGGTTGCTAGTCAAATCATGTTTGAATATAGTTCCTTGTAAGTTACTACAGGGTTTATTCATATATTGCAGGATTAATGTATTGCAGGAATGGTAAGAGAGGTTCTCTTCACGTTGTTAATTTAAACAATGCAGTGGTTTTCTTATGGTATTGGAATATAGATACCTCTCAGCACTCCAGTCCAATAACACCTGTAGGTAAATCACAGTACTCAATGATTGATCCAGTCCAGCTTAGAATAATCCAGTTAACTTCCACAGATAATGCCAACAATTCAGCAGGGTTACTTCACAGCAATTACAACACTTTGGACTCACTGGGATTATGCCATCCCTTATCCAGCTCATAAAACCTATGCCACTGGGACTACGCCTTAGTTCTAGCAACCCTCTTAAATTCATGATGACCAATATGGATCCTCACAAATTTGTTTGCAGGTCTGAGTGTAGGAGCACAGGCATTCCCTTTCTGCATGCTTAGCTCTGTTCAGCATTGTCTCACAGTGGCTTAAGAACTAAGATGCAGCCTCTCATCACAGAAATACATTAATTTGAGGTCAGTCAGAGCCTTTTTGCCCTAAAACTAGATTTAGACAAGTTTTTTGGAAGACCGATCCATTGAAAAGTAGAGTTTCCTAATTGCCACCACTTACATCTGAGAGTAAGCAAGAAGAAATGGAGTTCCCCCTTTGATATATGCTGTTTTTTCCTATTGACCCCAGAACGGCCACTATTGGACAGAGAATGCTGGTGTTGAAAGACCGTTGATCTGACTCAGCATGCTTTTTACTATGTTCTTAACATGATTATGGCTTCGTTAACTTAATGTAGTTAACCTCATGAGATGTGACACATGGACCTCTTTTACTAGCACTTAGTTCAAACTCTCTTCCACACAGCCCATATAAATAAAATGGGCCATGCAGCAGATAGCTCGAGCTAAAGAGTAGTAAAAGTAAACCATGGTTAGTACCTGTTTTGAGATGTTTAGTGATTGTAAATTAATTATACTGTGTGATAAACATCTTATCGCACTTTCTGTTTTATGTCAACTTCATTCCTGTTTTCTTTTTTTTTTGGAATTCAGTCAGTCCCTCGTGGAGTAAAGCATGTAACCAAAGAGAATGGAAAATTACTTAGCAGAAATGGACAAAGTTCAAACTGTGGTCATTAGTCATGGATAGCAAAAAAGAGAGTCCTCTGGATTTTAACAAAAAAGATAAACTTACATATAAATATAATATAGGCTATAAATTATGTAATACCCTCACTTTACTCAACATTGACCTTGTCCTTCTGTTTTAGCTTAGAATCCCAGACTCTCTGACTGTATGATTCTTTAAAGAACTCAGAAGATTTTGCTGACAGTCTGAAGTTTTCTGCATTTTCTCACAACAGATTTTCACACAAAAATATTATCCCTCAAAAAATATTGGCTACTGAAAGAGCTGCAGTGCCTGAACTAAAAGACTTTAGCATTATATCGTTCAGAACTTTCATGGTCTAATCTGGACAAAACGTTCATGCCACACATGGATTTTTATACACAAGAAATCTCATGTTGGTTAAATCATGGTTTATGCAGCATGAAACATGCTGTGTGGCAAACATTTTCTGTGTAGATCAGACCCAAGAAAAGTAATTTTCCTTACTTGGATGCTCTTGCTACCACACTGTAAGAACCATAGTAAAAATTTCAGATGTGCGTGGAAGTGCTGAATAACTTTTTTTTTTTTTTTAAATTTGGAATTAAGCTCTTCAGGATTAAATGGAAAACACATTGAAATCCTTAGCTCAGTATGTGGCAGCAGTCAAAAAAGCAAACTGAAGGTAAAGAATTATTAGCAAAGGAATGGAGAATAAAAGGAGAATAGCATAATGTCTCGGTATTGATCCATGTTTCAACTGTTCCTTAAGTGCAGTGTGCAGTTCTGGGCACTCCATTCCAAAATGAGATATTAGAGCTAGAAAAGATATAGAGAAAGGCAACAGAAATCATAAAGAGAATTGAATGACTCCCCTATATGGCTAGATAGACTGTGGTTCTTTGTTTTGGAGAAGAGTAAAGATAGATATGATAGAAGTCTGCAAAGTCATGAATGGGGTGGAACAGGTGAATAGGGAAGGTTTTTTCATCTATCAGCTAGTATAATGACTAGGAGACACTTTATAAAACTAACAAGTAGCAGATTAAAAAAAAAATCTAAGCAAGTATTTTTAAACCACTATGAGCAACAGCAAATGGATCCACTTCCTAGTGACCCATATTGGTCATTGTCAGAGACCAACTGATCTCTATGGGCCCTTGTTCTAACCCTGTATGACACATTGTATGTCCTTAATTTTGTGTTCATTGTAGCAAATTATAAAATCACAATAATATATTCTTCCTTAATAGATGCTGAGAAAAAAATATTTTTTAATCACAAAAATTCTTTCCACTGATGAAAAATCTAAAGGTTATTTTGTCATATTAATGAAAAAATATGAAACAAATATACAATAAAAAATAAAAAAAGAAATAATTTAACAAGAAAGAAAATAGAAACAATGATTAGGAATGTATTTTTCTAGTACTTTCCCTAGAGAAAATGACCTTGATTTTATCAGGTCAAGGTCATATTCATTAATTTATGTACCAACTTCATCTTCCACACTGTGCCCACAAACATACAGACAGACTAACCCTGGTTGAAAAACACTAAAAGTTCTATTTCAAAAATTGAATTTGGTATAGACATTCTAGAGAGCATCTTGACAACACCCTGATATGCTTTTTGGAGATGCTTCCTCAAATGGATCAAAAGTTCTTTCATAATTATGAATTTAAATGGGGTTATATAATCTGACCATCTTTTCTAAGTTCAATACAGGACAATCAAGCCAAGGGATTCAAAGATAAGGAAAATAAAAAAATAGAAACATAGAAAAATAGAAAAATGACGACAGAAAAAGACCACATGGCCTATCTAGTCTGTCCTTCCATATAAACAACTGCAACAGTCCCCTTTTTTCCTTTAGAGATCCTCTGTGTTTGTCCCATGCTTTTTTGAATTCAGATACCGTCCTCATCTCTACCACCTCCACTGGGAGACTATTCCATGGATCCACCGCTCTTTCCGTAAAGAAATATTTCCACATATCACTCCTGAATCTATCCCCTTTCACCAGCATCCCATGTCCCCTCGTAGCAGAACTTGATTTCAATCGAAAGAGGCTCTCCCCCTGTGCATTTATGCCAAGGAGCTATTTAAACATCTCAATCATCTCACCTCTTTCCCGCCTTTCCTCAGTCTAAGGTGTACATATTAAGATCCTTAAGCCTGTAGTCATATGCTTTATAATGAAGACCACTAACCATTTTAGTAGCCACCCTCTGTACTGACTCTATCCCGTTTATATCCTTTTGAAGGTGCAGTCTCCAGAATTGCACACAATACTCCAAATGAGGTCGCACCAAAGACTTATACAGAAGTACTATCACCTCCTTTTTTCTGCTAGCCATTCCTCTCCGTATGTACCCAAGCATCCTTCTAGCTTTTGCAGTCACCTTTTATACCTATTTAGCTACTTTATGATCATCAGACACAACCACGCCTAGGTCCCGCTCTTCTTTAGCGGACAAAAGTACTTCACTCCCTATACTATATTGCTCCCTTGGATTGCTGCAGCCCAAATGCATGACCTTGCATTTTTTAACATTAAATACCAGTTGCCAAATTTTAGACCATTCTTCAAGCTTAGCTAGATCCCTCCTCATGTTATCTACGACTTCCTGGGTATCTATTGCAGATTTTGGTATCATCCACAAAGAGGCAAACCTTACCCAACTGCCCTTCCGCTATATCACTAGCAAAAATGTTAAAAAGAATCGGACTAAGGACAGATCCCTGGGGCACACCACTAGTAACTTCCTTCTCCTCAGAGCAAGCTCCATTTACTTGTACTCTGTCGTCTCCCACTCAACCAATTTCTAACCCAAGCAGTAACTTTAGGGTCCAACCCTAGGGTGCTCAGTTTGTTTATAATCGCCTGCGAGGAAGAGTGTCAGAGGATTTACTGAAATCTAAATACACCACATCTAGGGATCTCCTTCTGTCCAACTCCCTGGTCATCCAGTCAAAGAAATCAATCAGATTTGTCTGACAAGACCTACCTGTGGTGAATCCATGCTGCCTCGGATCCTGTAATCCGCTGGACTCCAGAAACCTCACTATTTTCTCTTTCAGCAGTGTTTCAAATAATTTACTCACCACCGAAGTTAAACTAACCGGCCTGTAGTTTTCAACCACATCCTTACTTCCACTTTTGTGTAAAGGCACCACATGAGCCTCTCTCCAGTCCTTTGGCACCACTCCTGACTCCAACGAGGCATTGAAAAGGTCAATCAGTGGAGCTGCTAGAACATCCCCAAGTTCCCTCAGTATTCTAGGGTGTATCCCATCCAGTCCCATTACTTTGTCTACTTTAAGTTTAGCTAGTTTATCACGAACACAATCTTCTGAAAATTGTTCAAGATGCCTCTTGCTTCTGTTCCTATTTGTGGGTATTTTCTGTGATCCTGCTCCTGGTCCTTCATCTGAACACAGAACAAAAATATTTGTTAAGCAATTCCGCTTTATCCTCATCAGCTTCTACATATTCCTCCCCTCACCCTTGAGTCTGACAATATCACTCTTGCCCTTCCTCTTCTCACTAACATATCTGAAAAATATCTTACCCCCCATTTTAATGCATTGTCTATTTCCTCCTCTTTTTGAATCTTTGCTTTCCTGACTACTTTGCTAGCTTCTCTAAGTTTTTCCAAATATAGATGCCTGTCTTCCTCTCTCTGTGATCTCTTATATTTCATAAAGGCCTCCCTCTTTTTCTTCACCTTTTCAGCTACTTCTTTTGAAAGCCATAGCGGTCTCCTTTTCCTTTTACCTTTATTTACCATTTTAACAAACAGGTTGGTTTCCCTTAAAATATCCCCTTTCAATTTTGCCCACTATTTTTCTACATCCTCCAGCTGCTCCCATCCCACTAACGACTCCATGAGGTATTGGCCCATCTTGGCAAAGTTAGTTTTCCTAAAGTCTAAGACCCTCACTTTTAAATGGATTCTAATTGCAATTTTAATATTAACCCCAAATTTTAATCAGAAGGCTAAGTTTATTAATTTTCTTACAAATGTGCCAAAACTTGTCTCAGAAATGTCTCTCTTGATGGAGTCAATAGAGTCAGGTTTGAAAATATTACAGATGATTGCTTTTGTTTTGGTTTGTGCACAAGAGTATTTTTTATCAAAGCTTTTTTTCAACAACCTTGAAGTACAGTCTGACAACTGAAAAGAATGGTTGTAGACAACACAGTGATAAGCCCATGTACCCTCAGTTGTAGCCAGTGACTGAGTTTTCTCATCAAATGTTTGACTTAAAAAAAAGTCAGTTCTATTTGAAGAAGCATTTATATCTGCTGTCTTGTGTTTGTCCGTCCTTAGGTGCTGAACAATGTCACCCTTTCCTGCATGTGCAATTGAAAAAGAAGACCGGCATTTGGTACAAAACCCTGTGCTATCACCAGAATGTTTCTTAATGAACAAGTATTCATTTTGTAGTTAGTCATTAAAAACACATTTTCTTTTTGGCATTTTAAAATGAAAATAAAGTCTAAAGATGAAATAGAAACCCTAGGCTAAGAGCCTACACAGACAACAGAATCAATAAAATTAGTTGACCACTGACTATGATCCTGATAACGATGTTGACCCCAGGATCATAGGCGCCAGTTCTGTGGATGCTGTGGGTGCTTGAGTACCCCCAATATTTTCTCCTGTAGATCTGTATATCTGTATCCAAAAAAACACCATACTCCAGAGGTACATAACAAGGGAGAAAAAAAGGTTTCTGTATCCTTGCTACTGCTCCCACCACCCCCTGCTCCCTATTGACTGGTTGTGTCTGTTGCAGCCTATTGGCTGGCTTTGTCTGACTGATGGTTGCCTAGGCCCTGGGGAGGAAGCAGATCCAGATTTGTCAGATGTGCTGAGGACTCAGGAGTTTAGGATTGACAACCATCTAAATTATTTTAGGATTCTACAACTTTGTAAAGTAGCTGTCTTACGGGCTGATGCAGAAAGTCAGCGCTAGACCGGCGCTGAAGCAATTTTTTACCTTCCCGAAAATGCACACAGTGTAGCATGCAATGCAGGAAGGATAGGGTATGAAAATGAATGCTGCATTAACTGTGCATATGCAAATGTTCCATTGCAGCGTTAAACTGGGAGAACAAGCCAAAAACCTGTGCACAAGAAGTCCGCACTAGTTTGGCTTGCTCTGTGGGCCCCAACAGTATTTGGATGGCATCAGAGACAATCATGGCATTCGTAAAAACCCTTGATGCCATCCAAATACTGTCGGGGGCCGGTGCACAACAAAAGTGAATCCCTGGTGGCCCAGTGGCCTCATTCCACCCCCCCCCCACAGTATTTTGATGGCATTGGGGATGATCACGGCATTGGGAAAAGCACCTGATGCCATCAAAACACTGTCAGGGGCCAGCGCCCCAACAGAAAGTAAGTACCTGGTAGTCTAGTGGCCCTGTACCCCCCACCCCAACCCAAAATACAATAAAATAAAATAAAAGTCACCAGGTGGTCTAGCAGCTCCTGTACCCCCATCTCTCACTAAAAGAAAATAAATTCTGGTGGTCTAGTGGCCCCTGTACCCCCACCCCACCAGAACCCAAAATAAAATAAAATAAAAATCATCTGGTGGTCTGTTGTTGTTAAATGCCGTCAAGTCAGTGTGGACTCCTGGTGACCCTCTGAATAGCTGACCTAAATTTTAATCGGTCTTCAGTCAAGTGACTCATTGTTGATAGAGTGGTATCCATAGCTGTTGTTATTGTATTGATCCATCTCATTGTCAGCCTTCCTCTTTACGATGATCTTCTACCTTGCCAAACATTATGTCTTTCTCCAATGATTTCTGTCTTCACATGATATGTCCAAAGTATGAAAGTCAAAGTCTTGTCATCTGAGCTTCTAAGGAAAGCTTAGCTTTCATCTCCTCTAGTATGCACAGTATTTGTCACCAGCACCATAAATCAAAAGCATTGATTTTCTTCCTGTCTATCTTTTTCATTGTCCAACTTTTGCATCCATATGAAATTATTGAAAATACCATGACCTGGACAAGTTGAATCTTTGTATGGAGAGAGACATCTCTGCTCTTGAGGATCTTGCCTACGTCCTTCATAGTCATTCTACCAAGAGCAATTCGTTGTCTTATTTCTTGACTGCTAGTCCTTTCTTTATTGATTTTTTGGTCCAAGTAAGTTAAAGCTGTCAACTCTTTCAATTTCTTCTCCATCAATGATAGGCATAGTCTACCTTATATGCAGCCTGACCTCACCCAGTGCATCCCAGAATGCACTGCATGGGGCCAGGTATCGCCATTTTACAAGATGGTGGGCAAGAGCAGGAATGCATAGGCAGTGCTACCACCTATTTTAAGGTATGGGGATGAGGGGTTTCATTTAGGGGCTGCTAGACCACCAGATGACTTTTATTTTATTTTATTTTGGATTGGGGTGGGGAGTACAGGGGCTACTAGAACACCAGGTATTTACTTTCTGTCAGGACACTGGCCCCTGACAGTGTTTTGATGGCATCGGGGGCTTTTCCCGATGCCTGATCATCTGAAAAGAAGATGAGCTAGGCATCAGGGAAAGCACCTGGTGCCATCAAAATACGGTCAGGGGCACGTGTCAGAGGTTTAAGTCACCTCAGACCCTCAGTAAATGTTTTGACGCTATGGCTGGTTGCAAAATCCTCTATGCCTGTCTCTGCATTGGGCGTAAACATGATTTTTATACCAGACCATTATGTGCAGCTGATTAAAATACATTAAAAAATATTTAAATATGTGTGGCGTTAATTGGGCACTATTTTTTTCTGTCGGCATTTACATCTGTTTTCTGCATTTAAAAGGAATGGAAAGTGTGCTTAAATGTGGCATTATGGGTTCATAAAGGCTGCAATAGCTTTCTGCATCAACCCTTTTGTCAGAATGATGTCTGAATTGTCTGGATATTTCTTAGAGTTTAGCTCTACAACTCACCAGTGCTCCCCCCTCACTGTGCAGAGTAAGTGGTAGGTTCCAGCCAAGACTGCGCTAGTCACAGGAAGGATGGGCTGATTTTCTGCACATGGTCTGGGAGAAAGTCAGTTGAATAAGTGTTTTTTTGGTAGGGCTGACTGGGGTTGCTGAGAAAGGGTAGAAATGTAAGAGGAATGGGGTAAAGTATGAGGAGGCTATTGCAGGCTGAGAAAAAGAGCTTGTAGCAAAAGCAAGAACTGGGGGCATTGAAGGAGAGGAGTGCAGAAACAGCACAGCACCAGCAGTCAGAGACAGAATCTGTCTGTCTGAAAACTGCTAGTGTGCATGTGTGTAGCTGATTGGAGGAGGGGGGGGGGGTGGCTGCATGTGCATGCATGTATGACAAGTACAACGAAGTGCATGCATGCGTATGTGTTTCTGTGTTTCTGATGGAAATAGTCTAATATAAATAGTTTCCCTCTGAAAATTTCAGCTGGAGTGGAGAAGTCCGCTGGTACAAATGTGGAGGAGAGGAGGAGTGGGATATGTGTTTTAAAATAGGGGGGCATTTAGGTGTCCCAACCAAAGTAACATGATTCCAGAGACAAATCCTTAAAATACAGGACTGTTCCATATAATGTGGGATGGTTGGTCACTTTAGTTTACAGGTAACATAAAATTGCAAAGCAAAATTGTCATCTTTTTGAAATCCTTACTTTGTCTCAAATCAGTATAGAAAATCACTTATTTTAAGAGGCTTTTAATACCATGTTATCAATTCAGTTTATACTGTAACTTAAACTTGTACATTAAACAGGGACATTGATAACTTGGATTTTTCTGAGGCAATGGAGGGTAAAGTGACTTGACCCAAGTCATGCTAGTGGGAATCAAACCCTGCTCTTATAGTTCTAACCATATGGCTAGACACTTAGGGGCTTGTTTACAAAGCAGCGGTAGCGGTTCACGATCGTTATCAGAGCTGCGGCCCCATTGATTTAACGATCGTGAACCGCTACCGTGGCTTTGTAAACAAGCCCCTTAGATATACAGCCCTGGATGCTTACCATCAGCATTCCACAAAAATGCTTTTAATTTTTTTTTTTCAAATTCAGTGCTTGCTAGCAGTTACATTTTGAATGGACAACTCAATATTTGGTCAAAATTTATCTATTTAGGTTTAGGAGATGCCAAGGTCATTCTGGAGGGAATGCCACCATGTGTATATGGATATTCAACCATTATGTATATACATTTAGATTTGTATTTTAGATGCAATTATATTTTTCCAAATCCAACCTCAAGGTGAGTTACAAGCAGATATACAAGTTATCTATTTAGGGAGGACAAACAAATAGCTGACCTAATTTTAAATGGATACATTATTATCTATTTACGTTTAGAGTTTTATATTCAGTGCTTCTTTCTACACAGAATATAGGACATAAGGATACGTGAATAAATTATCTGTTTATTGTCACGCCCTTGCCCCTGGCCTCTGGCTTAGAGAGGCGAGGTAACGGAGAACTTCTCTTGGTGAGCTCAAATAAACTAGCTTTTCCTCAGGTGGATTCTGGGACATGTAGTTTGGCTCTTAAGAAGAAGTGTAGTCATGGTCCAATGTTAAGGCAAATGACAGAATTTATTTTAAAGTAAAGGTTCAAGTAAACTGTACACAGGAATTTTGTCCATTCAGGATTGTTTGCAACAGAGCATTTATATCAGTATAACTGCTTCACAGTCTTTTAAACACATGCAGCTGGTTAACAACGTTGCTCAATCTTAGAGAAACAGCTTTGCTCAGTAAGGTAAAAATACTTCTTTTTAACCTTGTGTTTGTGAAGCACTTAAAAGCAAAAGAATAACTCAGTTCCTCTAGAACAACCTCTTCTTTCCCTCCTTCCTTTCAGGATAGGTTTTAAACTCAGAATAAGAAAACAATTAGCAAACATTAACAAGCTTTCTCTTCGGCGTGACTCAGCACTTTGCCTGAGAAATGCAAACACGTGGAGTTTTCTTCAAACCCATTTCCTGGCTCAATTCCAGTTACCTGTTTCTAGGAGACTTTCTCATTCAATGCTAGCCTTTAGCATAATGATTCCATGCTTGTAGCTTGACACAGGGTACAGTCCATGAGGATATCTAGATCTTGAACTTCATCCCCTGCCAACTCAATCTGCATATCCTCTGGTGTTGTTAGGGCAGTGTTCTGTTCTGAGCTCTGGACACAGTGCTCAGAATACAGCCTCCCTGGGGGTTCTAATGTCTCTCCTGAGCTCAACTCTCCCCGATAAAGACAGTCAGTACCTGAAGCACTGGGCAGTTCTCCCTGGTTGTGCTTGCTACGGTTCCTTGTCTCCTTCCAGCCTCTCTAGAACAGCTCTCTGTATTCCTCTCTGGGTTCTCTCCTGGAGATCTGCAGGTGCTCCTGATTCCCCTGAATCCTCTGAGTCTTCCAAACCTCCTGAGACCTCTGCCTCCCCAGAACTTCTTCCTTCCTTTGATCTTCCTCTTTCCTCTGAGCTTCTCCTTTCCTCTGAGCTTCCCCTTTCCTCTGCTTTAGCAGGGGTTTATATTTCCCTCTACAGGGCTCCAGCCCTTCCCCCACTCCTCCCAGGTGATTGTAATCACCTCTCAAGCCTGCAGTTACGTCATAGGAGTTAGGGTGTGGCTGCCTGAACTTTCTCTCCCTCAGGTTTCTTTTTCTAGGAGGGGCCTGAAATCCATGCCCTGCAGGGATTTCTCCTTTCTCTAAGTTAAAGTCATTGGCCTTTTCTATACTCATAGGCTCAAAACAGGCTTCCTTGTCACATACCCCCCTACTAAAGATATTACGGGCTGGCAGAAGTTCCTCCAAACAGTCCGTAATCCTTGATAAGGCATCTGCATTCTGATGTAACTTCCCTGCCCTATGTTCTATCTTGAAATCAAAAGCTTGCAAAGCCATGTACCACCGGGTTAATCGGGCATTGTGGTTTTTCATCTGTTGTAGCCACTTTAAGGGTGCATGATCAGTGACTAGTAGGAATCTTCGTCCCGTGAGGTAGAACCAGAGGGCATCTATTGTCCACTTGATGGCAAGGTACTCTTTTTCTATGGTAGAATATTTCTGCTCTGCGGAGGACAATTTTCTACTAAGGAACATTACGGGATGCTCCTTTCCTTCATGCTTCTGGGATAAGGCTGCTCCTAAGCCTGCCTCCGATGCCTCTGTTTGCACAATAAAGGGCTGTGTGAAATCCACTCTACGCAACACCGGGGCCATGCATAGCCTCTTCTTCAACACGGTGCATAGCCGGGGCCGTGCATAGCCTCTTCTTCAGCCTCCTGGGTCCAATTGAGGCGATTCGGACAAATTTTCTTTAGCATATCAGTAAAAATAGCGCTTTATTCTGCAAAGTGGGGTATGAATCTCCTGTAGTAGCCTATCAGGCCTAGAAAACTTTTTAGTTGTTTCTTGTTTGTATGTCTGGGAAAATTCTTGACAACATCTATTTTGTCAAATAGGGGTTTGACCGTGCCTCGTCCCACCATATGCCCCAGACACTTCACTTCTCGCCTGGCAAAGGCACATTTGCTTGGATTCAGAGTGAGGCTGGCTTGTCTCATAGACCGTAAGACAGCTTTGACTCCTGGGAGATGTTCCGTCCAACTGCAACTATGAATAATGACATCATCCATATAGGCAACAGCATACTCTTGATGAGGGTGCAGAACTTGATCCATAAGTCTCTGGCAAGTTGCTGCGGCGCCGTGGAGGCCGAAGGGCATCCTCCTAAATTGGAATAGGCCAATCGGGGTGCTGAAGGTGGTCTTCGGCCGAGATTCCCTCGTCAGTGGAATCTGCCAGTATCCTTTCGTCATGTCCAGAGTGGTCAAAAACTGGGCCTGCCCCAAACGATCCAGTAGCTCCTTGATCCTGGGCATCGGGTAAGTGTTGAATACCAAGATGGCATTTACCTGTCTGAAGTCTATACAAAATCATAGAGTACCATCAGGTTTTGGAACAAGCACTATTGGATTGCACCACGGGCTTCTTGACTCTTCGATGATTCCCATCGCCACCATTTCACGCACTTGCGCCACCACCTCCTGCTTCTTAGCCTCTGGTAGCCTGTAGGGTCACTGTCTGATGACCTTCCCATGTGGGGTCACAATCTCATGTGCTACCAGTTGGGTCTCTCCAGGGATTGGCGTTAGAACATCTGGAAACTTTGCCACTAGTCTGGCCAGTTCCTGCCTTTGAATCAGGGATAGTTCTTCACCCATTTGAGGTTCTGAGTTCCTCCTCCAGTCTGTCACTTGGGGTCCAAGGTCTTCCTCCATCCTCTCTTCACAGGTGGCTGTTAGACCTTTCATGCCGGCCTGTCCGGTGGAACCAAATCCATCGGCTCCCCGTCCTGTGGAAGTCAACATGGGGACCTCTTCCAGTGGGGGAAATCCTACTCTCTCGCATACCAGCTGTGCGATCCTGTCTCTGACCTTCACAGGGAAGTCTTCGTCACCAAAATTAAAGAGTAATACCTTGACACTCCCTCTATAGTCAGGATCGATGACCCCAGCACTGACATCCAGAAAGTGTTTCAGTGCTATCCCGGAACGAGGGGCTATCCGGCCATAGCATCCGATTGGCATCTCCATCTGCAGGTCAGTGTCAATGAGAGCTTTACTGTGGCTGGGTACTACTCCATTTATGGCACTGCACAGATCATATCCCGCTGCTTGAGGAGTGGCTCTCCTGGGACTCTGGGCTTTCTCAGATACCCTAGAAAATGTTAATACAAACTTCTGTTTAATGGGGGAACGTCCTTCCAGGGGTTTTTCCCCTGGGTTCTTGCTCTTCTTTTGGGGCTTCTCAAACAGAGGACTAGAGACCACAGTTACCATCCCATCCACCTTCTGTCTGAGTCCCTTCTCTATCCCTTTTCTAAATTGGGGCCAGTCTCTTCCTAATACTAGGTCACGGGGGAGATTTGGGAGCACTGCCACGGGGATTTCCTTCTGTACCCCTAACCCTTTTATCACTACCTTATATATGGGGTAGAAAGAGGCAGCCCCATGGATGCATCTAATTTGGACTCTACCCTCTGGTCTCCTCGGGACCAACTCATCCTGAGCTTCAATTGCTCCCCAAAGCCTCCGTGATACCATGCTTTGATTGGCGCCCGAGTCAAGCAGAGCATTAGTACTGATCCCCTGGATGTTAACATCTAAGAGGAAACCCTCTCTCAGATGTTTCACATTAGCACCCATCAATCCTATGCGGGCTTTGCACCCCCTCTGTAGGTGTCCCATCTTCCCACAATGATAGCATTTTTTCTCAACCCACTTTTCCTTCTGAACAGGCATACTAGTTTTCACACATTCTGCATTGTTCCCTTGACTCTTTTCTGACTGACCAACACTGGCCTCTGCCCCTGCTTTTGGATCGCCCCCTTTTGGATGATGAGCTAATTCAGCTTCTAAATAGCGCTCAGTCAGAAGGGTTGCCTCTCGTGTGCTCTGGCAGTTTTGCTGTATCAGAAAAGATTGTATGTCCTTAGGAACTGCAGCCATAAACTGCTTCAATACTATTGTATCCACCACCATGTCAACAGTTTTTCCCTCTGGGACCAACCACTTTAAGGCTAAGCCTCTTAACCTTTGGCTTAAGGCCTTAGGTGTTTCTCCAGCTTTCAAGGACGTGGCTCTGAACATGCGGTGATATTGCATTTTGGTTAAACCTAAGCAATCTCTTATGGCATTTTTCACTTCAGAATAATTCATGGCTAGGGCAGCTGGCATGGCCCTATAGGCAGCCAATGCTTCCCCTGTTAAAGAGGTGGCTAGCCTTACAGCCCATTGCTCAACTGGCCATCCTATAGCATAAGTGACTCTTTCAAAAGACTCTAAATAGTCATCGATGTCAGCCTCTACAGAAAGTTTGCCAAAAGACAATGTCCCACTTGTCTGTGGTCCTACCATACAAACATTCTGTGGCATTATTAGTTCTGGCTGGGCTGGCAAACCTCCAGCTCCTGCTCACTGGCTGGCAATCAGTGCCTCTACCAAGTCTAACACTGGCTTCTGCTGTGCTTGTAAAGCAGCTGCTGCTTGCTCTTGCGCTTGTTGGGTCATCTCTTGCTGTCTCTGGAACTGTACGGTCATCCATTGGATCAGCTCCTTGGGTTCCATCTCAGCGACTACCTGCAAGAGAAAAGAGAAAAACACCAAGCGCGGTACCACGCTACAGCTCTAATGTTCTTTTTTTATCTGGACGCTTTCACATTTCCTTCCCTTTTACTCTGATCCAGGCTGACCCCCTACTAGGTACCTTTTACCTGGGTCAGGTGCTGACTCTGGCCTTAAAAAGGAAGGGTGTCTCCATGGAACCGCTCCATCATCCTGGTCGACCTTACCAGCGAATCCCAGTGAAGCTCGCAACCCAGATCTCCGCTCTCGTTTTGTAAATCCTGTGGCTGTATATCCTGATGCAGGCAAAAAGATCCGTACAACTATGCCACTGTCACACCCTTGCCCCTGGCCTCTGGCTTAGAGGGGCGAGGTAAAGGAGAACTTCTCTTGGTGAGCTCAAATAAACTAGCTTTTCTTCAGGTGGATTCTGGGACATGTAGTTTGGCTCTTAAGAAGAAGTATAGTCATGGTCCGATCTTAAGGCAAATGACAGAATTTATTTTAAAGTAAAGGTTCAAGTAAACTGTACACAGGAATTTTGTCCATTCAGGATTGTTTGCAACAGAGCATTTAGATCAGTATAACTGCTTCACAGTCTTTTTAAACACATGCAGCTGGTTAACAACTTCTTTTTAGCCTTGTGTTTGTGAAGCACTTAATAGCAAAAGAATAACTCAGTTCCTCTAGAACAACCTCTTCTTTCCCTCCTTCCTTTCAGGATAGGTTTTAAACTCAGAATAAGAAAACAATTAGCAAACATTCACAAGCTTTCTCTTCAGCGTGACTCAGCACTTTCCTGAGAAATGCAAACACGTGGAGTTTTCTTCAAACCCAATTCCTGGCTCAATTCCAGTTACCTGTTTCTAGGAGACTTTCTCATTCAATGCTAGCCTTTAGCATAATGATTCCATGCTTGTAGCTTGACACAGGGTACAGTCCATGGGGATATCTAGATCTTGCACTTCCTCCCTTGCCAACTCAATCTGCATATCCTCTGGTGTTGTTAGGGCAGTGTCCTGTTCTGAGCTCTGGACACAGTGGTCAGAATACAGCCTCCCTGGGGGTTCTAATGTCTCTCCTGAGCTCATCTCTCCCCGATAAAGACAGTCAGTACCTGAAGCACTGGGCAGTTCTCCCTGGTTGTGCTCACTACGGTTCCTTGTCTCCTTCCAGCCTCTCTGGAACAACTCTCTGTATTCCTCTCTGGGTTCTCTCCTGGAGATCTGCAGGTGCTCCTTGTTCCACTCCTGATTCCCCTGAATCCTCTGAGTCTTCCGAACCTCCTGAGACCTCTGCCTCCCCAGAGCTTCTTCCTTCCTTTGAGCTTCCTCTTTCCTCTGAGCTTCCTCTTTCCTCTGAGCGTCTCCTTTCCTCTGAGCTTCCCCTTTCCTCTGCTTTAGCAGGGGTTTATATTTCCCTCTACAGGGCTCCAGCCCTTCCTCCACTCCTCCCAGGTGATTGTAATCACCTCTCAAGCCTGCGGTTATATCATAGGAGTTAGGGTGTGGCTGCCTGAACTTTCTCTCCCTCAGGTTTCTTTCTCTAGGAGGGGCCTGAAATCCATGCCCTGCAGGGATTTCTCCTTTCTCTAAGTTAAAGTCATTTGCCTTTTCTATACTCATAGGCTCAAAACAGGCTTCCTTGTCACATTAGATTTATGTACGGCACTAAATAGAGACCTCTCTATGTTCAGGAAATAACTCTTCTGACAGAATGTTTTCTTATACACACTGTTTTCACACAAGAAATTGGCAGTGGTTAACAGATAACTGTGTGGTAGTCTGAAATTACTGTCTTTCAGAGCCTGAACAACATTATATCTATACATAACCTACCCTTATAGAACTTCACACAATGCAGAATTCAGAAAGAAGTGACACTGGTTTCATTCCAAGTCTTTTATTACATGTTTATCTTTTTTACTTGCTTAATATACTGCCTTTCAAAATCAATACCAAAGCAGTTTACAATAAAATATGACCAACAGAAATGAAATCCATTCAGACAAAGGAAAGAGAAAAAACAATTATTAACCAGGAGAGATGTCATTTTAAATGCTTATTGGTAGTTTGGATATCTAAAAATGGCCATTCAAATGTCCCAATCACATCCATGGGATATGTTTACAAAGCAGCAGTTGCGGCCTCCGTGCGATATCGGAGCTCCGGCCCCAATGAATTCAATGAGCCATTTTAGATTGCTCCGAGTTTGCATATGTGCAATGTGATCCTGTTTATCATATGCGGGTATGCTTTGAAGCATGTAAAGGGTATTCTGAAAAAAGATACACATGTGCAGCTGAACTTAGATTACTGCTGAATGTTTAAATCTGCTTGTAGAAACATCCATTTCTATACCTGTCCATGGGCATGAATAGACATTTGAAAACTGCTCATTTTGGCAAGTTAACAACCATACAGAGAAGGGGAGAATGTCCTCTAATTTCATCAATATTTTTCTCCAGCAGATAGATATTGAGACATACTTGTTTGCTGCTGCACTGTTGTACATCTTTGATTTCAGAATGTCAGGACAGGACATGGAATGTGGTGACATAAACACATGCACATTCTAGGATACCGGTGCTGGCATATCTATATGGCTGGTACCCGCACATTTCCAAATTTTGCATGTCCATAATTTTAAAGTCGGCTGGTTTTCTGCATATGCTTGGGTCCTTATTCTGCACATCCCCACTCTCTTTACATTGCAATGGACACATTTATCTTTTTGGGGTGGAGATGTGTCTGTTTTACAAAGTATTTACACCTATCAATCTTCACTGCTTTTCAGAATTTCAGATATTTTGACATGGACATCTCAGATTTCACGTAAAGGACCTTTCTGAAATGTGCCTTAAAATGAAGAGAGAAACACGAAGGAGCTGGTGTATCTGCCTTTTGGCATCCAAGATCAGTCTGGGTTCCCAAACGCAAGATGAAAAAAATATGTTTTTGATCAGTACGAAATTTTTTGAATGAAGCTTCAGTATGGAGGTGGGAAGGATGTTGAGTTCCAAAGAGTAGGATCAATAAAGAAAAATCCAGATGATCCGGCGGACTGAAATCTAGTATAAGATACAAGGCAAATGCAAAGATAGTTTTCCTGAGTAGAGCAAAGAGCATGCTGGAACAAATGGGATTATGAGAGAAGCAAGATACCATGGGGAATTAGTATAGAGTGCCTTACGGACTAGAGCCAGAGTCTTAAACTGAACACAGTAAGAAATGGGAAGTCAGTTATAGTACATACAGCAGGATGATGTCATCATACTTGCTAGCATGGGCAAGATGATGAACTGCAATATAATTGGAGACCTGAGTCCTAGAGTGCACAATATTACAGTAGTCCAGCTGAGAAGATATAAGAGCATGAATTAGGATATGTTGTATGGTGACTTGAGTAAGAATGAATAGGTCAAAACTGGAGGATACTAAAGATGTAGACTCTATTAGAGCAGAAATGTGATTGTGAAAAGAGAGATCAGAGACAGGAATGACTCCTAAATGAGTCTGTAAGTGCAATAGGTTAACCAGTGAGGATAGGAGCAGTTGGGTAATTCAAATGGCCAATAACCTATGAAGCAGTTGATTTTTCAGGGGTTAATTTGAGGCATTTAGAATAAAACCAGGAAGAAACTTTGACTAGACAATTGTTAACTGGAGACAGATCTAGAGCAAGATATTATCAGTATATACAAAGAGAATGATACAGAGATCATGAATCACAGTAACAATAGGACTGTAATAGATGTTAAATAGGAGGGGAGTCAGTACAGCCCCTTGTAGGACACTGCAATATAATGGATGGAATGAGAAGATATCTATGCCTGTAGAAACTGCGAATGAGCGAGTGGGAAGAAATGAGCAGAACCAGCAAAGTACATTAGCTTGAATGCCTATCCCATGAAGGTGACTAAGGAGAATTTTATGATCACTTAGTCAAATACAATGGAAAGATCAAGTGAAACAAGTAGGGTGGCATGGCCTTTATCAACAAAGCTGTGTATTTCACTAAGTAGAGCTGTCATAATTGCTTCTGTGCTGTGACCTTAATGAAACCCTGATTGCCGAGGATGAAGTATGTTGGTTTTCTCAACAAAATTGCTGAGCTGATTGAAAATATTTTCTCATGAACCTGGAAATAGAAGGGAGGTTGGAGACTGGCCAACACAGAAAAGAATGCAGGATAGAGTTAAAAGAAACAAAAAGAGAAATAAGGATAGCAAAATCAAAGGCAGAAGAAAAGATGGCTAAAGGTGTGATGTGTGGTGACAAAACATTTTCAGGTATATTTGGGAGAAGAGGAAAATCAGAGGTGGAATTGCAGGATTCAAAAGTGCCGGGAATGGATTTGTGGAAAGTGACATTGAAAAATCAAAAATGCTAAATAAATTCTTCTGTTTGATTTTTACTAAAGAAAATCCTGGAGAAGGACCACCTGTGATTGACAAATATACAAATGGGAATGGAGTAGATACCATGCCATTCACTGAAGATGATGTGTTTGAACAGCTTGAAAAACTGAAAGTGGACAAGGCTATGGGACTGGATGGTATACATCCAAGAATACAGAAAGAGCTCAGAGAGGTTCTTGCAGGGCCATTAAAGGATGTTTTTAATAGATCCTTGGAGACAGGAGAAATTCCATAGGACTGGAGAAGGGCTGATTTGGTATCTTTTCACAAAAGTGGTAATAGGGAAAAAGTGACAAACTACAGGCCAGTAAGCCTTACCTCGGAGGTGAGAAAAGTAATAGAGGCAGTCCTGAAAGAACGAATAGTGGACTTTCTCGAAACCAACAGGTTGCATGATCTGAGGCAATATGGTTTTACCAAAGGATGATCTTGCCAAACAAATCTGATTGAGTTCTTTGACTGGATGACTAGAGAACTAGATCAAGGGCATAGATTTCAGCAAAGCCTTTGATACTGTTCCTCATAGTAGGTTTATCAATAAACTAAACAGCTTGGGGATGGGTCCCAAGGTGGTAAACTAGATCAGAAATTGATTGACTGAAGGTGACAGTAAACGGAACTCACTTGGATGAAAGGAAGGTGATTAGTGATGTGCCCCAGGGTTCGGTCCTGTGACTGGTACTATTCAATGTATTTGTGAGTGATATTCCTGAAGGACTAAATGGAAAAATCTGCCTTTTTGCATATGACATGAAAATTTTCAGTACACTGGACTCCCTTGAGTGAGTGGTTAAAGTGAGGAAAGATCTACAAAGCTGGAAGAATGGGCTAATTCTTGGCAGTTGAGATTTAGGGGTATGTTTACTAAACCGGGCTAATGGTTAACCCGGGCTATCTGCCACTAGGTCCCATATTATTCAATGGGACCTAGTTGCCGATAGCCCGGGTTAACTGTTAGCCCGGTTTAGTAAACATACCACTTAATGTGAAGAAGTGCAGTGTCATGCACTTGGGAAGCAGAAATCCAAAGGAAATGTATGTGACAGGGGGCGAGAGGTTGGTGTGCATGGACCAGGAAAAGGACCTTGGAGTGATTGTTTCTGAGGATCTCAAGGTGGCGAAGCAGTGTGACAAGGTGGTGGCAAAAGCCAGAAGAATGCTGGGTTGCATAAAGAGATGAATTACCAGCGGAAAGGAAGAGATAATAATGCCACTGTGCAAGTCGCTGGTGAGGCCTCACTTGGAATATTGTGTTCAGTTTTGGAGACCGTATCTCATAAAGGATATAAAAAGACTGGAACTGGTTCAGAGGAAGGCAAGCAAAATGATTTAGAGTCTGCATTAGAAAACGTATGAGAAGAGACTTGAAGACCTAAATATGTACACTCTGGAGGAGAGGAGGGACAGGGGAGATATGATTCAGACCTTTAAATACTTAAAAGAGTATAAATGAACAAACAAAGCTCTTCTAAAGATGGGGAAACTGTAAAGCTAGAGGGCAGTACAGGAGATCAGGGAGGCAATAAACTCCGGGGCAACTGGAAAGGCGGCTGGCCCTGATGGAATTCCTCTGGAATTTTACCAAGCCTTTAGGAATGAGCTTACGCCGTACATGCAAGTTTTTTCAATCTATTGGCGGGTCAAATGCCTGAGGTGGGGTCTTTCAGTGCTGCATCAATTGTAGTCTTACCCAAACCAGATAGAGACCTGCAGAAGGTGGAAAATTATCGACCTATTTCGCTATTGAATGTGGATTATAAGTTGTATGCTTCTGTTTTGGCCCGTAGGCTGGCAAAAGTAACTCCTAATCTTATTCATCCAGATCAATGCGGATTTATGGCAGGAAGGTCAACTTCAGATAATGGCCGTCTGCTGTTGAATCTGTTAGCGTTAGTTGAAAGTCAGGATGTCCCGATTGTGGGTCTCTCCCTGGACGCTGAAAAGGCCTTCGACAGGCTAGAGTGGGCTTTCTTGATGCAGACTTTGCAATGGTTTGTTTTTGGAAAGCAATTTATCCGATTAATTCAGATCCTGTATGCCAGCCCTGTCGCTCAAATTAGGGTAAACGGGACGCTTTCGTCCGCCTTCTCTTTACATAGGGGGACAAGACAGGGTTGCCCATTGTCTCCTATGCTGTTTAACTTAGCGTTGGAACCCCTTTTGCTAATGATACGGGCTAATACGGAGATAAAGGGAGTTAGGGAGGAGGACCTGGAAATTAAAATCTCGGCTTATGCGGATGATTTGCTGCTTTTTGTCCATCCCTCGTCTATAGAGAAGCTTTTGTGTAGTATTGGTGATTATTCATGTTTGTCCGGTTACACGATCAACTGGATTAAGTCAGTTGCTTTCCCTATGAATAATCGGACTTTTAAGTCAATGGTAGACCCCCTTCCTTTTGTGTGGGCATCTCAAGAGGTTAAGTATTTAGGGGTGAGGTTCAACTGCAGCTTAGATAATGCAATTAAATCAAATATTAAAACACTGCTGGATATGGTACAGAACTTTACAACTCATTGGTCTCCCCTCCATTTGTCATGGTGGGGTAGGCTAGAGTCAGTAAAAATGGTCCTAACTCCAAAGATTAATTATGTACTAGAAATATTACCGGTCACTTTTCCCCATAGTTTCTACCAATCAGTGGAACGCCAGTTAGTGCACTTTCTCTGGCAAGGTAAACCCTCCAGAATAGCTACAAGGAAGTTAAAGGCAAAGAAGAGTAGGGGGGGGGGGTCAATTTCCTGATTTTAAGAGTTATCACTATGCCTATCATCTTAAACAAGGCGCGTTGTAGAGCGTTGTAGAGCTTAATGGCCAGGGACCGAGATGGTTGGAGGTGGAAAGTCATATTGTTGCTCCAGTTCCAGTGTCCTTGTTATTGGGCATGAAATTGCCTGAAGCTGTCCCCGGCAGTAGGGTCATGATTGCAACGCAAGAGGCTTTTCTGGCTTTAGATCAGGCCATCGGCACAGTTAACTCCTTTGCACGTAAGATCCCTATATGGCACAACACGCGTTTCAAAATAGGGAAGAAAACTGTCTCGTGGAGGCTGTGGCAAAGCAAAGATATATGGTCAGTGGGGCAATTAGCTCTTTCCCAGACTTGGAAGTCGTTTGGGGATTTGAAGAGGGAGTTCAATCTGCCGGATTCCTGTTATTTTCAGTGGATCCAATTAAAACATTGCTTTGCTAGTGCTAAGGTAGTGGTGGGCAATTTGTATTCAGATTGGGAGCTGCAAAAACTTGCTGAAACATATGGGGTGGGAGAGGAACAGTCTCAAACTTTTATGCCACACTTCGAGATGGGATTCCCTCCAGATTGATGGGATTAGAAAAAGTATGGGAGGAGGATTTGGGGGCTAGCATCAATCAATTTTGCGATTCCGGAGTCAATTATTGTGGAAAACTATAATTTTGCGCTCTATGGATAATGAGGTGCCTCTTACAAAGGAGAAAAGATACCTGTTTAATTTTATGATGGCGATAGCTTTGAAGATGATATTTAACAACTGGAAAGATCTGTCTAAGTTAGATGTTCATCACTGGTGGAACCTATTATGTGTGTATTGTGGTGGAGAAGAAGGTTTAGAGTGGAGAAAAAGAGAGGAAAAACAGTCCTTTTTTCCTGAACCCAAAAGAACTGCGGGCACAGCAAGGGTTAACACTCTAAACAAAGCCAAAGATTCCCTGCACAGGAGTGTAGAGCCAAAGACACACCCAGTTCCCATGGAAACCGAGGGAGGTGATGGGAGAGGTTTGGGGGCGGAGTCAAGAGCCATAGGACAGCCCCAAACATTTAGGCAGGGAAGTTTCACTCACAAGAAAAACAGAAACGGAGACGGAGACCCAGGCACAGCTCCACATTCAAGGAGAGATGGAGAGAGAAACGCAGCTCCACATTCAAGGAGAGACAGAGAAGGAGCAGACACAGACAGAGATTCAGATTCAACCTCAGGAGCTGTTGCAACGTCGGTGGGACGGAGGAAGCTGAACAGAGACAGGAACAGAGAGGAGAGAAGGTCAGAGCACAGCCCAGGGGAAGACTCTTCTGAGGAAGAGATATTTTCTAAATGCTGGTGGACTGGCCATTCTCAGTGTAAGGAGCCTCTGAGGACAGAGCTAAGGGGCAGAGACCTTACTAGAAGGTTTAGAGGAAATACCTCCTGCAGACAGTACAGGGACAGTTCCAGCCTGGAGCACAGCTCAGCTGACAGGAAACCTGCAGCTGACGTGAAGCCTGGAAGAGTTGGTTTTAACCAAGCTACTGTTAGGAAGCAGAGGAGTAGAGTATTCCTGAGAGAACCTGAAAGCAAGGGTACGTCTCTAGCTGAGCCTACAAGGGGACACCACACTGCTGGCAAGGTGAGCCCTTTACAAGCCTTTAAAAAGCTTTTGAATAGGGAAGCCTTTTCCTGCCCTTCCCCCACAACCTCCCGTAGTGAGAAGTCTAATTGGGAGCAGCTGATAAAAGGTTTGCAGCATGTGAAGGCTCCTCAGGCAGACGCTGTGGAGAACAAGTCTCTGAGAGAGTCCAGTGGAGAGGAGATGGAACTGGGAGACACTTATAATGAAAGTGAGGTTTCTGATATGGAGTTTGAATGTTCTCTTTGTGCCAGAGAAGAATAAGAAGCTGAAAGGGTTTTTAAAGTAATTGGAGAAAAACCCAGAAGTTCTGAATGAGAATATTCTTTGCTAAAGCCCATAACTTTTAGCCAGGCAAATTAATGAATGCTGGTCTGATAAAGCTGCAAGATTAATGGAGCCATGAGTGAGCTAAAAGTTTGAAAGTATCTTGGAGAGAAATGTACTGAGTTTTAAAGCCTGTTGGTGGACCAGGGGATTAGTGCTATGCAAAGCTGTGAAAGTAACAGTGAAGTACTGTACTGCCTCCTGGGGACCAGAGAACAGATGGCTGTTTGTAAAGGATTACCTTTTGTGAATATGTGTTTAAACTAAGCCGCAGGGGGCAGAGCCAGCCGCGGAGCAGAATGGCGGTGTAATTCTCGAGCTCCCGTTGCCGGAGAAGAATCCTGTTCAATAACCACCAGACAAAGCCCCCAAAAAGTTTAAAACTTGACTAGCTTTCATAGTCAGCAATGCCCGACTCGAATTCTCGCAAGGCTCTGGCACCGCGCCGAAGAGGCCGAAGTCTGAGACCGGATCTCCACAGAAAATGGCCGCGGCCGGCAAAGAGATTACGGGGAAAGGTATAAAAGAGATCTTGGCTGAGTTGAGAGGGGTAAAGGATCTTATTGTGGCCAACACATCATCCCTAGCGGCGATACAGGAAGACCTAAACGCAGTTAAAGGCCGAATGCAAGACCTGAACGATCGGTTGGTCACAACGGAGGGATTAGTGCAGAAGCACGACGCCATACTCGGCAACGTGGGATCCCTATCAAAGCATGTCAAGCTCATTGAAGCCCAACTTGAAGAACAAAATAACCGCGCACGGCGGAACAATATCCGCTTGGTAGGACTCCCAGAGGGAGCCGAAGGGACAAATATAATAGAGTATCTTGAAAAGCTGATCCCTGAGATATTACAGATTTCCTTTGCCAGGGCCTTTGAGCTTGAAAGGGCTCATCGTGTGCCCACGCACAGAGCAGCGGCCAGTAAGTATCCACGGCCAATAGTCATGAAGGTACTACGCTACACGCAAGTTCTCCAAATACTCCAAGCCTCGAAGAAATTGGCACCTCTCAAACTTCAGGGACAGAGAATCTCCTTCTTCCCAGACCTTAGTAAGCCCACGATGGATCGCAGAAGGGAACTGCTGGCATGCAGGCCATTACTACAAAAACTCCAAGCACGATACGGCCTATACTACCCCAGTACAATGCGGGTCACCCTTAACAATTCCACTAGGAACTTTGTCGATGCGGAAGCATTGCGAGCTTTCCTACAGGGAAACAATGTCATGGAGACCTGATAATACTCAAGGACGTGTCCGATCGACAAGTAGCAGAGCCGGAGTCCTCCTGACGCTGATAAAGATCTGACCTGGACTGGGAGGTTGTATACAGTATATGTTTCTCTGCATATTTTTGGTTATTTCTGATGCACAGGGTCAGGTGCAGGGGGAGTCCAGAGCAAATACTCACCACGAGTTATTCTTTGATTATATGTGTTTCAAGCTTTGTATTTAATCTTAATACTGTACTCGTGGGGTGAGCTAGTTAAGAATGTTAAGAATGTAACAGTATGCCATACACTACGGGGAGCGAGTAATAACAACTACCGCGCCATTTTGGGCAATGTTAGACGCTACTACATGAGACACTCTGCTGGGACAGGATGGTTATCCACCAACAGATGTTTGCTGTTTAAGTTTAATAGTTTTGTACGGGTAATCCAATCTATAGAGATGCATTTGCTGCAAGAGTCTCCTATAAAACCGCACCATAGAGCTCTTATGTCCAGCACTACCCTCCACTGCCCTATACAATGAGTAGAATAACTTGTCTCACCCTAAATGTGAAAGGAGTAACAAACCCAATAAAATGCAAGAAAATCCTTACTTATTGCCAGCAAAAGCGCGCTGACATAGTGTACCTTCAGGAAACGCATTTGTCTGAAAAAGAGTCCTTAAAGATGGTATCGAAGTTCTATCACGTCGTTGCCGCAGCGCCGGCGGTCAAGAGGAAGGGAGGAGTGCTGATACTAATTCGAAATTCCCTGGCAGCCGCAGTCAAGGAAACCGAAATTGATATGGAAGGTAGATGGGTCAAAGCCACCCTGGAAATCGCGCAGAAATCCTACACACTAATGAATATATATGCCCCGACCAAGGACGAACCCTCCTTCTTTCGGACCGTGGCTAAGGTTCTGCTCGACGCAGCGCATACTGAAATTGTATTAGGTGGGGACTTTAATCTGATCCTGGATCCCCTGATAGATAGGAACCCTTATCGACCGATCCTCAAGGTGAAATCCCACGCAGTTGTACAGAGTATGGTTAAGGAACTACAACTTAAAGACGTCTGGCGTCTCTTGAACCCCACCAACAGAGCGTACATCTTTTACTCACCACCTCATGCCACCCAGACTAGGATTGACTACTTTCTTGTAACCAGCGGCCTGGTTAAACAACTAGTGGCTTCTGAAATTAAAGCGGGAACAGTCTCAGACCATTCGGCCGTTACTCTAGTCCTGGACCCAGGACAGACACAACCAGTGGCCCGCCGATGGACCTTCAATAAGGCCCTGCTATCAGATGATGATTTTGTAGCACATATGCACAGAGAAATTGCAGCATATGATTCGGCCAATAACCCCTCTGAGACGCCGAAGTGGGCATGGTGGGAGGGCTTAAAGGCTACTATCAGAGCACATATAACTACCTATTCCATACAGAAGAGCAGAGCCCAAAAGAAAGAGCAATGGGACCTTGAAGAGCAGATAAAAGCGGGAGAACGCCTGTTGACAAAAAGAACGGATCCAATGATATTGATCAGGCTTCAGAGGCTTCGCAGCAGGTATAATACTATTCTTTCTACGCAGGCTCAAACTTGCATTGGTTTGCATCAGAGCACATATTATCATGAAAATAATCGAGCCGGTTCGCTTCTGGCGAAGCTGCTGAAGGCCAAGAGGAATATGACCCACATTACGGCACTTCACAGTGCGGATGGAGACCTCCTACCTCAAAATGACCAAATACTAGACCGCTGCAGAGATTTCTATGGGAAGCTCTACAGCTCTGAAGTAACTTGTGAAGCCTCGAAGTTCCAAGAGTTTGTCGCCGGCATTGTGGGTCCCAAGCTATCGGAGACACAGGCTCGCATGTTGGAGGAGGACTTTACCATCCATGAAATACAACAAGCTATCGGCCAGTTGGCTAAAGGGAAGGCCTCCGGTCCAGACGGAATCCCGCTTGAGTTCTATCAAAAATGTCAGCAGAGTTTAGTTCCCATGTTGCATACATATTACTGTGGACTCACTGCAGAATCTCCCGAAGTTGGAGCCTTCGCTGAGGTGACTATCGTGGTTCACCCGAAACCGGGGCGGGACCCACAGAAAGTTGAGAACTACAGGCCGATCTCTCTGCTCAATGCAGATTATAAAATCTATGCAAAGATTCTAGCGAATCGCCTTAACAAAGTCCTTAGCTCATTAATACATATTGATCAATGCGGATTTATGGCCGGCCGGTCAACCTCTGATAATGGGCGGCTCCTAGCCCACGTGATGCTGGCAGCAGAGGCGACTCCCACGCCACTGATAGGATTATCACTTGACGCCGAGAAGGCCTTTGACAGGCTGGAATGGTCCTTCCTGTTCCAAGCTCTTAAATGGTATGGAATCGAGGAACACTTCCTTAAGAGCATTAAATTATTGTATGCCAATCCCACCGCTCGGATAGCAGCTAATTCAGGCACTTCCGAATCTTTTCTGCTACACAGAGGTACCAGACAGGGGTGTCCTCTATCCCCATTACTCTTTAACCTTGCCCTTGAACCGCTCCTAATATCCATGCGGCAGCTCGATCGGATCCATGGGATAACCCTGGCAGATGGGCCCTGCAAGTTATCAGCGTATGCAGATGACCTTATTCTGTTCCTGCAGCCCGATTCCTTGTCCGCAGCTCTTGCCCTGATTGACTCCTACTCCGCAGTTTCCGGTTACAAGATCAACCGGACCAAGACGATAATTGTTCCCCTCAATTCTAAGGTAAAAGCTGAAATGTTCACTGACTACCCCTTTCAGTTTGCGCAGTCCTCCTTCAAATATCTCGGTGTGGACTATGGGCGTACTATGGCCGAGACTGTAACTCGGGCAGCTGCAGGCTGTAAAGAAGTGGTCCGTTCTTCCGCAAACGCTTGGTCCCCTCTCAATATAACCTGGTGGGGAAGACTGGAGACGATTAAGATGGTACTAGTTCCGAAACTCAGTTACATACTGGGCATGATTCCCATAATTTTTCCCCGCAAGTTCTACAGTACTGTAAATAGAATGCTGCTAGCCTTCTTGTGGAACACGAAAGTCCCCAGGATTGCTGCGTGGAAGCTTAAATTGCCCAAAGATAAAGGGGGGGTAAATTTCCCCGATGTTGAATGGCTACATCAATCCGCCCTATTAAAGCAGAGTGTACACTGGGTAGCAGATGGGGACCCCCAAGAGACACCCCGATGGAAGCTAGTAGAAGCGGCCTTGAACGACCTCCCGACAATGAATATGCTGATTGGCACCGCCAGCCCGCGACAAAACATTATTGTTCAGGCAACTCAACAGGCCTGTCGATCTATGGCGCTGATCATGGAAAGGGGGGTAGATTTTGCTCTGGAGACGCCCCTCTGGTGGAACCACAGCTTTGTCATAGACGGTAAACCGTTTTTATGGAAGAATTGGATGAGTTGTGGTATCCATACTCTAGGGCACCTGGTACATGGCCAATCCTTCAAAACCTTTGCAATGCTGGCTAGTGAATTTGGCTTACCCAGCACCTGTTACTTTCAATGGTGCCAGCTTCGATATTGTCTCAGCAAAGTGGGAGTTTCCCCCCTGCTCCTGCAACCCAGGTGGCCATTGCTTCAAGAGTTCAGTGACATACAGTTGGGATCCCATATCATCTCGAAATTCTTGGAACTGTTTCGGGCGGGTTCTCCCAAGTTTTGCGAAGGCGTGCAATCTGCCTGGTCAAAAGAAGCAGGGAACTATATGAAACCTGACAGCTGGGACGCCTTTTGGGCTCTTACGCGAGTGACTAGAGCTGCCTCTCTTACACAGTCGTTGTTCTTCCTTTCACACCGGGCGTATTTAACTCCCGCCAAGATAATGAAGTGGGCACCACAAGCTGGAAACAGATGCTGGACCTGTAAGGTGGAGATGGGGACGCTATCCCATATGTTATATTATTGTACATATCTTCAAAGCTACTGGAGCAGTGTGCTGGCAAGAATTTCCGCGATTCTTGGATTTACAATCCCCGCCTCCTATTATATAATTGTCTATAGATCTACGGCTGAGGGACTCATCCTTAGTAAACCAGATGGTCAGCTCTTCGATGTACTAATAAGCATAGCTCTCAAAATTATCCTACTTCACTGGAAGAATTTTGAGAAAGTGCATAGTGACCACTGGTGGAACTCTGTGTGTCAACATAAGGTATATGAAGAGCTCTACGTGCTTAAGACTCCTCGATTATCTAAGATGCTTGACAAATGGGAACTTGTCAACAAATACCTAAGATGTGTATGAATCAAAATAATGGCAGCCAGACGAGAGGACCCAATGTACATCTAGATTGGATTACCCTTTAATCTCTAGTTGTAGACAGTTGAGTTTAATTAATGCATGTAATATGTATCCTATCTCTTGATTGACTTTCCATTGTATATCATTGTCATAGCATATGAGATGTAATCAATGTTCATGTTTTGTAAAATGTTTAAAAGATAATAATAAAAAATAAAAATAAAAAAAATAAACTAAGCCGCAGAAGCAAGGCCAAGCCAAGGACTGTGTGATAAGGCTTATGTTTATGAATGGAGAAGCATCCTGATTATTTTTGTTTGTAATATTCAAATTCCTTACCAAAGAATTTGATTTGGTCAAGTAGAACCTTATTTCCTAAATAAAAAGAAATTTCCTGCGACCTTTGATCTTGGCTCTAATCTATCCAGACACAACTACATGCGAATGGGTTAATTCTAATACAAAGGACGATCGGGGCGCCCTCTTACCCCCAGGCAACTGCCAGGCCACAAGGGGGAGTGCCGACAGTATGCAGGTTACGAACGAGCGCAAGATAAGAATAGACTTCTTTTACTAAGAAGGAATAATGAAGGTGTTGTCTCTGAGATATCCCCTCAGGGGGGAAAGTTAGTGTTCAATAAATGGCGATACTTAGAGGAGTATGCGGCACTGGCTAAAATTAGTGAAGGCTTTTACTGCTGATCCATCGGTGCCTGAATGGACAGTTAGGCTGTTTATTAGGCAGGGAAGGGCTTGCAAGGGGACGGGGGAGGGGGGGGTAGGTGGGGGGAAGGGAATGGCTTGTGGGTGGAGGGAGGGGACAGGTGGGGATAGTTGTATATGATTGTGGTTATAGTTATATGGTTTGTGTGTGTTTTGGATTTAAAATGAAAATAAAAGTAAAAAAAAAAATCAATCCCAGATCTTTGAGTTCAGGGAAAGTGGGCAATAAACCAGAAGCAGGTATTGCCTAGGGTCAGAATTGATCTTGACCATCAGCATTTTATCATAAAAAAATTAGTAGAGGAATTGATGAGTTTGAAAAGATAATAGCTGCACCTACTCAGTGTTTGACAATCCAGGAGGCAGAAAGGGCTAAGGTTTGAAGGAATACAATGATTGAGGTTGACTTCTTCCCCATCTCTTAGCGAGGCTTCATTCAGAGAGAGTAAGTATAAATAATGGCCTACAATTAAGTCATAAATATTCAAGGTCTAGACTGAAGGGATCTGCAGTTGAGCAGTGCCATTTTAATGTCTCTGAGTATAGGATGGGCAGTTAAGAAGGGGCTAGAGGTGGGCTATGGGGTATGTGTGTAACGGGGTCAAGAGATCAAGGTCCTTACCAAATGAGTGGATTTATTATGGTGAACGGATGGCAGGAAAGGTTATTTTATCCAGAAGACATGGATGGAAAAAAATCAAATCTTGGGGTCTACGACAATTGGGTGAAAAACAATTGGGTGAATGTGACAATTTGGTGAATGACAGTTGGTGAATGATAATTTGAAGAATTGTTACTTTGGTTAAAATTGTTTTAATTCATAATTAGATATGCACGTTAGAAAGGATCAGCATCTATCAATAAATATGGTTGAAATCCTACTTGTCAAGCCATCAATTTCAGGTAAAAGTAGGATTACACAAAATCAAGGAGTTCCGCAAGGATCAGCCCTCTCAGCTTTATTATTTAAAATCTTTATTCAACCACTCTGCTCAGTCATACAAGCACTCAATGTTCACTGCCACATATATGCAGATGATGTCATGTTCTACGCATCTATCAGTAGACTCAATCCTGACATCAAGATAATAGTCAACTGTTTCACCAATATCAATGCATGGCTCACAACCCAATACATAACTATAAACCTGTCTATACTCTCTTTCAAGCTTTCTCCAAGTTTAATATCCTGTTCTATGTATAATGTTCTGTTTGCTGTGAACCGCTTTGACCTTAGGATAAAGCGGTATAGAAATGATATTAAATAAATAAATCAAGTATGTAAAAAGTCATCAAAATGACAAATTATGAACAATTCCACATAAATATGGCAACAAATCAGTTTTGTAGTAACCTGACCCAATAGTTTTAATTCAAGGTCTGCATATTTTTTCTTCCGTGGTTCTTCATAACCAGCTATTAGCTGCTCAGTGCGTTGGGAAAAGTAGGTTTGTTCAGATTTTAGACACCAAATAGAAAGGTGATCGCAAGATACAGATGTATGAAAGCATCTGTGCCATGCTTCAACAGCACTGTTGGATCGTGGCAAGCCAAAGATAACACAACCATAATTATTGCAAAGCGTTATTTGAAATAAACCTTCACGAGCCCAATTTCTATAAATTCTACCAATTTATGTATCTTCAAAATAATTTATAACTGCATTTACTTCTTCAGGAATATGGTCAATCAGTTCATCATAACTATTTTGGAGTTGTTCAGCTGGGATAAATGATAAAGCAGGTAGCATGCGAATTTTCAATGCAAATTCAGCATCATTTGCAAAACACTCCTGCGATTCAGCTTCCTACAAACACTTGTAAATGTTCTGTAACATGTGAAACAAGCATCCATGAGTACCCACATTGGGATGTACATGGAGGATGGCCAATGTAACGTCAGTTCTCAAAAAGGGTTCCAGGGGTGATTCGGGAAACTACAGACCGGTTAGCCTGACAGTACCGGGAAAAATGGTGGAAACCATCATAAAAGAACAAAATTACTGAACATGTAGATAGTCATGGCTTATTGGGAGACAGTCAACATGGCTTTAGCCAAGGAAGGTCTTGTCTTACTAATCTGTTATGTTTTTTTGAAGGTGTGAATAAACAGGTAGACAAAGGTGAGTCAGTTGATATAGTGTATCTTGGCTTTCAGAAGGCCTTTGACAAGGACCCTCATGAGAGACTTTTGACAAAATTAAAAAGTCATGGGATAGGAGGCAGCATACTATTGCGGATCAGGAACTGGTTAAAAGATAGAAAGCAGAGGGTAGGGCTAAATGGCCAATTTTCCTAATGGAAAAAGGTGAATAGTTGAGTACCGCAGGGATCTGTGCTGGGTCTGCTGCTTTTTGACATATTCATAAATGACCTAGAAATGGGAATAACGAGTAAGTATATCAAATTTGCAGATGAAACAAAACTATTCAAAGTTGTTAAAACCCATGAGGATTGTGGAAAATTGCAAGAGGATCTTGATAAATTGGAAGACAGGGCATCCAAATGGCTGATGAAATTTAGGGGTATGTTTACTAAACCGCGCAATTGTACCTTAGCACACGCTAATAGTGCATTTTTGGTGCCCTGCACACGTGTGCGCCGCACGCACAAGTGCGCGGCGCGCTGATGTGCGATAGAGGCGTGGAAAGGCATTTCGAGGGCGGAGGAAGGCTCCCGAAGGGCGGGGGACGGGGTCAATGGGTGGAGAGTGGGAGGGGAGAGGCTCCCCGCACAGGAGCGGGGCTGAATTCAGGTCAAAAAAATACCGCGAGTGAAAACCTCACGTTAGAGCCGATTTAAAGGGAAGAGAAACCATTTCCGTCAGCAATGTACAGCAAAACCGGGGAAACCTACAAACGTGAGCAGTGTGATACATGTGCACAGAACAAAATTCCAAATAAAACCTTAAAATGACCACAAGAAAAATTGTAAAAATTATAATTCAGCTGGGCAACAGTGATATCAATGGGCAACAATAAAAGACACTCCCAGGAAAGCTCCAAAAAAAAGAAATGATTTTTGGAAGGGTCTACGCTCCGTAGACTCTTTCAAAAATCACTTCATTTTATTGGAGCTTTCTTGGGAGTGTGTTTTATGTTGCCCATTGCTATCACTGTTGCCCAGCTTGGTTTAGGTTTTTTTCCCCTTTTTTCGAGGTCATTTTTGAGGTTTATTTGCACTTTTGTCCCCATACAAGGTAAATGAGCCCACAGTAAAATTGTGCAGAGCAGGGTTTCTGACTCGTCCGGCCAGGTTTCCTATCTCCAGGGACTACACTGTCTCTGTGGCCACAGTGTGGTGCAGCAGACACAGCCAGTGTTTGTAGGACCAGAGGATCACAGGTTCAAATCCCAGCTGGGGCTCCTGCCAACCCAGTCCCCATAATTTTACCCACCACTAAACAGTGATAGTACAGACACTCCTTTATTGCAGAGAACATAAGCATGGTTCCAACACCTATATTTTACCATACACCGCACACAAACCTTAACAATGGGCATTACCTACAGCCAAGTTCCCAAAATTCAGTCCTGGAGTGCCACCAGTCAATCAGGTCATATGCTTTTTCCCAGAGAAGGACATGTCTGCATGTTGGCGGAAGGGTACAGGTGGTGGAGGGGGCAGTGGCTGCAAACCACAGCAGACAGTGGCCTAGGCCTGTGAAGGCTGGCACCGTCCACCGCAACAGACAGGCTCTGTTGGATGTACAGTCATGGACTCCCCAGGGAATACAGCATATCTGTGGCAACACGGTGGTGCAGTGCACACAGACAGTGTGTGCAAGAACAAAAGGTCATAGGTTCAAAGGCCAGCTGGGGCTACTGCCAATCCTGTCCACATATTATTCCTACAACTAAACTGTGATAGTAAGGACAAACCTTTATTGCTGAGAACATACGCATGGTTAATACGCCTATATTTTACCACACCAAACACAGACACCATAAACAGGCGCATTACCTAGAGCAGAGTCTCCAAAATGCAGTCCTGGAGGGCCCCACACCATTCAGGTTCCATGCTGCCTCTTATAAAGATGCCTGTGCTGCATATCTATGCACCACTCCCATGGTATGCTGATGTAGCTCATGCATATTCATGAGGGACAGCATGAAAACCCGAACAGTGTTTGGAACACCAGGACTGGAGTTGGGAAACTCTGCCGTAAAGCAGCAGCCAACAGGGCCAGACACACCCACACACACACCCACAGGCCCCATTGGCCAATGCCTCCTGGAGAGGCAGGACATTGGGCCCTGCCTGTATCTCCCAATACTAGCAGTTGCATACCTTAGCAATGCCACCCTACACCTGGGTATATGGTACACAGCTATCAAACGTTTCCTATGATAACTGGCAGATATCAATTCCTACGTTAAGCACATTTTGCTCATTGAGCTCCACCATAACAATCATTGTGATGTCTGCGGTGTGTGCTGCAGGTCTGGTCTCTGACAGTGTTTACCACCCTGGGGAGTGACCCCCAACAGTATTGCGTACCATATCCATGCCTGTACTGTGCCCAGGACTGGTTTGGTGGGTATGGCTGCTGAACTCCTCTATAGTAGCACAATGCTGGCATAGGTGTGGGGGTGGCTGTCTGTCTATCCAGTGTGTGGTGGCTGCAAACACCTTCCACAGCCCACACTGCCAGCAATGTTGCCAGTATTGGGCTGCCAATGTGCATAATGAAGAGCACGGTACCATGGGTATAGGCCAGACAGGGTGGCCTGGCCAGGGTGCATCTGCACAGGGCATAGGGCACTGACTGGGACATTTTAGTGCCCGGCCACCACCTACACAGACAGGGTGACCTCAGTATGTCCTGCTGAGAGATCACTCTCACCTTGACTGTGCAGTGAACACAGCATGGCTAGGCACCCCCATAGTGCTATATAGCATGTCTTTCATGTGATAGATATGGGTTTCCTTTTGGGGCCCAGTCACTGATTTTTCTGCTTGCTGTGTATGCTGACGTCCCAGTTCTGGGTGCATGCATCTCCACTGGAAGCATGCGCTATGGACTAACTAGCAGGCTGTTTGCAGCTGGTATGTGTTTTGATGGAGTGGTTTGCAGGGTGCAGTGGCTGATTGATTGCTGCAGGAGAATATCAGATAGTGGTGGGGTGCAGCTTACCATATCCAGGCCTAATGCCTGTCTGCTATTGTGTTATGCATGTGTATAGAGCTGCATTGACTGCCCTGTGGGGTGTCTGTTCCTCAGCAGGACCAGGGGGTTGATGGTCCCCTCTACTGCCACTTTTGAAAGGAGGTAGAATGTGGATCTATTGATTGGAGACCCTGTTTGCCACCCTCAGCCCTGGAGGGGGGGGGGGGTGGTGGTGGTGGTGGTACATGGGCCACCTAGAGGGTCTACACCTGACTGTAACAGACAAAGATATCCAAGGTGTTTGTGCAGAAACTACCTATCTCACACATTAACACTGCTTTGGACCTTTGGCATGACCTCTTTCAGCCATGGAAAGTGTTGTGGACCTGGTGCTGGGCGCCTCATTGCACCCTCAGGGTGAGCACAGTACCCGCACAATGTGACGGTGTGTAGCTACTCTGTGCCAGTAAAACACACGGTCAGTACCCCCTACCAGGCCGAGGTGCTGTGTGGGTGCACATGGTCACTTCCCCCTACCAGGCCGAGGTGCTGTGGGGGTGAATTGCCCATCTTGTGTTTATCTGTGGACAGCTGATTTGCATGTGCATTGCATCATGGGTATGGGTGGGCTAACCCTATCCTGGTGACCACAGCAGACTGTCTGTGTGGTGACATGCAGGCTCTCTGCAGCCAACCAGGGGCTTGCTAGCAGCTGTAGCCCAATGGTTACTTCACTGTCTGTGAAGCCAGAGGTCATGGGTTCAAACCCACAGTGGGGTTATTTGATAGGGTTGTTCAATGCATTATCTTTTTTTAATGGACATATTTTGATGCCAGCAAAAACACCCTCAGCATACTGTACCCATAAGGTGCCTCTGAGGGTGCTTTATAGGGCACCCTATAGGACACCTTATGGTTCCCGTCCATATAAGGTGCACTATACATTATCCTGTGACACAACTTATAGGGTGCCCTATTGGGGACATTTTAGGGTGCTGTGGCGGACAGTGCAATTTTTAATGTGCCCTATGGAGTGCCTTATAGGGTGCCTTATACAGCACCTTCAATTACGGCACGTGAGGGCGTGTTTGCTGGCAGCAATTAATAAAATATAAATAAAGTGCTGCAGGAAAAAATATGTACAATGCAAAGCTGATGCCACAACCAGCCTTACGTATTAGGCATCCTGCAGAGCAAACTCATGACCCCTGTATCAGCAGTAACCATTGTGCTCCACTGCTGTTCCTCCTTGTCTGTCAGCGCACCTACTTATGCTTTCCATTCCTTAAACTGCACAGTGCTGCCATAAAAAACAGTACTCTGACCTTGCGGTACCTCATACGGCACCCTCTAAAGCACCCTATAAGCAACATTCTAGGGTGCCTTGGCTGACAGTGCACCTTAAAATGTGCCTTATAGGGCGCCTTATGCTAACACGCTTTGAGAGTGCGTTTGCTAGTAGTGATAATTAAAATAAACATAAAATGACTCCAAAAGCAATCTTCCCCATAATACTTAATGCCTCAGCCAGCCTTGTTCATTGGGCACTGTGGGGGATTGAACCCTTGACCCCTGTACCATTAGTCAGTGTCTTACTCATTGTGCTGTGGTTCTGTTCCTGGTTTTGCCTATTAGCGCGCTGCCTTATGCCGTCCAATATTAAAAAGCCTCCTAAATCAATATCAGGCCGCATAATGCCCATCAGCGTGCTGCCTTATGCCACACAATATTGGACTAGCTCCTAAAGTAATTCCTCAGCCTGCTGTCTTCATTAAGCACTGTGGGGAATTGAACCCCTGACCTCTGCACCATTGGTCAGTGTCTTACCCTTTGTGCTGTGGCTCTGCTATTCTGCTTGCACATCAGCGCGCAGCTTATGCCTCCCAGTATTAAAATGCCTCCGAAAACATTAGCGCGCCGCCTTAATTAATACCTCAGCCAGCCATCTTCACTGGGCACTGTGGGGGATTGAACCCCTGATCTCTGCACCATTGGTAAGTGCCTTGACCATTGTGCTGTGACTCTGCTCTTTTGTGTGCTCATCAGCGCACTGCTTATGCCTCCCGCACAGCTTCCTCATGCGCTAATGTGCGGGGCGCACATGGGCGCCACGCACCTTAGCACATATGTCAATCACGGCTTTTCTTTTTCAGGACGGAACGCCCACTCCTTATATGGCATCCGCACACTACTACGGCCCGCACATTAGCGGGGTTTTAGTAAACATGCCCCCTAATGTGGACAATTGCAAAGTTATGCACCTAGGAAAGAAAAAAAACAAAGTATGGTTACACGATGCAAGGTTCCACATTAGGAACCACCACCCATGACAAAGATTTAGGCCTCATCATGGATAAAATGTTAAACCCCTCCGCCCAGTGTGCAGCGGCGGCCAAGAGAGCAAATAGAATGCTAGGTATCATAAGGAAAGGAATGGAGAATAAAACAAAGGATATTATAATGACTCTGTATCGTTCCATGGTGCATCTGTACCTTGAATATTGTGTGCAATTCAGGTCACCGTATCTTGAAAAGGAAATAGCATTATTAGAAAAGGTACAGAGAAGAGCCATCAAAATGGTAAAGAGGATGGAAGGATACCCCTATGAAGAGAGGCTAAAAAGATTAGGGTTATTCAACCTTGAAAAGAGACGACTGAGGGGAGATATGATAGAGGTCTTTAAATTAATGAATGGAGTGAAATGCGTAAACGTAGATCGATTGTTTACGCCATCAAAATGCAGAAAGACTAGAGGACATGCAATGAAGCTACAGGGTAACCTATTTAAGACTAGAAACATAGAAACATAGAAACATAGAAACATGATGACAGAAAAAGCCCACAAGGCCCATCTAGTCTGTCCTTCCATAACAACAACTACAACAGTCCACTTTTTACCTTTAGAGATCCTCTGTGTTGGTCCCATGCTTTTTTGAATTCAGTTACTGTCCTCATCTCTACCACCTCCACTGGGAGACTATTCCACGGATCCACTACTCTTTCCGTAAAGAAATATTTCCGCATATCACTCCTGAATCTATCTCCCTTCACCCTCATCCC
Organism: Ichthyophis bannanicus; assembly: GCA_033557465.1. NCBI lineage: Eukaryota > Metazoa > Chordata > Amphibia > Gymnophiona > Ichthyophiidae > Ichthyophis > Ichthyophis bannanicus. The sequence continues at coordinate 1,236,041,231 of CM066031.1, read as the reverse complement.
ATGTCCCCTCGTCGCAGAACTTGCTTTCAATTGAAAGAGGCTCTCTCCCTGAACATTTATGCCATGGAGGTATTTAAACATCTCAATCATATCACCTCTATCCCGCCTTTCCTCTAAGGTGTACATATTAAGATCCTTAAGTCTGTCCTCATATGCTTTATAATGAAGACTACTAATCATCTTAGTAGCAACCCTCTGCACCGACTCCATCCTGTTCACATCCTTTTGAAGGTGCGGTCTCCAGAATTGCACACCATACTCCAAATGAGGTCGCACCAAAGACTTATACAGAGGCATTATCACCTCCTTTTTTCTGCTAGCCATTCCTCTCCGTATGCACCCAAGCATCCTTCTAGCTTTTGCCGTCGCCTTTTCTACCTGTTTAGCTACTTTAAGATCATCGGACACAACTACGCCTAGGTCCCGCTCTTCTTTAGTGGACAAAAGTACTTCACCTCCTATGCTGTATTGCTCCCTTGGATTGCTGCAGCCCAAATGCATGACCTTACATTTTTTAACATTAAATCCCAGCTGCCAAATTCTAGACCATTCTTCAAGCTTAGCTAGATCCCTCCTCATGTTATCTACACCTTCCTGGGTGTCTACTTTATTGCAGATTTTGGTATCATCCGCAAAGAGGCAAACCTTACCCGACAGCCCTTCCGCTATATCACTAACAAAGATGTTAAAAAGAATCGGACCAAGGACAGATCCCTGGGGCACACCACTGGTAACATCCTTCTCCTCAGAGTGAGCTCCATTTACTTGTACTCTTTGTCGCCTCCCACCCAACCAATTTCTAACCCAAGCAGTAACTTTAGGGTCCATCCCTAGGGTGCTCAGTTTGTTTATAAGTCGCCTGTGAGGAACAGTGTCAAAGGCTTTACTGAAATCTAAATACACCACATCTAGAGCTCTCCCTCGGTCCAACTCCCTGGTCACCCAGTCAAAGAAATCAATCAGATTTGTCTGACAAGACCTGCCTCTGGTGAATCCATGCTGCCTCGGATCCTGTAATCCGCTGGACTCCAGAAACCTCACTATTTTCTCTTTCAACAGCGTTTCCATTAATTTACTCACCACTGAAGTTAAACTAACCGGCCTTTAGTTTTCAACCACATCCTTACTTCCGCTTTTGTGTAAAGGCACCACATGAGCCTCTCTCCAGTCCTTTGGCACCACTCCCGACTCCAACGAGGCATTGAAAAGGTCAGTCAGTGGAGTTGCTAGAACGTCCCCAAGTTCCCTCAGTATTCTAGGGTGTATCCCATCCGGTCCCATCGCTTTGTCTACTTTAAGTTGAGCTAGTTTCTCACGAACACAGTCTTCTGAAAATTGTTCAAGATGTCCCTCGCTTCTGTTCTTATTTGTGGGTGTTTTCTGAGGTACTGCTCCTGGTTCTTCATCTGTGAACACAGAACAAAAATATTTGTTAAGCAATTCCGCTTTATCCTTATCAGCTTCTACATATTCCTCCCCTGTACCCTTGAGTCTGACAATACCACTTTTGCCCTTCCTCTTCTCACTAATATATCTGAAAAATGTCTTATCTCCCCATTTTATTGCATTGGCTATTTCCTCCTCCTTTTGAATCTTTGCCTTCTTGACTACTTTGCTAGCTTCTCTAAGTTTTTCCAAATACAGATGCCTGTCTTCCTCTCTCTGTGATCTCTTGTATTTCATGAAGGCCTCCCTCTTTTTCTTCACTTTTTCAGCTACTTCCTTCGAAAACCATAGCGGTCTCCTGTTCCTTTTGCCTTTATTTACCATTTTAACAAAAAGGTTGGTTGCCTTTAAAATACCCCCTTTCAGTTTTGCCCACTGTTGTTCTACATCCCCCAGCTGTTCCCATCCCACTAATGACTCCCTGAGGTATTGGCCCATCTTCGCAAAGTTAGTCTTCCTAAAGTCTAAGATCTTCACCTTGGAATGGATTCTAACAGCCCTAGTCCTAATAAGAGAAAATATTTTTTCACTCAATGTGTAATCAAACTCTAGAATTTGCTACCGGAAGTTGTAGTAAAAGCTGTTAGTGTAGCTGGTTTTTAAAAAGGTTTGGAGAAGTTCATGGAGGAAAGGTCCATAAACCATTATTAAAGTGGACCCAGAAGCTTGCCCCAATACAAGCATTGTGAAACATGTGTCTTTTGGGGAAACTGCTAGGCACTTGTGACCTAGATTAGCCACTGTTGGAAACAGGATACCGGACCTTGGTCTGACCCAGTATGGCATATCTTATGTTCTTATGTTCATGCTCAAAGGCATTGATTGCTGATACTTCAAAATCACATAAAACAGATCTTGGATGCAGATTAGGCTGTATTTCAGACAACAGGTGTAAAAATCAGATACAGGTTACTTGTCGTTTATTTGGAAGCAATGCATAAACGAGGGGAATGTATTAACCCTTGTTGTAAGCATGCACGGTATATAGCTGATAAAACTATTTTAGTGAAAGTTTGAATGTTCCAACCGCAAAACAGTCAGACGACTGCTGCAAAATCTGTAAACTTTGATCCATTTAAAATATTACAATTCGGTCAGCAATTGGACCAGAATCATGAGCTAGAAAATGCTCTCAATTGTTTTGTAATTTTGTACTCTTCTGGTATATCCAACAAAGTCAAATCCGGAGGCTGACCAGGAACATTCTTGACTCTTTGTCTCTGTATCACTCTGATGCTACTGTAGGGAACTGTGTAGGGACGGCAAATGAGACAGCTGTTGTAGCATTGTTGACAATTACTTGTGTTGGCTCCTATTAAGCAAAGAGAGTCAGATGTGAATTAAATTGTAGCCAAACCCAAATCCTCTAGATTTTTGAGTTATAATGGCAAAAGGTATTCTACAATAAAAAATAGTGCTATTTTTGCTTTACTTTACTTTTCTGGCAAAATCTTTCAACTTTTGTATCAGAGTGGTTAAGATCACAATGGACATGGGGAGTCTAGGAATCCAGTGGGACACAGGCCCCACGCAAAATCAGCAATAGCCCCAGCAGAAATTCTTTATCAAAAAACATCTTGTTTCGTTGTGAATTTTTGATCACAAGTGATAGAACTGGATGATAAAGCTTAAAAATATAGTTATTGTGCACCCCCTCCCCATTGATTTTTTGACCATTTTTTGGGGATACTGAAAATTTGCGCCTGTTTACATAATATTAGGCTTTTGAAATGCAAAGGTAAAACTGAGGCTTAAAAATGATCTTTAAGTCATAAATGACTGCTTCTGACTTCTGCTTCACCAGTGGCTTGCAGTGTTTCTTTTCTTGTTACTTTGGGACCATGAGAGTGATTAGATCGTAATTTTATAGTATCACCAGGCTGAACACTAACCAATAAATGCACTCAGGATTTATAGATTTTCTTCTTTTCACATTGCCAATATGTGATAGCACCACTATGTTTTTCATGGACATATACATAGCCCTGGTATAACAGCTTTATTTTATTTTTTTAAGTGTCAAGTCAATGCTGATTCCTGGTGACCAGGCATCCTCTGGGTTTTCTTGGCAAGGTATGACTGGAAGTAGATTACCAGGCCTTTTCTTCCAAGGAAATGAAGGGTTACGTGATTTGCCTGAGGCCACAAGGAGTACCAATGGGAGTTGAACCCAATTACCCGAGTAATAGGTTGCTGTTCAAACCACTAGGCTGCTTGCCTTTTTCCAGACAACCACATTGGTCCATTGGGTAAATAGCACAGAACTGAATACTTGAAATGCCCTGAAATGAATCTCTATATTCACCAAGCCAACCTAGTGATTTATGCATCATCATTATTCACCCAACTGTCACATCCAGCAAATTGTCACATTCAGTCGCATTCAAACAATTGTTGCATTCAGTGAATTGTTGCTTTCAACCAAATGCCATTCACCCAATTGTCACCCATTCAATTGTCACCCACCCAATTGTTACAATTCCAAATCTGTAAAATGCTTTGGAACAGAAAAAAAAGGACCTAAATGGAGATAAAGTAAAGTTCAAGGCCTATGAAAAGCATCTTAACTGATGAGTGAAGATTGCCCAGGAGTCATCCCATTGAGATCGTCCAAGGAGTACAACCTGTTTCTTGGGTGAGCTCCAGTGCCTGTAAAACAACATACTAAGCTTTAATTTAAAGAGCAGTCAGGTAGCATCACCTTAACTGACATCGGGGGGAGGAGTAAGCAGAGCTACAGTGTCAGGTGGAGCAGAAGACAAATAGATTCAAGGCAGGCAACCTGGGGAGAGACAAGCAAATCAATATATCAGTGAGGAGAACAAACAGTAAGCAGGACATAGTAACAGTCGCAAAGTGCCACACTAGGCTTTAATTTAAAGAGCATCCAGGCAGCATCACTCTGGCTGATTTTGAGGGGTTGGCAGAGCTACAGAATTGAGAGGAGCGGAGGGCGTGCATTTTCTCTTCTACTGAAACAATCAGTAAAGAGCTCTGAAGAAAATCATTTGGCTTTGTGCAGTTAAAATAACTAGGGAGTTGATCTATAATTGAAAACAGATGTTTTATAAGCAAGATCTGAAACCTGGGTGAATAATTTTGAATAAAATCAACAAAGAACAGTAGTTCCAAAAATAGCACTTTTCCATCGGCAGAACCTTGACAATTTGACATTGAGAGATTATTTTTTCCTCTTGGTTTTCCAAAAGTTTAGTCAAAGCTAGCTCAGCACTTGGAGCTCAGAAAGGTGGCACTGGATTCACCAGATGATGGAAAATCAATTTCAGTCATTCAAACACGTGTCTCACAGCACATATTTGCCAGAAATTTCCTCCGAGTGCAACAATTCTGCAGTTTTTGAGCAAACTCTGAAGGCTGTTAGATCAAACCAAATGTTGTTACGTCTGCCCTGTGGCTATTTGGGGCCATGAATAGCCATCTGACTATGGGAAAAGAAAGCAAGTCTCTATGCTGTAGCACTTGCAAGAACCCCTCCATCCAGAACTAACAGATTAATATCCTTGCCAGACATTAAACTTCCCAGCAAAGGTCATGAACAGGAGCCTTCATTGAGAAATAAATCTTTTTTTTTCTTTCATATTACATCTTGTACTTTGAGGAGTGATTTCTCTGCCAAACAATGTTCTTTTTCTAAACTTTTCTGAACTTTGTACTATGACTGGCTGCAGTTGTCCAAGAGCCCCCATTTTCATTAGGGCTTCTTTTTATCCTTTATGCATAGGATGATGATACAAGACAGTTGCAAGGTTTCCTTAATGAGTTGCTTATAGACAGATTAATCAAAGCAATCTCAATCTATATGTATAGTAGGGCAATATCAGGGCAAAATGATGTTAATGAGCAACTTGTGGCAGTAGGAGGAAGGGGTGACACAGCAGCACTGGCTATGAGAGCTTTGGACACTGGAGAAGGTGCCATCCCAGAAGCAAGATACTGGAAGGCAGGGCCAGTGCTAGGGTTTCTAGCACCCCCCCCCCCCTGCAACCTATAAATTGGTGCCTCTCCCTCTTTATTATTTATGTTGGCTGCATCCTACCCTCCTTTTTCCCAAAACTGCTTTGTGAACTCTTTTCAAGAGATATTAGTATTTCTCCTTCAAATTCAGTGTTGTAAGAAAATTGCAGAGAAAGAGCAAATGCATAGTCCAAAAAAAATCTGATTCTGGTCATCTCACTAACAACAACATAAACATTCTCCAGTGTCAGGCATATTGTGAATTAATATAAAACACTGCAAAAGTCACTGAAGATCTACAAGGCTAAATCTACCATACCATACCATCATACACTTCCAAAACTCATACAATAAGGGGCCTACCCAGAAAAAAGCAGCACTATAAATACTGCAATGGGCCCCAAAATATCCATACACCTATTTGAAAAGCTGTACAAGTCAAATTACCCACAGTACAGATCCCTTCATACAAACTCCATGTTAACAGAGCACCTGGCCTTGGTCACACACTCAGAACACAAACCCTCACCAAGTACAGAATAAGTGATCACAACCTAAAGTAAAAATAAAAATATGTAGACAAAAATTAAACTGAAACCCCAAGAAGCCAGACTCCGCATATGGTACCACACCTGATAAGAGATGCAGTTCTCCATATTGTGTGAAATATAAAGATAGCACAAAATCCAATCACTAAACTGAAAATAAAATTATTTTTTCTACCTTTGTTGTCTGACGATTTTAGATTATGCTGGTCCCAGTCTGAGGTTTCTGTTTTCCTCTGTCTTCTCTTAGCTGTCTTTCTATGGTCTATAGTCCAAGTGCCATTTCTTGTCTCTCCTTTTGCTTTCTTCATTTTCTTCCATTAGTCTTTTTCCAGTCCCAATAACCCTCTCTAGTATCAGCCCCCTTTACAGCCTCCCCTCCCAGTACCTTCGAGTGTCAAGCCCTTTGCATTCCCAGAACTGTCACTGGTGTCTATTCCCTTTCAGTCCCCCTCCATTCCCACCGTCCAGCCCCTTCTAGTCTAAATACCATCCCAGATATCAGTGAACCTCCAGTCCCAGTGCCCTCTCCCATGTCATTTCCCTTCCAGTCACTCTCTCCTCTGTCCATCCACCTTCCAGTGTCATCCCCAGTTGTCAGCTCCCTTCCAGTCCCATCCCCAGTTGTCAGCTCCCTTCAAGCCACCTCCTTCTCCTCTTTTTCGCTCCCTTACAATCCCCATGTCAGCTCCCTTCCAACCCCATCTTCCCCCCATCAACTCTCTCCCAATCCCCCTTCTATTACCCAGCCAACTTCCAGCCCCATCCCCAAGTGTCAGCTCCCTTTAAGCCCCCCTTCATCTGCTCCCTTCCAATCCCCCCATGTCAGCTCCCTTCCAGCCACCCCCCATGTCAGCTCCCTTCTGGCCCATTTCCTTCCCTTCCCTCCTGTATCACTTGCCCTCCCTCCCCTCCCCTCCCCTCCCATCACTGATTCGTCCTTCAGAAAAGAAAGCAGCCAGGGGAACAGTTCTCTGTTCCCGCAGCTCTGCTATGTTTTAAACTGCTGAACCATGGAGTTTCTAAAGGCAGCAATAAGCATTTCCTGTTTCTTATGAGAAATAGGAAATACTTGCTACTACTGGAAATGCCGTGTTCCAGCAGTTTATGGCTTATTGAAGACATTATCCCAGTAGAGTCCTCCTGTTGTACCAGGTTTGGGTTGTTTGGCACTGAAGGCCAAAGCAGGTGGTAGCACATCCAAAGAGGAGCAGAGGAGCAATAAGATCTGCTGAAAGGCCCCAAAACACCTCAAGATTGCCAGCAAAGGAACAAACTAGATAATATGAACTCTGACAGTGGGAGTGCAATAAGACCAGCTAAGCTATGTTCCTGCAAATTATAGTCCTGGCACTGAGGACTTTGGTTCCTGTACTGCAAACTTAGGTGAAGAATCCTGGGTTGGGAAAAGACATGACAAGGTGCTTGGAATGAGATCCTGAAAGATTTAAATAAAGATGATAGGATGTAATGTGGTGATGAAGGCCCCATAAGCAATACACAAAATAAATTAAAAACCACAACAAATAAAACAAAAATAAAAATGCATAAGCATATAAAAGTTAATAAAGCACACATCATCTTAAATAATTAAAACAATAAATACATAAATAAACTAATAAACATAGGGGTATGTTTACTAAACCGCGCTACTGTGCGGGGCGCACTTGAGCGTGCGCTAAGGTACCTTAGCGCACGCTAATGATGCGCTTTTGTGCCCCGCACACGTGCGCGGCGCACTAACGGGCCCGCTCATGTGTGCGTCGCGCAAATGAGCGATAGAGGCGTGGAAAGGCTCCCGGAGGGCGGAGGAAGGCTCCCCAGGGGCGGAGAGACGGGGTCAATGGGTGGAGAGTGGGAGGGGAGAGGCTTCCCGCACAGGAGCGGGGCTGAAATTTGATGAAAAAAATACCGCGAGTGAAAACCTTGCGGTAGAGCCGATTTAAAGGGAAGAAAAACCATTTCTGGCAGCAATGTACAGCAAAACCAGGGAAACCTACAAAATGTGAGCAGTGTGATACATGTGCACAGAACAAAATAGCAAATAAAAATTGAAAATGACCACAACAAAATTCTAATAAATTATAATCCAGCTGGGCAATAGTGATAGTCATGGAAAATATCAAAAATCACTCCCAAGAAAGCCCCAAAAAATAAATATGAATTTTAGAAGGGTCTACGCTCTGTCCCCATACAAGGTGAATGATCCCACAGTGAAATTGTGCAGAGCAGGGTTTATGACTCCTTTGGCCAGGTTTCCTATCTCTAGGGACTGCACTGTTTCTGTGGCCACAGTGTGGTGCAGTGAACACAGACAGTGTGTTCAGGCGCCAAAGATCACCAGTTCAAGTCCCAGCTGGGACTCCTGCAAACCTAACCCCCATATTTTACCCACCACTAAACCATGATAGTAAAGACCAACCTTTTTTGCAGATAACATAAGCATGGTCCAAACACCTCTATTTTACCCTACAGAGCACAGACACCAGAAACATGCGCATTACCTAGACAACAGTCCCCTCAATGCAGTCCTGGAGGGCCACATATCATTTAGCTGTGATGCTGTCAGCAATATAAGGCCATGTCAGCATGGTGGCGGAGGGATACCATTGGTGGAGGGGGTAGTGGCTGCTGCCCACAGCAGACGGTGGCCTAGCCCCCTTCATGTGGGTGCAGTGCCCTCCAACAGACAGGCCCTGTCTGACAAACAGCCATGGACTCCCCAGGGAATGCACTGTTTTTGTGCTAAGATGGTGGTGCAGTGGACACAGCCAGTGCCTTTAGGACAGGGGTGTCCAAACCTGTCCTGGAGGGCCGCAATCCTGGCAGGCTTTTGGGATAGCCCTAATTAATATGCATGATATATATATGCATTAGAGATATCCTGCCAACCTGACTGGTTTGTGGCCCTCCAGGACTGAATTTGGAGACCCCTGCTTTACACCTCTGTCATTTAAGATTGTGAGTGGGCAAGGTACAGATGTCCTAGACATCAAAAGGGTAGATAGACTTTGTCACATTCCTCCTCACTTCTCACCACCACCAAAATGTGGTCTATTAGACAACTTTTTGGTGGTGGTGGGAATTGAGAAGGAATGTGAGAAATTCTATCTACCCTTTTGATGTCTAGGACATCTGTATCTTGCCCACTCACAATCTTAAATGACAGAGGTGTACGGCAGGGGTCTCCAAATCCAGTCCTGTAGGGCCACAAACCAGTCAGGTTGGCAGGATCTCTCTAATGCATATATATATCATGCATATTCATTAGGGCTATCCCAAAAGCCTGCCAGGATTGCGGCCCTCCAGGACAGGTTTGGACACCCCTGCTTTAGGACCAAAAGGTCACAGGTTCAAATCCCAGCTGGGGCTCCTGCCAACCCAGTCCCCTTGTTTTACCCATGAAGAAAACATGGTAGTAAAGACTGAACCATTATTGCTGAGACCATAAGCATGGGTCAAAAACCTCTATTTTACCCTACACAGCACAAACACCATAGAAATATGCATTACCTACGGCAGAATCCCCGAAATGCAGTCCTGGAGGGCCAAACATTATTCAGTTTCCATGCTGCCTCTAATAAAGATGCCTGTGCTGCATATCTATGCACCACCCCCATGGTATGCAGATGTATCCCATGCATATTCATGAGGGACAGCATGAAAACCTGAACAGTGTTTGGCACACCAGGACTGGAGTTGGGAACCTCTGCCGTAAAGCAGCAGCCAACAAGGCCAGACACACCCACACCCACACCCACAGGCCCCATTGGCTAATGCCTCCTGGAGAGGCAGGACATTGGGCCCTGCATGCATCTCCCAATACTAGCACTTGCATACCTTAGCAATGCCACCCTACACCTGGGTATACGGTACACACCTATCAAACGTTTCCTATGATTACTGGCAGATAGCAAGTCCTACGTAAAGCACAGTTTGCTCATTGAGCTCCATCATAACAATCTTTCTGATGTCTGCAGTGTGTGCTTCAGGTCTGGTCTCTGACAGTGTTTACCACCCTGGGGAGTGACCCCCAACAGTATTGCGTAGCATATCCATGCCTGTACTGTGCCCAGGACTGGTGTGGTGGGCAGGGCTGCTAAACTCCTCTATAGTAGCACAATGCTGGCTTAGGTGTGGGAGTGTGTGTCTGTCTATACCAGTGGTTCTGAACCAGTCCTCCTTGAACCCCTAGGCCAGTCGGGTGTTCAGGATAGCCCTAATGAATATGCATGAGATATATGTGCATTAGAGATATCCTGCCAACCTGACTGGTTTGTGGCCCTCTAGGGCTGGATTTGGAGACCCCTGCCTTCCACCTCTGTCATTTAAGAATGTTAGTGGGCAAGGTGCGGACCTCCCAGACTTAAAAAAGGTTAGATAGAATTTGTCACATGCCTCTTTACTTCTCACCACCACCAAAATATTGTCTATTAAACAACATTTTGGTGGTGGTGAGAATTGAGGAGGCATGTGACAAATTCTATCTAACCTTTTTGATGTCTTGGAGATCCGCACCTTGTCCACTCAAAATATTAAAAGACAGAGGTGTAAGGCAGGGGTCTCCGAATCCAGCCCTAGAGGGCCACAAACCAGTCAGGTTGGCAGGATATCTCTAATGCATATATATCTCATGCATATTCATTAGGGCTATCCTGAACACCCGACTGGCCTAGGGGTTCAAAGAGGACTGGTTCAGAACCACTGGTCTATACAGTGTGTGGTGGCTGCAAACACCTTCCACAGCCCACACTGCCAGCACTGTTACCAGTATTGGCCTGCCAATGTGCATAATGAGGAGCAAGGTACCATGGGTATAGCCCGGACAGGGTGACCTGGCCAGGATGCATCTGCACAGGGCATAGGGCACTGGCTGGGACATTGTAGTGCCTAGCCACCACCTACACAGACAGGGTGACCTCAGTATGTCCTGCTTGGGGATCACTCTCACCCTGAATGTGCAGTGATGACAGCATGGCTAGGCACCCCCATAGTGCTATATAGCATTTCTCTCATGTGATTTATATGGGTTTCCTTTTGGGGCCCAGTCACTGATTTATCTGCTTGTTGTGTATGCTGCCATCCCAGTTCTGGGTGCATGCACTATGGACTAGCTAGTAGACTGTTTGCAGCTGGTATGTGTCTTGATGGAGCAGGGTGCAGTGGCTGAAGGCTTGCTGCTGGAGGATATCAGATAGGGGTGGGGTGCAGCTTAGTATATCCAGGCCTAATGTCTGTCTGCTATTGTGTTATGGATGTGTACAGAGCTGCATTGACTGCCCTGTAGGGTGTCTGTTCCCCAGCAGGACCAGGGTTGATGGTCCCTTCTACTGCCACCATTGCAGGGAGTTAGAATGTGGATCTGTTGTTAGGAGACCCTGTTTGCCACCCTCAGCCCGGGTTTGGACCTCTGGCATTGCCTCTTTCATCCATTGAAGGTGCTCTGGCCCTGGTGCTGGGCGCCTCACCGCACTCTCAGGGTGAGCACAGTACCCGCACAATGTGACGGTGTTTAGCTACTCTGTGCCAGTAAAACACACGGTCAGTACCCCCTACCAGGCCGAGGTGCTGTGGGGGTGCACATGGTCACTTCCCCCTACCAGGCCGAGGTGCTCTGGGGGTGCATTCCCCATCTTGTGTTTATCTGTGGACAGCTGATTTGCATGTGCAGTGCATCATGGGTATGGGTGGGCTAACCCTATCTTGGTGACCACAGCAGACTGTCTGTGTGGTGACGTGCACTCCCTCTGCAGCCAGCCAGGGATTTGCTAGCAGCTATAGGGCTGTAGCACAATGGTTACTTCACTGCCTGTGGAGCCAGAGATCATAGGTTCTAACCCAAAGTGGGGTTATTTGATGGGGCTGCACAGAGCATTATCCCTTTTTAATGTACATTATTGCTGCCAGCAAAAACACCCTCATCTTACTGTACCCATAAGGTGCCTCATAGGGCGCTTTATAGGGCGCCCTATAGGTTACCTTATGGTTATCATCCATATAAGGTGCACTATACGTTATCCTGTGGAGCAACTTATAGGGTGCCCTATAGGGGACATTTTAGGGTGCCGTGGCGGACAGTGCACTTTATAATGTGCCCTATGGAGTGCCTTATAGGGTGCCTTATGCGGCACCTTCAATTACGGCACGTGAGGACCTGTTTGCTGGCAGCAATTAATAAAATACAACTAAAGTGCTACAGGAAATAATACATACATTGCAAAGCTGATGCTACAGCCAGCCTTACATATCAGGCATACTGGGGAGCAAACTCATGACCCCTGTATCAGTAGTCAGTGCCTTACCCATTGTGCTACACTGCTGCTCCTCCTTGCCTGTCAGCACACCTACCTATGCTGTGCATTCCTTAAACTGCACAATGCTGCCATCACAAACATTGCTGTGACCTTGCGGTAACTCATACGGCACCCTATAAAGCGCCCTATCAGCAACATTCTAGGGTGACTTGGCAGACAGTGCACTTTAAAATGTGCCTTATGGGGCGCCTTATGTTAACACGCTTTGAGAGTGCGTTTGCTAGTAGTAGTAATTAAAATAAAAAATAAAATGCCTCCTAAAGCAAACTTACCCATAATAGGTAATGCCTCAGCCAGCCTTCTACATTGGGCACAGTGGGGGATTGAGCCCATGATCCCTGCACCATTGGTCAGTGTCTTACCCATTGTGCTGTGGCTCTGCTCCTGTGCTTGTGTATCAGTGCGCCGCCTTATGCCGCCCAATATTAAAATGCCTCCTAAAGCAATAGCACACCACCTTATGCACATCAGTGCACTGCTTTATGCTGCCCATTATTTAAATGCCTCAGCCAGCTGTCTTCATTGGACACTGTGGGGGATTGAACCTCTGATTCATGCACCAGTGTCAGTGTCTTAACCATTGTGCTGTGGCTCTGCTGCTTTGCTTGCATATCAGTACGCCACTTATACCTCCCACGCAGCTTTCTCATGCGCTAATGTGCGGGGTGCACATGGGCGCCGCGCACATTAGCGCATGAATAATCCCGGTTTTGCTTTTTTCAGCCAGACATGCCCACTCCTTATATGGCACCCGCACACTAGCAGGCCGCGCACATTACCGGGGTTTTAGTAAACATACCCCTATGTTTATTTATTTATTTATTTATTTATTTATTGTTTTAATTATTTAAGATGATGTGTGCTTTATTAACTTTTATATGCTTATGCATTTTGATTTTTGTTTTATTTGTTGTGGTTTTTAATTTATTGTGTGTATATATATATGTATTTTTAGTGAGCCGTTAACCCCTGAGGAAGTGTTAAATGAAACATGGCCTGTGTCAGGTTTTTAGGCACACTTGATCTGTTGATTAATAAAGGCATTTTGGAACTCCCTGCCATGTTTCCTGACTGGTTCTTGGTTGCCTACGTGGCAGTTTGCTGTCTTTTGGTGGCCCCATAAGCAATGGCAGTGAATGGAAGGGGGGGGGAGCAGTACTAGCGGCAACAGCCCAGGACACTAGAGGTAGGGTCAACACTTGAACAGAGTGAATACCGCAGCAAGATAGCTGGAAAGGCCAAAAACAACTTAACAGAGTGGAAGAGTAGCCTGGTGGTTCAGGCAGCAGCCTGGAACTAGAAAGACCAGGAATTCAAATCCCATCGAGGCTCCATATGGCCTTGGGCAAGCCACTTAACCCTCCACTACCTCAGGTACAAACTTAGATTGTAAGTCCTCTGTGGACAGGGAAATACCTACTGTATCTGAATGTAATTCACCTTGAGCTACTACTGGAAAGGCATGAGCTACATACAAATAAGTAAAACATAGCAACAAGACAAGATCTAACACATGAAGAGGAATGTCTAAAGGCAAGGTGCTGCAGAGATATGTCATGGAGGAAACCTCTGGTATCTCTTCAGAAGGAGCTTAATGAATGTTGTAGGAGTAGAGAAAAACAGCAGCAGACATTGGAGGAACAACCTGGCCAGGGCAAAAAAATTAAAGTGGCAATAACAGTGCAATTAAGGATTTAAGTAATAATTAGGAATAAAGTTGAAAGAGGTGACCTGCAAAGACCTTGATCACAGAGCAATGCAGGAAGAAGAGTGGCAACAAATCCCCAGGCTTAAAAAAAAGGCTTGAAAGTGGTACAATGGAAACCATAAATGCACTCAGAATGATGGAAAGTAGTAGTAGGAAGACTTTCAAAAGACAGGTCATAGAGTAACACAGAAAGAAAGGAGGCATGAACTACCCAAGCAGTAGCCAGAACAGTTTTTTTTTTTGGGGGGGGGGAGCCAAGGTTAACCATGGGGGGGGGGGGGGCACTAGGCATACTGGTCTAAACCATTCTAGTTATTCTCTTATTGACAAATATTGCCTTCTAGTGCACCCGATAATGGATTTCTAAATAGTCTGCAACAACTGTCATATATCAAGGACAACAATTTTAAATATGTAAAACTCAATTCTTTCAAGCACTTGCATTATAGAAACATCAGATTCAATCATGTAATATAAAACAGTACACTGTTAATAAGAGATAATATTTTTTCACTCAGCGCGTAATGAAACTCTGGAATTTGTTATTGGAGGATGTAGTAAAAGCTGTTAGTGTAGCTGGGTTTAAAAAGGTTTGGACAAGTTCCTGGAAGAAAGGTCCATAAACCTTTATTACAGAGGACCCGGGAAATCCACTGCTTGTCCCAATACAAACATTGTAGAACCTATATCTTCTGGGGAAACTTCTAGGTACTTGTGACCTAGATTGGACACTGTTGGAAACAGGATACTGGGCTTGATGGACCTTGGTCTGACCCAGTATGGCATTTCTTATGTTCTAATGTCCTTATATTTGCTTTATGTCCCTTTTGTAGAACTCTCGAGACACAGAACAAAATAACTACATTAAAACAGCAATAATCACATTTATTTATTTAGCAGGTTTTATATACTGCTTTATCATTTCAATCAAAGTGGTTTACATTGAAACTTAAACTTGGTAGCATACATTAAACAGGGACATTGATAACTTGGATGCAGATTAGGCTGTAATTCCAATGTGGGATCAGCTGGTAAGATACAATAATATTTACTGTCTGAAAGATGTTCCATCATCTTCTGATGATAATCCATTGCCTTCAGAATAACAGTAGCACCCCCTTTGTCAGCTCTCCGGATGATCAACTGTTTATCAGCTCTTAAAGATTTTAAAGCTTGAAATTGTTGCCGAGACATGTTGGAACATTGTCGCACTCCAGCAGATTCCAGTTTAGTCAAATCTCTCAAAAATAAATTTTAAAAAGTCTGAAGGGCTGCATCAGTGCTAATAGGAGGATTCCACCTAGAGACATTTTTACATAGTGAATCATCCACCGAGGGCCCTGCCATTGATCGAAAATAATACATGACATTGCATATTATTTTCTGAGGCAATGGAGGGTTAAGTGACTTGCCCAAGGTGTACTAGTGGGAATTGAACCCTGGACTCTGGGTTCCCAAGCCAATGTTCTCAACCATTAGGCTACTCCTCCACTTTAACTCTGATAATCATATGAATAAAAGATGAGTGATGGGTGCATAGCAGAACTAGGATGCTTTGCTTTACAACCCGAGTACTTAGAAAATACACCCCCAAAAATCAATCCTAACCATCCAAAATTATACTTTGATTTCCATTAGCAGCCCATATTTACTGGAACCTTGACACCTACCTACATATCATGTATTGCATATCATGTATTATTTTCGATGAATGGCAGGGCCCTCGGTGGATGATTCACTATGTAAAAATGTCTCTCACCGACGTCCAGGAAGTGTTTTAATGCCAGACCCGAGCGAGGGGCTATCCGCCCATAGCAGCCAACGGGGATCTCAATTTGTAGGCCGGTATCAATGAGATCCTTTCCATGGCTGGGCACCACTCCATTCATGGCGCTACATAAATCATATTCCGCGGCTTGCGGGATGCCCTCCTGGGACTCGTGGCCTTTTCAAAAACGTTACAAAATTTTAATATGAACTTCTGTTTAATGTGGGGACCGCCTCCCGGGGGCTTTTCACCTGGCTTTCCAGTCTGTTTTCGGGGGTTCCCAAACAGAGGGCCAAGGACCACCGTTACCATCCCCTCTGCCTTTTGCCCAAGGCCTTTCTCTAACCCTTTCCTAAATTGGGGCCAGTCTCTTCCTAATACCAGGTCGTGGGGAAGTTTTGGTACCACAGCCACGGGAATTCTTTTCTGTGCCCCTAACCCTTTTATCTCCACTGTATACACGGGGTAACAAGAGGTAGCCCCACGGATGCAACAGATCTGGACATGACCTTCTGGTCTCCTCGGGACATACTCATTCTGAGCCTCAATTGCCCGCCAAAGCTTCTGGGATACCATGCTCTGGTCAGCCCCAGAGTCAAGCAAAGCATTGGTAGTGATCCCCTGTATATTAACCCTTAAGAGGAATCCCCCTCTCCTAGAGGTTTCAAACTTGTACCAACCAACCCAGTGCGAGCCTTGCATCCTCTCTGTAGGTGTCCCATCTCCCCACAACGATAGCACTTCTTTCCAGCCCATTTTCTCTCCTGAGCAGGCACATAAGTTCTCACAAACTCTGTTTTATTTCCCTGTTTCCTTTCTGATGAACCAAAACTGGCCTCGGCCTTCACTTTTGGAGCGCTCCCTCTTGGCTGACACGCTAATTCAGCTTCCATGTAGTGCTCGGTCAAAGGGTTGCCTCCTCTGTGCTCTGGCAGTTTTGCTGAATCAGAAATGATTGTATCTCCTTGGGCATTGCAGCCATAAACTGCTCCAATACTATCATATCTAGTACCATATCCATAGTTTTTTACTCCAGAGTCAGCCACTTTAATGCTAGGCCCCGAATCCTCTGGCTTAATGCCTTAGGGGTTTCTCCGGCCTTAAGGGCCGTGGCTCTGAACATACGGCGATACACGCTTTTCGTCAACCCCAAACGGTCTCTATTTGCCATTTTTACCAACGATCCTGTGAGCAGTGAGTGAGAATCAGCTGTGCCTACTTAGTTGGGAACTGTGTGTGAGAAAAAACTGCAGCCAATCTGAGCACTTTTCAAATCATTTAGAATCCCTTCAGCAAAGGCTCCAACGATCCTGTGAGCAGTGAGTGAGAATCAGCTGTGCCTACTTAGTTGGGAACTGTGTGTGAGAGAAAACTGCAGCCAATCTGAGCACTTTTCAAATCATTTAGAATCCCTTCAGCAAAGGCTCCAACGATCCTGTGAGCAGTGAGTGAGAATCAGCTGTGCCTACTTAGTTGGGAACTGTGTGTGAGAGAAAACTGCAGCCAATCTGAGCACTTTTCAAATCATTTAGAATCCCTTCAGCAAAGGCTCCAACGATCCTGTGAGCAGTGAGTGAGAATCAGCTGTGCCTACTTAGTTGGGAACTGTGTGTGAGAGAAAACTGCAGCCAATCTGAGCATTTTTCAAATCATTTAGAATCCCTTCAGCAAAGGCTCCAACGATCCTGTGAGCAGTGAGTGAGAATCAGCTGTGCCTACTTAGTTGGGAACTGTGTGTGAGAGAAAACTGCAGCCAATCTGAGCACTTTTCAAATCATTTAGAATCCCTTCAGCAAAGGCTCCAACGATCCTGTGAGCAGTGAGTGAGAATCAGCTGTGCCTACTTAGTTGGGAACAGTGTGTGAGAGAAAACTGCAGCCAATCTGAGCACTTTTCAAATCATTTAGAATCCCTTCAGCAAAGGCTCCAACGATCCTGTGAGCAGTGAGTGAGAATCAGCTGTGCCTACTTAGTTGGGAACTGTGTGTGAGAGAAAACTGCAGCCAATCTGAGCATTTTTCAAATCATTTAGAATCCCTTCAGCAAAGGCTCCAACGATCCTGTGAGCAGTGAGTGAGAATCAGCTGTGCCTACTTAGTTGGGAACTGTGTGTGAGAGAAAACTGCAGCCAATCTGAGCACTTTTCAAATCATTTAGAATCCCTTCAGCAAAGGCTCCAACGATCCTGTGAGCAGTGAGTGAGAATCAGCTGTGCCTACTTAGTTGGGAACTGTGTGTGAGAGAAAACTGCAGCCAATCTGAGCACTTTTCAAATCATTTAGAATCCCTTCAGCAAAGGCTCCAACGATCCTGTGAGCAGTGAGTGAGAATCAGCTGTGCCTACTTAGTTGGGAACTGTGTGTGAGAGAAAACTGCAGCCAATCTGAGCACTTTTCAAATCATTTAGAATCCCTTCAGCAAAGGCTCCAACGATCCTGTGAGCAGTGAGTGAGAATCAGCTGTGCCTACTTAGTTGGGAACTGTGTGTGAGAGAAAACTGCAGCCAATCTGAGCACTTTTCAAATCATTTAGAATCCCTTCAGCAAAGGCTCCAACGATCCTGTGAGCAGTGAGTGAGAATCAGCTGTGCCTACTTAGTTGGGAACTGTGTGTGAGAGAAAACTGCAGCCAATCTGAGCACTTTTCAAATCATTTAGAATCCCTTCAGCAAAGGCTCCAACGATCCTGTGAGCAGTGAGTGAGAATCAGCTGTGCCTACTTAGTTGGGAACTGTGTGTGAGAGAAAACTGCAGCCAATCTGAGCACTTTTCAAATCATTTAGAATCCCTTCAGCAAAGGCTCCAACGATCCTGTGAGCAGTGAGTGAGAATCAGCTGTGCCTACTTAGTTGGGAACTGTGTGTGAGAGAAAACTGCAGCCAATCTGAGCACTTTTCAAATCATTTAAAATCCCTTCAGCAATGGCGCGCCCGTGCCTTGCGGGCCCGCGCCTGAGGGCCTCGCAAGAGGGCCCTTTGGCGTGGCCCTTAGGCGGTGGACCGTGCGAGACCCACTATCTGCTGCTATATGCTCATTCTGTTCAGCGATATGCTGTTTGTAGTTAATGTAAGGTAATGTAATGTAAGTTATGTACTGTGTTCCCTGTTTGTACTCCTAGTGTTTTGTTGTGATGTAATGATAATGCAATGTATGTTTCCCTCACCTTTGTTTAACTTTGTGCTGTATTAACCGCTTTGATTGAAGGAAAAGGCGGGATACAAAACATGTTAAATAAATAAATAAATAAATATTATAGTCCAGGACCTGGGTAGCTGGCATAGCCCTATATGCGGCCAGTGCTTCCCCTGTTAAGGAGGTTGCTAATTGCACTGCCCATTGGCTAGCTGGCCATCCCACAGCTTGCGCTACTCTTTCAAACGATTCTAAAAAGTCATCTATATCGTCCTCAGATTAAAGTTTGCCAAAGTTAAAGGCCCAACTTGTGGATGGGCCTACCAGACTGTCCATTTGAGTTATTGATGGTCCTGCTGGTACCAGCTGTCCTCCACTTTCTTGTATTTGGGATGCAATCAGGGCTGCCACTAAGTCCAAGACAGGTTTCTGCTGCTCCTTTATAGCTGCAGCTGTACTCTCCTGTGCTTGCTGTGCCAACTCTTGCTGGCACTGAAATTGCGTGGCCATCCATTGAATCAACTCCTTGGGATCAATTTTCAGGGATACCTGAAAGAGAGAACAAAACACCAAGGGCGGCACCACTCAACAGCCTCCTTGTCCCCTTTTCTCAAAAGCATTCAAATTTTTTTTCTTACTTTTATCTGAGCCAACCCCCGCCTTGGTACCCTTTACCTGGCTCAGGTGTTGACTCCTGCTTCAAAAGGGGTGTCTTTGTGACGCTCCAAACTGGACTGCTCCGTCGTCTGGCCGACTCTACCAGCGAATTCCACGTGAAGCTTCCAGCAGCCTTCTGTGCTGTGCACCTTGTTGTTGTATATCCTTGTATATCCTGAATGGCAAAATCCGTACAACTACACCACTGTCAACGCCCTCACCACTTGCCTCTAGTTTTAGAGGGGCGTGGTTATTGGAGGAACCTTCTCCTATCAGCCTTAGCAGCCTATTTCCTTGTGGTGTCTTCTGGGAAATGTAGTACTGCTAAGATGTGTTCGTGCTTCAGGCAGAAAGTTGTAGTTAAGGCCACCGAGGTAAGGCATATAACAGAACATTTTATTTCACACAAAATATTCAAAGTACCAGATACAGGATTATTTCTTTAGGATTTGCTCAAGGTACAGCAGATGGTTGGCAAAGTAAACAAAAAAACCCAAAAATGGCTGTTTAAAGTCTTTTTACTTTTAGAAGCACAGCCTTTGATAGCAAGGCTGCCACCTTCCTTTTTGTCCTTGCTTATTACAGCATAAAGTCCAAACAAGCTTAATCTTCTGTGGCAGTTTGGCTTCTATCAGGCTTAATTTCTTCTAGGCTGCATTTCAGGTACAACTGAACTCAAAACAAGAAGTAAACATTCAGACTGCCATCAAAAATTCTCAACAGGCTTTTCACATAACAGGAGCAAAGAAAAACTCTTCTAGCAGGTAAATTGGCTTCTTGTCATTTCACAGTTCAAACCACAGGTGGATAACAAGCATGAATCACAGCTTCCTGCTTATCCTTATATATTTCAGTGAACTTCCCTTTTAAAAACATATGGGGAATTTACCACCACACTGCCTGTTTCTTATGGTTACCTTTTCAAGGAGGATAATTCTTTCAGGGCTGGCTTTTCCTCAAGACTTCATGTCTAAAGCTTGGCACAGAGAGCAATCCATAAGAATGTCTTCTTCCCCCAACTCTGCCACTGGCTCTCCCAGCTGCATGGGTTATGGCTCACCCACCTGGTCAGAGTGCTCAGCTGACAACCTCTCCAGTGCTCTGAGAGCTTCTCCACTTCCTGGCTCCAAGGTCTGCTGCCAACCTGTTGCAGGGAATTCAGCCCTCTCAGCTCCTGTTAGCTCGGCTCTTCTGCATGAGTCAGCACCTTCTCTACCTCCTTCTCTTCTCCGGTTTATGCCTTCTCCTCCCTCTCCTCCTTTCTCTCTTCTTTTCTCTCTTCCTTTCTCCCTGTCTGTTTACTTTAGCATAGGCTTATACCTCCAGGGTTCTAGCCCCACCTCCTTCCTTCCCAGGTGTTGGCAATCCCCCTGCCTTCTGGTATTTGAGTAATCAGGGAACTTGTTGAAGTAAGGGTTTTGGACCTCATGCCCATAATCTCTCTCTCTTACTCTGTTAGACACTGCATGAAACCTGTTCCAGCTGGGGTTTTCCTGGTTCTTAGGTGTGGCTGTGGCTTTCTCACCCTGCACTCTTAAAAGGGGACCCTTTACTAGGATGAATTCTTTACGTTTCTCACCTCCCCCATACTCAGGATAGATGACCTTGCCAGAATATGTGTCTTATAGGATATGGCATGTTATGGCCCTACATAAATTCAGTCTGAGTGGTGGCCTTTCTGATCAAAAGGTGGAAAAGTACATGACAGTACAGATTTGTTATTATCTGAGACTATGGCTGGATAAGAACTGTTGGTGATATTTGAACATGGGGCTCCTGTATGTTGGGCTACTGCTCTTATCACTGGGCTACACCTCAACCTCTCTTAACTGAGAACATCCAGATGACCTGATACTTCCACTGATACTTCCACTGCAACTATACTTCTGCCCATCACCAAATAAATAGGTGACTGGGAAGACTCACTGCCTGGTTTCCACACAAGGGTACCTGTGTGGCCTTAATATGATAGTCCAACCTGATGCATGATTATGGTGATTAGGTCAAGAGGTACCACTGGGGAATTGAACCCTGATTTGCAGGGTGTTAGGCTGCTTTTGTGACAACTGGTCAACACTTCTTCACCCCAAGGTGAATCCCTGTTGGTGGTGGTGGTTAGGTCCATTGCATGATCGGTCATCTCACCAGAGCTGATGAAGCACTTTGTTAACATACAGTGGGGACCTCATTGCTGGGATGGACACCCAGGGAAACCAGATGAGCTTGGATGGCTATTTGAAAATACTCATTGGGACAGCAATCCGCAGAGTCTTTCTGTCAGTGTCAATTTAGGGTGTGGATGGATGGCAGTGGGGGATTTGTGTGGTGGTCAGACCAGTGGCTACTACATACAGGGTGCGTGTTTATTTCCCTATCACACTGATACAGGGCAGGTGACAATAAGGCCTGCAGAGACACCAGGGGAAATATATATTGATCAGAAATATGAATTAAACAGCAAACCATCATGCAATACATACAAATATTCCTCAATAATTGGCTGATCTGTTCCAATTTCATACCCCCACCCATAGCCTCTGCTCAATTCACATTAACAAGTTGGTTCTCCCATCACCCTCTCATGCTCACCTTCAGTCTACTCAACACTCTGCCTTTTTCTTCTTGGCCCCCTCCCTCTGGAACTCCCTCCCTTCTGTGCTGTGTCAAGAAGACTCCTTTTGCAAGCTCAAGAACCTCCTGAAGACCCTCCTCTTTCAATCTGCATTTGATTTTCCTCCCACTACTTCCTGACCGTTCATGACTCTTCGCACCACTCATTTCTCTAATTTTATTTATTTAGCTGCATTTATATCCTGCTTTTCACTGGGTCAAGGTGGTTGGGGGATACATTTAACATGAGGGGATATGAGACACATACACTAATACTTACAGGGAACATGGGCAATGGAGGGTTAAGTAGCTTGCCCAAGGCCACAAGAAGCACCTGTGGGACTAGAAACCCCAGTCCTTCTGACCCAAGGTTGCTGTCCTCTACTGGGATTTGAATCACTGACCTTCGGTACCCTGCCCCAACCACTAGGCCACTCCTCCCTCCCTCTAATAGTTCCCTTCCCTTTCTTTTCTTCTTTCTGTCCAATTGTGCTATTTCTGTCCTGTCATACATTGGAGTTCCTTTCCTTTCCCGGCCTTTGGCAAGTGCCTTTTATTGTACTTTATATTTGTAAACCGCCCTGGTGTCATGAAGGAGCGGTATATCAAAAAATTGAATAAACATAAACATAAACATAAACTATCATAACAAATTAAAAACATAAATGTGCTTTCTCCTCCCAGTCAACTCTGCCCTTGTCACCATTTTGGGACCATCTTTACAGGTTGAGGCATGCTGTGCCTTGGAGAGATGTACAGTCCCAGTACAGCTCCCTGCCAGTAATGTTGCTGATATGGTATTAGGAAATTAATGTATTCTTGCAAAATTTGTGTGGATCAGATTTTGCCACAATGCCACTCCCCTCCAGGATGGCTGGTAGTTGGAGTCCTACCTCTTCCTCCTCATCACCATCCCCCTGGGGTAGGTCAGGACCTCCTGGCATGGGCTGCCTGCATTGTAGGACATAGTTATACAGCATTCAGCAGGCTCCAAAGATCTGACAGACCTTTTCTGGATCATACAGCAGCTCACTACCAAACCAATCAAGGCATTGGATGCAGCTCTTTAGTTGTCCAACAGTGCACTCAATGATGCCCCTGGTGCTCTGGTATGCCTGATTGTAGTGCTGTTCTAACGGTGTGCTTGGGTAGATGATGAGGGTCATGAGCCATTCCCTCAGGGAGTATCCTCTGTCACCTGCATAGACATGGGGGGAAACACACAGGTATCATGAGGTATGATCCTGTGCCTCTATAGAGACATTGTGAGGAACACATGGGGAGACACAGGATCATGGTGTCTGTGACCAAGCTATGCTGTGGGAGCCAGTGGGAAAATAGCAGCTTGGCCTTTGATGGGCCATATCACTAAAGGGGGATAGGTATGCACATGGGCAGAGCATGAGCCTTGACATTCCTCCCACCATCACTCGCATCTGCCTGGTGACAGGCATGGTTTGATCATTTATTGTGGGTCCTGTGATATTCCCCCCACACCTCTATGGGAAACAGGTGTATCCTGTGCTTTCCCTCTCCATTCTCACCACTTGTCTACTGCTTGGGGGCCTGTTCCATTGCTAGGTATGTGATTGTGCCTATTTGCCTGGATTTGATCTCTATGCCCTTGTTACATGACATATCACAGGTCACCCTTGCGGGATGTCATGGTCAGGTATCATGTGTCAGCTAGCAACAAATGCAGGGTATGACTGGCTTCATATCTGTACTGCACTCACATTCTATGGAGATGGAACCTTCACACACATACCTGGGCACAGACATACTTTACAACCACACTGATCAGGAGTGTGCACCTGTCTTGCACGATGCCTGCTCTATACCCGATCACTGGTCTGTACCCATATACTAGCTGAGCCCCACAGTTATGTGCCTTCTCACAGTCCTCCTTGTGGGTGTGGTCCCCTGTTTTGGCCAGTGTGGGACCTCTGTGTAAATTTACTGAGTAGCCAGCCTCCTGTGATCTTGCTCCTCTGAAACTGGTCATGTATCCCAGACTGAGACAGAATGTATGAATCATGGCAGAAACCACCAGGACAGGGCGAAGTGTGAGTGTGTTGTTTTATTGAATAATCCACCCCCAGGGGCCACATGAGTGCAGTCAATGACAGCCAGCACAGATGGGAACCCAGCCACCCCATGAAACTCATGCATCATCTGGTGCCTCCGCAGCTGTGTGTGGGAAGCTGAAGTATAGCAGAAGGCGCCTCATGAATGCTGTCAGGAACTGTGTCAGGCACCTGGAGACGTCATGTTGGCTCAGGCCTCCTGCAGCTGCCAGCACTGACTGGAAACTACTTGTTCCCAGGAAGGCTAGTGCTCTGGTGCTTTTACATGCAGCAGCAGGGCTTCTCCCCTGTGTGTGCTGCTGGCAAGGTGGGGCTCAGTTTTTTCTTTAAAAAACTCCAAGGAAGAAAGTAAATGAATGACCGTGAAATTCAGAAACCTAAGGTTACAGATGCAAACATTATTTTCTAACATTTCTAACTTATTATGAAACAATAGACTATCCTTCAGAAAGGAGTGACTCACAGTTTGCACCTTCCCTACCACAGCCTGAACCTTCTGGATTGTCTCATTTAGCAGCCAAAATTAACTCTCCATGACTCCACAAAACCACCATGGTATCTCAAGTAAAGTCACACAGTTGTGTGAGAATACTCATAAGGACCCTTTCCATGCTGTAAAGAGCAACCATAACATTTTTCAAAGAAACATCCCTGGATACAGTGCCTGGCATCCCCAGCACAGAACCGCTAGATGGTAAAGTCACAGGAGCCGGATATGACAAATCTATCTGAGGCACAAAAGAATTAAAAGTTCCTCAGGATGGTGGGGTAGACGCTATTGGTGAAGTGTCTCCTCCAAAATGAGGACACTTCCTGGGACCAAGCAGAACTGGTAACATTTGGCTGGGGTAGGGTTACGAACCCCAGAAATAAGAGACACCTCAGAGGAGGACACTCCACCTCCCTGTTGATTAACTGATGACTCAAGTGTAGCAGTACTCACAACATGCTGATCCATAGGGTCAAAAGTCACCTTCGGAGTAACAGGCCGTTTACTCTTGGCCTTCTCCTTACCCATTTATGAACCAGGAGAGTAGAGAAATTGACCTCAGATGTTCTCAGGTGCTCCAAAGGGGCTCTTAAGGGGTGGCACATGGCTCTTAGGTCATATCCCTTTGAGCACATACATGCCTGTGGCCATGAAACATGATACACACTGAGCTTTATCCCCCAAAGCAAGGAGGGAGGAGGAACTGTAATCCCGTCATGTGCAGATGGTAAGGGGATCTCTGCTATCGCATCACCCAATGCTAGCAGCCAGTCCAAAGAATGCTTCCTCTCTAGGGTTCTTTCATGAGTGACAGCTCAACATAGATAAGAGATTCTGAATACCTTTCCAGGCAGTCATCCTGTTGGGGGGCAGCCATGCTTCTTGACCCTGTTCATCTCAGATCTATGCATAGTTCATTAAGCTAGTTAGGGTAATAAAAAAAAGAAATTACATTGAATTATTCTAAGGGATTCTTCTGAGTTTAAGTCACATTATACTGTTTATGTGCTCTCCTTGGAGTCTGCTTTGTCAATAGGATACTGGCTTTTGGAGTCAGGGGAAGGAGATCTTCTATGAAGTAGTCTTTCCCAGAAACCTGACATGCTCAGTCTCCAACTACTGGTAGAAGGAGATAATACACATATCTGGACTGGACTGGAAGGACTCAAGGAAAGACAATTAGCAGGTAAGGCCTAATTTCACTATTTATATATGTAGGATGGCATACATGTATATATAATTTCAGAAAACTACTATACCCACAAAGATCTATACCACACAGAGATTTCAAATGGATGTGCCTTGGGCATGGCATGAACAGGTCAAAAATCTACTTGTATTCCTCATTTCTCAAAGTGAATATACACATAGACCTAAAAATTTCCATGTGGACTTTTATGCCCACCCCAAGGTATGCATAAGCAGCAGCTGGAAGGGAAAGATAAATAAGATGTCAGAACCCTGCTCCCCGCACATCCCCAGCAATTAAAGTGGTATTCCTCTTCCCCCTGAACTCTCTCAACAACTGAAGTAGTCTTTCCCACCCTCTCTATACCTCCCAACAAAGGCATATGCCTTGATTTGAAACTCCCACCCCTCCAGGTCTTAGGTCTCCCTGGTATCTAGAGGGGCAGGATTAATCCCCAGTTTCTCCTGTCATGTTGACCACTGGGTTCCAGATGGTGCCAGTTGACCTCTAACAGTAGTCACAAAGTATTACCACCAGGAGTCAACCTGCCAATTAAGGGCAAAATCCCTCTGCACTAACTTAACCTGATTGTTTATTTCTGCCTCATCCTTCTTACCTGAACTCAAACATTTTATCTTAGCTACAAAAAATGATGTAAAGTCCTCACATGCATATTCTAGTCCTTGCAACCCACACCTATAACAGTCCTCTCCAGACAATCCTGCTACGTGTCTAAACAGGTCCCAAGATTTATTTTCTGCCTTCTGCAAATATCTATTGATATACTCCTTTTAGCTCCCCTCACTTGCAGAAAGTGCTACATTTGCAAACATTTGCAGTGAGTCCTATCACACGCTTGCCTAAATTTTCACCACTGAAGTATTGTGCATTATTGATTGATTATTCATGGGACTCCAGTTAACTACTAAATACAAATGGTGTCAACCAATCTCAGTGTGTTAAACCCTCCCACATTTGTATATTTTTTGGTATGTTTAAAGTCACTTAAGCTTCAAACTGTTCACAGACATGCAACTGCCCAAAAATGTAAATATCACAAATAACACAAAGGAGGAAATAAGTCTTGAGTTTATTTGTTATTGCATTGTTCATGCCTTTGAAGACAGGAGAGAGATGAGAATGCCGGTGAGTTTAAATGGGATAGTAACCTTTCCTAAAAAGCAACCTTATTTCTCTCAAATATTAGATAAGAAAGGCTCTTTGCAGATATTCAAAATGTATATGGAAGCATTCGTTCTAAGCCATGGGAATTCCCATTGATCCACTGGTTTACAAGGCCATTACATTTTACTACATCTCTTCAGTCTCTTCCTGAAGGTGTTCAGATTGATTGGCGTCTCAATGTGTTAATGCATTTCTGTGTGTTTTGCCTGACTTCAAGTGTGCAATACCCTTGATCTTACAGATATCTACATTTGTTTTCACTTTCCTCCTTTTTTCTGAAATCAATCCTACAAAATCTTAGCATTATCATACGAACCATGGATGTCATATAGAGTGATCACAACTTAAAAACAATTAGCAATTATAAGCAAAGCAAATATTTTCGAAAAATACATCAAAGAAAGAAAATATTCAACTAGACCAAGTCTAGGTAGACAATGTACTAAAACACATATACTACACGGGTCATTAACACTCTCTATTTATCTCATGTTAATAGCCCATTTTAATGACATGCCAATCACTACAGCATTTATTTTCCTGTGTTACATTTAGCAAATTAATATGGGGGGGGGGTGGGGTGGAGGGGTTTTAACTCTCTATCCAACAATAAGGGGACTGCATTGCTCCTCTGTTCCCATCGCTCCCTGTCTGAAAATGTCAGCTTTGGTAGACATAACAGAGTATTTATATTTTTCTCATGGGTATCTGAGTGGCCCACCTATGCATTCATATTTATGAAGGCAAACACAAATGAAAAAAAAAAGTGCTCTGTAAAATCGGATTATGTTTCATGCATGTATCATTCAGGAACAGAGAACCATAGGAGAGCGGAGAGCATGTTTCAGGTTTAAATTGTGAAATCTACCCATTCAGCTTTCCCATTCCTGCTGCATCTCAATCCAATGTCCACGGAAAAAGCATGAGTATGTCTACAGTGTGATGAATGACTCTTTGGAAGAGAGCAGGAGCCAAACCGTAATGGTGGCTGTGACCTTAGTGACATTCTTGTCCCTGAAGCCTAGGAGTCCATATGGAGAACAGCAGCCTGCAAGCCATGTGCGGTATGATACTTATGGCCCTTCATTTCACAGCGTTTAAGTGTCCGTGATTGCAGGCTGGAACAGGTGGTTTTTCAGTGCAGTAGATTCTGCTCCCAGAATTTTTTTAAATACTTAGGGGCATGTTTACTAAACCGTCTTATTGTGCGCCCAGCGACGTTATCAGGCGATAAGGTACCTTATCACGCGATAATGGCGCTTTATCGGGCGCAAAGGTACCTTAGCGCGTGATAACGTATGCAGCCGCGCAAATGAGCGCTGCGGGTGGAGATAGGCTCCCGGAGGGCGGAGGAAGGCTCCCCAGGGGCGGAGAGTGGGAGGGGAGAGGCTCCCTGCACACTAATGCAGTGGAATCCGGGGCTGAAACTAACGCCAGTGAAACCCTGGCGTTAGAGCATATTTAAAGGGAAAAGAAACCATTTCCGTCAGCAATGTACAGAAAAACCAGGGAAACCCACAAAAAGTGATAAGTGCGATACATGTGCAAGGAACAAAAGGGCAAATAAACAGTGAAAAGGACCCGAACAAAATGGAAAAAAAAAAACATAACCAAGCTGGGCAATAGTGATATTGATGGGAAACATCAAAAAAACACTCCTTCCAAGATTTATTTTATTTATTTATTTATTTATTTGCTTTTCTTATATACCGCGCTATTAAGATCAGTGCGGTTTACATTACAACTGAACAATGCAACAATGTTTTTTACATAACACAATGTGCTTACATAGAACAAGGGTACAGTCATAACGGGAGAATAACGGGGGAAACTATTTACAAGATATATACACATAAAATTTACATAGAGTTAAATACAACTGATATTTGGTTATAGCTAGATCGGATGGGGGACAGGATACAGCCATAGGGAGAGGGCGGCTAACCGTTTTCGTGTTGGGTTAGTGCGTTGGGATAATTAGAGCAGGGGGTGGATGCCTGTGACTTATGTTTTTCAGGACTGGTTTCGGGATAGTAGATTTGAAATAGATGGTGTTTTATTTCTTTTCTGAATGTGGTGAGGCTTGGTATGGATCGAATCCAGGTGGGAAGTTCATTCCAGGTTGTCGGAGCATAAATCGAGAAAGCTCTATTAGTAGTTGTCTTTGTGCACCTTGTGGTAAATTTGGGTACTATTAACATGTTGAGTAGTGCAGGCCGTCTTATTCTATTTTCAGGAATATTGTTAATCATGTTGCTGATAGGTGTAGGAGACTGGTTGTTCAGTGCCTTGAAAGTCATGACTAGTACCTTGTATTGGATTCGGGCTTGTAGTGGTAGCCAGTGTAACTCTTTCATCACTGGTGTTATATGTTCCATTTTTGATACACCTGTTAAGACCCTAGCAGCTGAGTTCATGGCCAGCCGAAGCGGGTTGAGGGTTGCCTGTGGGAGACCATGAAGGATGATGTTTGCGAAATCAAGATGTGGGATTACTAGGGCCTGAAATATCGTTCGGTAGTCAGAGAAATCTAGCAGAGGGCGGAGGTGGCGGAGGGTTCGTATCTTGTGGTAAACTGATCTTGTAACGGCCTTTACATGGGTTGTCATGTCCAGACGCCGATCTAGAGTAATTCCTAGATATCGGATTGTGTCTCTTGTTTTGAGTTCAGCATTTTTAACTTGCAGGTAAGGAGGTGTAACGAACTTCTGGTTCCTAGTGACAAAGAGGACATCAGTCTTGTTATGATTGATCCTCAGGTTTTGAGTGAGGAGCCATTCAGCAACTGCATCAAAGCATCTGATGATAGGGGAGAAATCGGGCTGCTCAATAGTAAATGGAATGTATAGTAGTATGTCGTCAGCATACACCAGGCATTCTACATTTAGGGAGCGGATCAGAGAGCAGATAGGCTGCATATAAATGTTAAATAGTAAGGCAGACAGGGATGATCCCTGGGGTACTCCCTGCTTCTGTAGAAAAGGTTCAGAAGAGGTGCTGCCTGTTTTTACTTGCTGCCATCTATTGGTTAAGTATGATTCACACCATTGTAGCGCAGTATCCTGTAGCCCTTTTTCCTGGAGACGCTGTAATAGTATCTTATGGTTCACAGAATCGAAGGCGGCAGCAATGTCGAGGAAGATAAGGATGAAGCCTTGGTGTATATTATTAATTCCTGTGATTAATTTGTCGAAAAGGGTAGTTAAGATGGTGTCTACCCCATGCGATTCTCTGAAGCCATGTTGAGCTGGGTCGAGAGGTGACTCAATGTCGACGTGTTGCTGGATCTGTCGCTGGACTATTTTCTCGATGATCTTGGCCAGCAGGGGGATACTCGATATAGGTCTATAGGATTCGACTTTGGATGTATCAAGGCGACTATTTTTTAGTAGGGGCCTGATTGATGTGTGTTTTAAACTTTGTGGGAAGATGCCCCTTAGTAGAGATTGGTTGGCAGAGGAGTAAGACGCCGAAGTGGAGTGTGTGACCGGCTCCTGCGTTGGTCTTCCAATGGGGAAGAAAAGGAAACAGCGTTCTCAAAACCCCCCTGAGGCTTCGACTCCGTCGGAGAAACTGGTGCAGTCTTCAATTGCTGTGTTTTGCACTCCCTCGGCGAGCATGGCTTCAGCGGATCTTCTGAATGGGTCAGAGGATCTGATCACAGAAGGGGTGGATTTGAGCCCCGCACAAGCACTGCCGGTTCAGCCGGATGTCCGATTACGGGAGGGGAAGCTTGGTGATTCGCCTCTATTTCAGGAGGTGTTCTCAGCTACCGGCGGTCCTTCTGTAAGGAGTGGAGCGATGGTGTTTGATGCTAGTGAGGTTCAGGGGGGTCAAGTGGAGGCTCCCCCCCCCCCCCACAATGGTATGAAACATCTCACCCTTGCAGTGTCTGGCTCCTCGGCCCCTAGGCTTCCGGGTAAAGTGGAGAAACCGGCGCGGGTAACCTTGGATAGCTTGTGGGAAGCTATCTCTGACCTACAGCAGTCCCTACTTCCATTTCTCGGGTTTTTCTCACAGGAGTTGCAGGATATTAAAGGTCAGTGTTCTTCTACAGAATCGGAGGTAAATGCTCATTCTGCAAGGCTTTCTTCGCTGGAGGCTAAGATGGAGGGCCAGGAGGCCCACAGGACTGTCTATGAGCAGGATCGTTCAATTCAAGCTAGAAAGATAAAGTTTCTGGATAATCAACTATGCAGGAATAATTTTCGGTTTTTGAACTTCCCTCGCTCTCCATTGATAGCTGCTATGGACCTGGTCTGCAAGTACTTTGTTGAAGTTCTTCAACTCCCAGCTGAATTGTTACCACCGGTGGTGAGAGTTCAATGAGTATCTTTTCCTATGGGGACTGGGACACAGCGAATGCCTGTGGCAGACTCTGGATCACCACAGTTAGATTTAACTTAGTTTTTGGATAGCTCTCTAGAGGTGGTGACCAGTAGGGCGACATTATTGGTAAACTTTGCCTTTGAATTTGATAGAAATGCTGTACTTCGTCTGTTTTTTCGAAGGATTACTATGTCTCAGTTTATGGGTTCAAAAATATTAATTTTCCCTGATTTAGCTAGTGATACGCAAAAAAGGCGGAAGGCTTTTCTGGCTATGCGTCAGAGAGCGGCCGCCTTGGGAGCGCATTTTAAGTTAAGATATCCTTGCAAGTGTATGGTGAATTTTCAAGATAAACAGTATATTTTCTTTGAGTCCAAACAACTGTTGCAATTTATTGTTAGTAGGGAAGAGGCTGTGGGTGGGGTAACTCCCATATCAGCTGTCGTGTAACAATATCTTTGCTCCTATGATATTTACTTATTGTGGTTAAACTGTTTATATTTCTTGTTTCTTGGATCTATATTAGGGGGCAACGTATTGTGGTCTATTCCAGTTGATTTGTTTTTTCCTTTCTTTCTATATATGGGTTTACTGTATATTTCCTTTTGTATTGCCGATTCTTATTCAGATGGTTATTCTCTGGATTGTATTGAAAACTATAATAAAATAATAAATTATAAAAAAATAACACTCCCAAGAAAGCTCCAAAAAAAAAAGATATGAATTTTGGAAGGGTCTATGCTCCGTCCTCATACAAGGTGAATGAGCCCACAGTGAAATTGCGCTGATAAGGGTTTTCCCACTCCATTGGACAGGTTTCCTATGTTCCACATGTTCCGCAACAGCAGGGCGGGCATGTCGGAATGGGCAACTGGACAGATGCTGGAAAAGGGGACACAGAGGGCTGCAGGCGGCACATGCTGTGGTGCAGCTGGGCCACAGTGCGGACTAGGGTGATGCCTAGGTGGCCCATAGGAATTCTAAAACAGTAGAGCAGCCAGACAGCAACTGATGAGAGCCCAACATGGGCACGAGTGTGCTTCCCACAGCGTCACAGGGGATAGCACCCAGCAGGTACCCCCAAGGGCACAGAACATTGTCAGGCAGTGCTGGGGGGAAGCGTGGATAGCTATGCAGGCACCCCTACCCCAGAACCTGCACCATAGGCAGCCACCTACCTGCACACTGGATGGCCTGAGACTGCGCACCACCAGCACCAACAGCAGACGGGCATGTCAGCATGGTGGCAGAGGCATACTGGTGGTGGAGGGGGCAGTGGCAGCTGCCCAGAGCAGACCATGGCCTAGCCCTGTGTAGGTGGGTGCCATGCACTACAACAGACAGGCCCAGTCTGACGAATAGTCATGGTATCCCCAGGGAACACACTATCTCTGCGGCAACACAGTGATGCAGTGCACACAGCCAGTGTGTTCAGAAGCAGAAGGTCACGGGTTCAAGTCCCAGTTGTGGTTCCTGCCAACCCAGTCCCCACATTTTACCCACTACTAAAACATGCTAATACAGACAGAACCTTTATTGCAGATGAAGTAAACATGCCCAAAACACCTACATTTTACCCTACAGAGCACAGAAACCATAAACATGCGCATTACCTAGAGCAGAGTCTCCCAAATGCAGTCCTGGAGGGCCAAACACCATTCAGGTTCCATGCTGCCTCTAATAAAGATGGCTGTGCTGCATTTCTATGGGCTGCCCCCATGGTATGCAGATGTATCTCATGCATATTCATTAAGGACAGCATGAAAACCCGAACAATGTTCAGCCCACCAGGACTGGAGTTGGGCACCTCTGCCCTAAAGCAGCGGCCAACAGGGGCAGACACACCCGCACCCACAGGCTCCATTATCCAATGCCTCCTGGAGAGGCAGGATGTTGGGCCCTGCGTGCATCTCCCAATACTAGCACTTGCATATCTTAGCAATGCCACCCTAAACCTGGGAATATGGTACACAGCTATCAAATGTTTGCTACGATTACTGGTGTTTACCACCCTGGGGAGTGACCCAACAGTATTGCGTACCATAGCCATGCCTGCACTGTGCCCAGGACTGGTGCCATGGCCAGGGCTGCCAAACACCTCTATAGTTGCACAGTGCTGGCATAGGTGTGGGGAGTGTGCGTCTGTCTATCCAGTGTGTGGTGGTTGCTAACACCTTCCTCAGCTCACACTGCTAGCACTGTTGCCAGTATTGGCCTGCCAATGTGCATAATGAGGAGCAAGGTACCGTGGCTATAGCCTGGACAGGGTGGCCTGGCCTGTATGCATCAGCACAGGGCATAGGGCAATGGCTCGGACATTGTAGTGCCCAGACACAACCTGCACTGACAGGGTGGCCACAGCATGTCCTCCTGGGATGTCACTCTCACCCTGACTGAGCAGTGACTATGGCATGGCTAGGCTCCCCCATAGTGCTATACTGTAATTTTTTCCCCCAGTGAAATCTATTGGTTTATTGTTTATTGTTTATGTCACATTTGTTATACTGCCCCCCATAACATCGGGGCGGTTTACAAAAACAAAATCAATAGCAATTATAGAAGAAGAAAAGAAGGAATTACAATAAATGATAGAGCAGGAAGAGAGTAAGAATAGAAGAGTCGAGAAAATAGAGTAATTGGAGCAAAATAATTAAAACTCAGGGGGGAAAGACTAGGGAAAACAGATGAGTTTTAAGGAGGGAGCGGAATTTAGAGTACGATTCTTCTGTACGGAGGGCAGTGGGAAGGGAGTTCCAGAGAGATGGGGCTAAGTAGAAAAATGCTGCTTTCCTGGTAGATTGCAAGTGAGCTTTGGAGGGTGCTGGGAGGTGAAGGCGATTGATGTGAATGGACCGAAGACTGCGTGAGGGAGTATGATAAGTAAGCAGGTCTGAGAGGTAGGTAGGTGTAGACAGATAAATGGCTCTATGGGTTAAAGTGAGAACCTTGAAGGATATCCGGAAATCAATCGGCATCCAGTGTAGATGGTGTAATAAAGGGGTGACATGATCACGGGGGGAAGTATGTAAGATCATACGAGCGGCGGTATTCTGAATTAATTGCAAGCGGCGTTTTTGATACTGGGGGAGACCGGCAAAAATAATGTTGCAGAAGTCTAATCTGGTGATGATCAGGGAGAGAAGGAGGGTGGTGATAGCTGGAGTGGACAAGAAGGGACAAATAGCACGGATTTGCCGAAGGCGCAGAAAGGAGCACCTGGAGACGTGAGAAATGTGATTGTGAAAACTGAGGGCACTATCAAGAAAAACTCCAAGATAACGGAGTTGGGAGACTACAGCAATGCTAGCGCCTGAAAGAGACGGAGCAAGTGAAGGAATGGGGGAGGTGTGCGGGAACCAAATGGCAGCAGTCTTGGTGACATTAAGTACTAGACAGTTAGAAGAGAGCCAAGAAGAAATAGTGGCCAGACAATCATTCAAAGGGGATATGTCAGGATGAGAAGGTGAAGTGTGATGCAGAAGAAAGATATCATCAGCGTAAAAGTAGCTAGAAATCCCAGGTTCTCTTCTCTTGGGCTTAATCACTGACTTATCTGCTTGGTGGGTGTGCTCACATCCCAGATTTTGTGTGCACACATCTTCTCTAGGATCATGCACTGTGAACTAGCTAGTAGACTGTCTGCAGTTATATGTGTGTATGGCTGGAACACCTTGCAGGGTGCAGCAGCTGGTGATTCACTGTGCTTGCTGCTGGAGAGTGGTGGTGTGGCGGCAACTGAGCATTTCCAGGCCTACTATCTTCCTGCCATTGCCTTAGAGATGTGTACAGTTCTGCATTGGCTGCCCTGTAGGGTGTCTGTTCCACAGCATGACTGGGGTTGAGGGCCCCCCTCTCCTGCCACCATTGCAGGGAGGTAGAATGTGGATCTGTTGGTGTGGGAATCCTGTCTCCCACAGAGAGTGGGTTGGGTGGTGGTACATAATCTGCCTATGGGTCCAAACACCCCCCGCCACTTACATCATGTTACCATGGCAACAAGACAGAATATGCACTATTTTGGGTACACCATAGCCCATAAGGGCCAGATCTGATTGACAATTTCAAGTAGACACTAATGTATCCTAGGTGTGTTTGCAGGAACTACCTATCACACACACTAGCACTGATGGGCACCTGCGATATAGCCTATTTCAGCTGTTGAAGGTGCTGTGAACCTGGTGCTGACCGCCCCACCTCACCCTCAGGGTGAGCACCAGACCCACACAATGTGATGGTCTGTAGCTAGTCTGTGCCACTAACACACACCGTCGGCACCCCCTACCAGGCTGAGGTGCTGTGGGGTGCATGCCCCATCTTGTGATCATCTGTAGACTGCTAATATGCATGTGCTGTGCATAATGGGTATGAGCGGGTTGCCCCTATCCTGGTAGCCACAGCAGACTGTGTGTGGTGACGTGCAGCCCTTCTGTAGCCAGCCAGGGGTTTGCTAGCAGCTGTAGCCCACTGGATACTTCACTGCCTGTGGAGTCAGAGGTCATGGGTTCTAGCCCACAGTGGGGTTATTTGATAGGGCTGTCCAAGGCATTGTCTGTTTTTAAAGTACATTAGTGCTGCCAGCAAAAACACCCTCAGAGTACTATAACCTTAAGGTGCCCTATAGGGGCCATTGTAGGGTGCCATGGTGGACAGTGCACTTTTATAATGTGCCCTCTGGGCTGCCTTATAGGGTGCCTTATGCAGGACCTTAGGTTACGCCACTGTGAGGGTGTGTTTGCTGGCAGTACTAATTAAAATAAAACTACAATGCCTCAAAAAGCACTACTTAAACATAAAGGGAGATGCCTCAGCCAGCTTTGTTCATTAGGCATACTGGGGGCTTGAACTCATGTCCCCAATACCATCAGTCCATGTATTAACCATTGTGCTACACCTCTGCTTCTATGTTTAGATGTCAGCGCACCTACTTAAGATTACCGCGCGTTAACGTGCTTAGCGGCGTCTCGCCCGATAATGTGCGCAGCGCACGTTATCATGTGATAATCCCGTTTTGCTACGTTAAGACCGAAATGCCCACTCCTTTTATGGCAGCCTGCACACTATCGCCGGGCGCACATTAAGACTGCTTAGTAAACATACCCCTTAGTGTGGCAAGCGAGTACTTTAATAGCTCTAGCAACATTTCTGTGATTTTAAATTGAGTTTTCGCATGAAAAAGGGCAGAATAAACAGTGAGTGAAAAAAAATTAGTTATTATGAATTCCTCTTGATAATGTTTCAGAATGAGGAGATTGGAACATTGTAATATCAGAGAATTTGTAAGACCAGCTAGGTTTCTTTTGCTATCGGAGAGAACAGTAGACGATGTAGGTCACTTTATCTGTGGACAATGCCAGATCTGAACAGTAGAGTGTCGCTAGAACATAATGTATTTCAACACAAGAGTCCAATGTATAAGTTGCAGTGGCATGCAATGTGTAGATTGATATTTGTTGTTTATGCTGTGAGATGCCCTTGCAATTTGCTCTATATTGGCCAAACCACTAGAGAATTAAGGGTAGGTATGTTAGAGCATAAAAGTCACCTTAACTGTAAAACTCTAGAGGCTCCTATGGTATAACACTGTCTGTCCTTTGATCATACTTTCAAAGAGTTTCGGGTGTTTGGTCTAGATTATGTCCCCCCTAATTCCTGTGGTAAAAGTTAAATCCGTTGAGATCAAAACTGGACTTTTACCTTAAATACCGCTAATCCTGAAGGTCTTAATGCAGCCATAGAGTGGCATTTATGTTGAGGATGTTGTGGGTATGTTTTAAACCCATGATATCTTTAGATTGAGTTTAAGAAGTTGATTATTGATCTTGTTGCTATGTAGTCGCTAAGTGGGAGTTGTTTCTTTTTGACAGCTAGGGGAGAGTGTGATTCCGATAGTGTAATGGCACTCCAGATACTGTGTAGTTTTTGCAGCTAGGTGTGCATTGTTAGTAGCTGAATTAGATATATGGTATAGCATTTTGAGTTAGGACTTGTCTTTGGGTTTGGCTTACAAATATTATTAAGAACTGTCAGCATTTTGGTACGCTGTTTAAGGTGTGGGATCCCTATGGTAATATATTTCATATTTAGAGGCCAGTTAATTCTCACTATAGGTGTAATGCATTATATATGCTAAATTGATCTTCGATCTGCTTAAAGCATCATGTTAATATTGTGTTTCAATATTGATTAAAGATAAAATTTGTTTAAATAGCACATTCTTGTGGTAAAGGAAGTCCTGTTGGGTTTTATTATTTTACCAATGCAATAATGCATTGACTCCAATAGATCTGTGAGCTGGTGAATAAAGATTTCTTTTGGTTTGATCCAAGCTGAGGTGATTTTTACTGTGAGTATGAATGGTCTGTTTGCTAGTATGTATATAGCAGTATTTGTTGTATTTTCCAGAAAAAAGAAGACTACTCCTACTGAGATATCTGCCAAGGAACCCATTCTGGATGCTAATATACCAGTGATTAAGCGGACATGTCAGCCTCAATCCAAAAGTTAAAACTGTTCTGATAAAAGAGACAGCATCTCAACAGCTCAGAAGGATATTGTGAAGCTCAAAGGTCAAGAGGAAGAAACAGATGCAAATTGGAGAACTGCTTGACAAAACAACTTGCTTTTATTAATACATAAAGTCTTCGGAAAAAAAATGCAGCTGAACTTCAAGTTAAACAGAAAGATGTAGGAATAAGCAAAGTAGATCATGCACAATTTCATTTGTTATTTCATTTCATTTGCCATTTTTTGTTTTGTTCTTTTCATTTCTCAAGTTATAATATGTATGCCAGTTCCATTTAAGGTGATGGGGAAAGTAATGCATCTTATTTTTGATACTTAACAATGGAGCTTTCAATCCAAGGTTTACATATCTTGTAGGTAAGCATCTTCAGCAAAGATCAGCAACAGCCCAAAACAGAAATAGCATAGCAAAGAGTGATAGGAATATCCCGGAGCACAATGAGAAGAGCAAAGTAGCTGTTCCATGATATCAATACCTAAAGGCAACAAAGCATAGTGATAAGAACAGCCCAAAACACCAGAAGAGTAGAAGAGTACATTCAATAACAGTGGCATAAAAATCTCATGGCACCGTGAAAAGGCAGAACATCAGAAGCAGGGGCAACTATGGTTGGTGCTCTAAAAGGTATTATGATCTTCAAAGTCTCTGTTTTCTCCAGGAACAATACAGCTTCTAAAAGTCTTCTTATGCACTAAAAAAAATATTAGATAACCGATCAGCAAACACAATCTTGTGTTAAATGATATAAAGGGAAATATTTAGTGGCTATATTTATGCATATTTTAGTCAATTCCTCTGTAGAAACTGGACTAGCAGCAGCAACAGAGACTAGAGCAAAGAGTGAGTCCGTCTTCCTCATGTATTCCATTCCTATGATTCCCAAAGCATATGTTTGGCACTGGTCAATAGTAGCTCTTTGGTGACATGAAAGGCTGCTTTCCTATCTTCCTTTTAAATATAAGTCTTTTGCTGTGATCTTTTGGCCAGTGCCAGAGTAAGTAGAAACTTGCCATTGAATTATTTTGGGACAACGTGTCTATAGAGATATTTCTTCTGCTCCTCTCAAATGAGCTAATTTCCAAACAAAACTCTGACTCTAAGCAAACTCTTTTGGGATTTCATTGCCTCTGCCCAAATAAATTGGGGTTTTCATACCAATGCTGTTCCTGATTTGCCCCTCTCTTGATACATTGGCATATTCTTGCCAATGTTGGTAATGCTTTGGCCCCTTCCCAGAGTTTGGGATCTCTTGTCAATGATAATGTTGCTTTACTTGTCTCCTGATGACATAAGATTCAGCCAAATGCTGAAAGTCGCTGCTGTTACAAATAGACCATTTCCAGTGGGCTACAGTTAGGTACCTGTTAGCCCACTTCTGCAGACAACTTCCATACCCCTGAAGAAGGCCTTAGCCAAAACGTGTCCGTATAGGGTATAACTAATAAAGTTCCTAATCCACCTTGCTCTTGGTTGTGCTGTCTAGTTTGCTGCAAGAGTGCATGCTATCCTTTGGATTTTTTTCTGCATCAGTCAAAGCCAACTTCAAAATGAAAGCCCTCTAGTGGGAGTCTTGTAGTACTATGAATAGGGGGTCAGGCTGCCAAATAGGGTTGTGACTGTTGCTATGAAGATACCTATGTTTGTTCCCAAACTGATGGCAGGCTTTTATCTATTCTCTCCATGTGCAATGAACCAGCTTCAGATGTAGGCATGAGGGACCAGAAGTAGCCACTACATTGCTTATAGCCAAGACCTTGATCTTCTATTATATTCTCATTGTCATTTTTTATGGGTTATTTTTGAAATTATTTCTATTTCTTAGCACTTTATCGGTTTTCAGGATATTGGTTCTCATAGTTTTCATTCCTCTTTTGGAATAGAATATAATTTCTAGTTCATTTTCTTTGCTGCTGCTGGTTGGAAGGATTTTCTTGTGTTGCAACTTGGAGGTGCAACAGGATAGCTTTAGCAGTGCAGCAGAGATCCAACCCATTCTCCAGTAAAGGTTTAGCAGCCTAGGTAGGTTTTTCCAATATTCTTTGTTTTGGTATGGTCCTTGATTTTAAAGAATATAAGCTTCCTCTCAGTTCTTGAATAATAATTTTTAGTGCTTTATTTTGTAATTTTATTTAGGGATGCATTGTGATTTCATAGCCTTTAGTCCTGATATGTTAACAGATAGGGTCTCCTGCTGTCATCGCCATGTGTGCAGAAATAGCAACTAAGGAATAGCTGTTTATCAGACCGATACATTATCACTGAAACATTACAAGGCTTTCTTGATTATAATTCAGGAATTCATTTTTATGGACCACCCTATTATACAGATATATATTTTAGCTTAATATTAATGTAATATCAGCACCCATCCCCAGGGGGCAGAGTTTCAAAGTATGCATGCAGTTTATATAATACATGCGTAGAGTAGTCATGAACATTTGCACCTTTTTCAGAGCAAGTGTAAATTTGTGCATGGACATTTATGTGCTATTGGGGCTGGTGTGGAGGCTTCTTTTATAAATGCACATAGGTATCTATGTTGTCTTTATAAAATAGGCTTTGTACCATTAAACCATAATCTCTATATGTTCTGTAATTTTGCTCTTTATAATAGTTTTTACCATTACGCCTGGTACTAACATCAGGATCACCAGTCTGTAGTTTCCCAGATCACCCCTGGAGCTCTTTTAAAAATGTGGCATTACATTGAGCACCCTTCCGTTTTTATGTACTGTAGATAATTTTAATGTTATGTTATAAATTACTAATACTGCATTTGCAATTTTATTTCTTTATTTCTTTCAGTACTCTGTATTGTGTACCATTCAGTTTATGCAATTTGGTACTCTTTAATTAGCCAGTTTGCCCTCCTACATCTTTCAGTTTCACTGAGATTTGCTTCAGTTCCTCTAAATCATCACCTTTAAATACCATTTCTGACATGAGTATCTTCCTTACATCTCTAATTTAAAATCTGGTATACTACCTAGTTAGTTCCCTATCCAGAAGGGGGATCAGCTAGGGGACGCTGTGTATTCTGTGCAGCATCACCTACTGTGAAGACACAGACATATCATGTTAGCCACAACCTGCCTATCATATACTGGATGGGGGGGGGGGGGAGGAGGGGTTTAGGGTATGACATATCACAAACACAAGGTTTATCACCTCAGAGCTGGGCCACCTAGTCAGATGGGCTATGAAGTCACTTAGTGCTATGCTCCCCTCTGTGCCAGGGTGGCTAACATCACAACATGATAACTTACAATACATACAGACCCAGAGATGGCTAT
This sequence comes from Ichthyophis bannanicus, assembly GCA_033557465.1. Lineage (NCBI taxonomy): Eukaryota > Metazoa > Chordata > Amphibia > Gymnophiona > Ichthyophiidae > Ichthyophis > Ichthyophis bannanicus. The sequence goes on along the minus strand of CM066031.1, from coordinate 1,235,999,981 downwards.
ACCATTGTCATAAATATATCATACCCCACAGCAGACCCAGGCTGTGAGCAGGACATGAACCACAAACCAACAGGTGACAGGGAGTGTTCCCCAACACCCATGACACACCAGATGGCCAAGATGTGTAAACGGGGTGCTGGTCATGAATGTCCACAGTCTTGGCAAAGGCAAAATATTATTATGACTTGCAAAGGAGTGTGGGGGTTGTAGTTCATTCATACCAGAATCAGCCGTTCACAAAATAATGAGTTGTGATGCTCGAGTGTAAGCAAAGAAAAACAGATTTTATTCATGGGGTTAATTCTCCCACACAGATTTACTTGGTAACACAAAAGGACACTTGCTTCAAGTATTGTACTCAGGAAAAACAAAACATGTTATAAGGTAACTGAACTTCTTAAGCAATAAATCAATAAAGACCTTGATGGGAAACAGAAAAGGTCTTTTTGATGGCTCCTGCTAATGACCTTCTTAGCAGTGCTCCAAAAAGGCAAAAGCAAACCCAAAAGTAGAAAAAAACCTGTTCTTTATCAAGGATAACTTTCTTCTATTCATACACACAAGGAAGAAGTTACCTTCTAGAGCTCACGTGCACTTGTGCCTGGCTCAATTACAAATAATTAGCCAGCTGTAAACCCCTTTGCTGGTTCACTCTCTCTACGTGGCTCAATCCTACCCTAAATCTTTCTTGCAGAGACTTTTCTGGGTAGATAAAAGAACAAGTTATAGTTCCTTTTGGTGGTTGTTGTATTAGTGAGAAACTACTTTAAAACAGCAGTCTAGACAGAGAGCAATCCATGTATTCCAACTGATCATTTGATAAATCTCCTTCTTCCTCAAATATCATGGAATCAATATCATGGCCTGGCTCAGAGGAATTCCTTAATTGATCACTCTCAGGAAAATAATTGTTTCCCTGCTGTCTTCCAGATGAAGAACTAGGGCATAGATCAAAGTTCATACCTGAGCTTCCCTTGCTGTTAGGTTTCCTCTCCTGGTATCCTGGCCAGTAAGTAGTCCAGCTTTTATGTTCAGCCTTCCAATCAAGATCCCTGGACACTGGGTCTCTCTTCACATACCTTCTTGCACCGGTCTTAGGGCCCCTTCCAAATGCAGCCGTCTCCCTCAAAGGTGCCGTTTGGGAGTTCCTGGCTCTATAACCCCAATCCTCTGGCTTCCTCCAGTCTAATGGATTATGCTTGCCTCTGGAATCACTCCTAACACACGTACTGCTGTGGGCTCCTTCTTTAGACCTCCAAGATGTCTTTCTGTTCTTCCTTCCACGTTGCTTCGGCTGTTGTAGTTCTCTCTCTTCTTTCTCCAATGGCTTCTGTTTCTGGATCTGCAGCTTCTGCTTCTCCCTGTGCTCACCGTTCTCCCTATTCTGTCTCTGTGTAGAATATCTTTTACTTTTAAAGTGCTTAGAGGGACACTCCACCCTAGCACAGCCCAGGTGTGCTGAATCAAGCCCTGCCCTTGGAGATGAGTGATTGGGGATTACCTCATAGCTCTCCTGATTGAACACACGTTTCCCCACTTCAGCCCTTCTAGAGGCTGTTTGAAACCTGGTGCATTCTGGGACTGGTAGTCTTTTATGAAAACATTCTGTTTTAGTATTTCTACCAACAAAGACAGGTTGCTTGTTCAGAGCCAATTCACCTCTTTTATAGCTTCCTCCTGAACTATGATAAGCTTCCTTATCACAGATGCTATCCCCATGCATATGTGAGTGAACACCCTAGCTATGTCCACAAAGAGGTGTGGAAAGAGATGAGTGCATGACAAGCACAAAATGTCACCGTGCCCTGTTGTACAGAGATACTTCCCACAGCAGCCATGTCCTAGAAGAGCTGAGTATGCAGTGCTGATATGTTTGCATAGGCATGAACTCACAGACAACAGGCACTGCACCTACACCCTATTCACGGTCACAGTCGAACAAAAGTGTAGTCGCAGTGAGGCTGACACATGTCATATAACAGACCCCAGGATTTGCTAACACAACAGTCCTATCTGAAGCCGAGGTGAAGTGGTATGGCCTTGCAGCTGACACACACAGCAGTCATGGACACAGGGTCTCACTGCTCAGCTGATGTCATGCCAAAGGGCATGGCACATACATCCTGATAGGGCCAGGGCATGGGAATGTGACAGCACAGCAATGACTGCTGATGTGCAACACCCACATTGTTAATCTGCTTGGTGTGAAGTAGAGCTATAGCAGCATGTTTAGTGCATTGCCTGGGGAACCAGATAACTGGGCTTCGTGACCTATATCTGTATGTAACAGTGTGTTCATACTGCTTTAGCTTCTAAGGCAGAGAGGCCAATGTCATAACCGGAACACAGTAGTATCAATAACAGGTCTTAAAAGAATAATTGAAATATAGCTTATATGACCTACACACAGTCATCAGATATGGACATTGCTAACCTGCATTTATCCAAGACAATGTAGTATAATTGACCTGCTCATGGCCACAAGGAGTGCAAGTGGGAATCAAATCCCAGTGTCATGGTTCCCAGGCCAGTGTTCTCACCATTAGGCTACCCCCCACCCCACAGGCAGTGAGACAGCAGATTAAGCTAGGCATTGCCTGATGTCGTCTGATAGCTATTGTAAGGTCTGGGTCTACATTTCCCTCCTTCTGGCCTCCTCCCTGCCCATGTGACATGGCAGCTTCAACACACCATGTCCAGCACATTTCTGCTAGGGTACCATGTGAACCATATTACAAACCAGTGGGGAGGTGGGCAGACCCTGGATAGAAAAGTGATTGTCAGATGACACTCTCACTGCACATGCTCTTTGGAGGCCCACACTGACAAGGTGCATGTGTGCAAGTTGATGCCACTGCTTTGTGTAGCACTAGTGTGCACAGAGGATAACATATGCATAGCAGGGCTGCCTAAGGCATTGCTAAGCCCTACAACACCTTGCCCAACATAGCATTTGTCAGAGGCACCATTACAAGGATAAGGGGCACAATGTAGATGCTGTGGGTGGCTGTGTTGTGGAAGCAAGGGAAGGTGATGGGGTGGCAAACATGAGGAACAGGCTGCTGACACATATTACCACTTACCTTGCTCCTCTGAGATTTCTGAGGTGAACAGCCTGCCAATGCCTTCCATTGCAGCTGTATCCACAGTGGCCAGAACTCTCTGCTTGAGGTCAGTCAGTGGCAATGGCTGCCCATCTGGTCCCACCTGAAGGGACCTCTTGGCTGTATCATGCCTCACCTGCCACCATTTGTGCTTCAGGTCCTCAGTATTCCGGTTAGTGTGGTATATTGCATTCAGATTTCTGCAGATGGAAAACCATTGCCGATGCTTCTCATAGGCCACCACTTGGGTCCCCTCATCACCAAAGAGGATGTGCAGATGGTCCAGGATCTCCTGCAGCATCAGGTTGAGCTCAACCTCTGAAAAGCTGGTCTTCCAGGAGGGTGCCTTAGGTGCCATGTCCCCTTCTCACCACACACAGCAACAGAGTAATGTGCAAAAGGTGGAGATGTGCAAGGCGAAGCGAGCCCATCCCTGTCTGTGTTCTATTGTGTAGATGAAGCCAATCAAAGACAGGCAACTGCATCATGCTCGGTGTCTCCATGAACATCTCTGGTCATGTGCGTGAACTTCTAGATCAGAGACAGGTGAATGTGCAATGACCCAACATCTCCAGACACATGTGTGCCTTCTATTGCGTAGACATGTCAGATCAGAGATGCATCATGCCTGGAGCCATTGCTGTGACTTGCCTGACCAGCTCTGTGCCCCCCCCCCCATTGGCACCACCCCAGGTAGTTGCCTGCACTTCCATGCCATCCAACCACTCCTGTTGGCACTGCAGGTACCTTATGCAAGGTTGCAGAGGGGCACTGTATTGATTGTGATGTGCAACCTATAAGACTTGCATGCATCTCCAGGGCAGAACGTGATACTAGTCATGATTCAATGGCTGTACCTCCATGTCTTCCCTCCGTCTCCAACGGCCCCATGTATGGCAGTTCAGCACAGCTGGGGAGGTGGTTAGAGGTTTGGTTAGTACTGTTGATGCCATTGTAGCCACTTTGCCAACCTGCATTCATTCCCATATGCATTTATTGCACCATTGCAGAGGCCTACTTTGCCCAAGAGGACAGGGGCTGGCCTTTGCAATACAGGCATATCATTCACACCTATGTCAGGTTCTTCTGGTTCGCATGGTGTCACCATTGGCCTGGAGGAGATGGGTAAGCAGAACATATGTTCATCTCCCGAACACATATCCTCCCTCAGTCATCCATATGTTGGGACATGGAGCCACAACCATGTTGAGCTATTTGTCATGGGGGAGTTGTCACAAACCCATCACATACGTAGCCCTGTCTCTGTGGCCCTGTCTGAATCAGTCACATATGGATATGTGACTTCATGTCCCACTGTGCGGCACTGTATCTAATAAGGGCCTTGCCATACACAGATGCACCATGTGTGGTACTGTACACATATGCTGTATAGGGTGTAGCCCATACACCCCCACTTAATATGTGCACGTATCTTACTAACTGATACAGCACTCTACATTCCCTTGCCATTGTGAGTATGCATGTTAATTTGGAGCTTCCCACAGGAACAGCAGCAGTGTGGAACAGCAAGTCATGGTAGATATCGACCTCTGGTTTGTGTTGGCCTTGTTGCATGTTGCTGTCCGTGAACGGCAGAGGGAATCAGGGAGATGGCCATATGCCAAGGGACATAGACTGAGGCACCGGTCTGTGAACACGTCTGTTACCCAACATTTTACCAGGTACTGATTGGACCAGGAAGCCATACATAGGGGAGGAGTAGCCTAGTGGTTGGGGCAAGGTACTTCAGGCCGGAAGGTCGGAGGTTCAAATCCCACCAGAGGACAGCAACCTTGGGCCGGAAGGACTGGGGTTTCTAGTCCCACAGATGCTCCTTGTGGTCTTGGGCAAGCCACTTAACCCTCCATAGCCCATGTTCCCTGTAAGTATTAGTGTATGTGTCTCATATCCCCGCGTGTTAAATGTATCCCCCAATTGTGTTGTGACCGCTTTGATTGAAGGATAAGGCGGTATACAAAACTGTCTAAATAAATAAATACATGGGCTGTGACTAGTGCTGAGGCCATACCTTGCTGCCCTAATTGTCCAAAGAACTCTTTTCTTATCAATAGGTGTCAGCTTCTGCATGCAGTCTGAACCTGGCTGCATCTTCTTGGTGCCTCATTCACTATCTGGGGACCGTTGTGGGGCTAAGGTGATCCTGTGTCTTCTGATGGTGACGGTCTTCTGGGCCTACATGTTCGGGGGATTTCCAGGGCCAGCCCAATCACTGGTCAAAATAGGCACTCGCATAGGGCATCAACCTGGGGGGGGGGGGGGGGGGCAGCAGAAGCAGAGTATTCAAAACAAGGTAAAATATTTTACAGGCAGGAGGGTGTAAAGCTAGTGTTGCCTAGGGCACCAAACACATTAGCCCAGGTCTAGGGGCCGCCTTGGGGATATCCAATGCTGTGTACTCGCAGAATGTGTATGTTGTTGGTAGATGGGCTCTATCAGTACTATTGTGTGTGTGAGTACCTGAGCTGCTTCTGCCTCTGAGGCCCATCAACATCATGCTGACACAACTTGCTCTGGTCAGAAAGAGCTTATCCCTCCACAATGTGATATCCATGACAGACTCCACTATTGGGCAGGCTGTCGTTGCCATTTTGCTGCTGAAGCAGCAGCTCCCTCTGACAGGAGACATGTTTTCTGGCGCAATGCTGGTGGGACTCAGAGGCAGATGCAGCTCAGACCCATGCTGTAGGGCTGCCAGGCATGTGGGTTCATCCCCTTACAGGTGTCTGAGTACATGGACAGAGGACAAGGGGGGCTGAATGTGAAGATGATGTAGTCCCATTGCATACTGGGGAGGTTCCTAGGGCTTCACATGCAGTGGGGCTAGCAGCCATCAATGTCAGCTTGCCAATACACATCCTACAGTCCCTGTAGGCCTGCCTTGTCATACAGGCCTGCAAAGCTATAGGTCAGAACCCTGAACAGTGGCTGCTCATCACCTACTCGTCATCCTGTCCTCTAGCTTGAGCATCTGGAGGGGAGGTATGTGGCTGGGTGAGGCAATGTGACTCTTCCCTCAGTCCATGCACCTCCCCTCACAGGTCCTGTAGGTACAGCATGGCAAGGTCCAGTGGCCAATGCAAGTCAGCGAGACCTTGAAGAATCAATATGCGGCCCTGGAAGTGGAGGAGGTGAAAGCATCCAAGGAAAGGGAAGAACCAGAGCTCAAGCACCCCAAAGCTGCAGATTCAGTGACCACAAGGAATCAAAGGATATCGAGGTTGGTGACTCTCTTCTGAGGAGTACTGCAGGCCCCGAACACTCCCACGCCCGGAACTTATTCCACCTTCGAGGTAGAATAAGTTGGGTGTTTAAGCTGGGTCCGCCGCATGTACAGAGATCCAACCCGAAGGCCTGAAGGACTGGGTGCTTCAATCTGCCCCTGCTCCACCCCCGCTCTGCCTCCAGGCCACCCACTCCTGCCCCTGTCCAGATCTCCCTGCACAAATGCCTTGTATTTGTGGGGAGAGAACCAGACGGAATCGAGAGCAGCAGCTGAGTGTGGGTTCAACCCGGACGTAAAACCCTGCTATTTGGGGGCTCTGAATCTACCCCATTGTGTTTTTAATAGAACCCTCTGAATTGTTCCAATTAGGGAAACAGTTCTCTTTGGTTATTCTGTCAACGAAAAATATTCAGTTGAAGAGATCACTGGATACACTGCTTATGCTACTGACGTGGAATGGAATGGGTTGCCTGTAGAGATCAGAAAACTTTAAAATTATATGGGGTTTTAACAATCATTGAAAACAAATTTATTCAGGAGATTTTTGGATATTTAGGAATCCCAATTGGGAATAAAATAAAACTGTAAGGGTTGTATTGTATTTTAAATACCCTCTTAACTATCATAACCTGCCTAGAACCTGGAGGTATTGGTGGAATATAAATGAACATAGTAAATTAAATTAAATTAAATTAAACTAGTATTTTCTCAAAGTGTAGGGATGAGGGATACGCATTTCTTAGTGGACTAGCAGGCATTCATCCATGTGCATTTGGCTCATTATTTCTTCTAGGTAGAAAAATGGATAATTGAGTCAATACATTTAAAACTATGCCAGTATCATAAAAAATACTCAGCCTTTTACAAAATATGTATGGCAGGTCATTTTAGGAACATCTAGGCATGTAAATTACACAATTAGATCGCATACACATCCAAATTGCAATTTTAGCTCCTTATTTGACAGCTTGACTCCTAGCAATTGTACTATGAGACTACCTCTAGCAATCAACTGGCACCATTATGAACACAATGCCCAGTGGGACAAAAGCAGCTGGTGATCGCTCCTGTTCTTTCCATTCAACATCAGGGAAATTCCTAGAGGTTCTGGTAGGTCTTTGAGGTGTGAGGGCCTCTTCTTGGAGGATGAAGGGCATGGTGGTTCTTCGCTGTGAGGGAAAAAGTCCATGCAGCATTTAATTTAGTTGATGGCCTCCAGGAGCATCGAGCCTCATGTTAGTGGCACGATGCTCCCAGGAGGTAAAATAATGCAGCTTGTGAGATTGATCACAGATTGTGCTATTCCTTTGCATGACAGTTAGTAACTTGCAGGACTGAATTACTATAGGTTAGTGCCTCCTGCAGTAAATTAAGTTGTGATATTTTACCACAGCTTAGTAACCTTTCCCTCCTGTGAGTGGTATGAACACTCCATGCACCGAAGGAAGACCAAATGGCATTAACAGTGATAGGAACAAAACAGCATGAACAGTGGAAGAGAAAACAAGGCACAAGAAGAATGTCAAAGCAGAACCCATAGGGTTAAGTTAGCTTAAGAATTTTGTGGAAAAATTAGTCCATTTCGGGAATGCATTAAGGAATATCTGAGTGTCTCCATAGACAGGTTTCCTGACAGAATTTGCAAGCTAAGAAGGTCATTTTGAAACATGAATAAGTCCTGTGTACATTTGGGATAGACGTGTTTCATTCAAAAACATTTAAACTCATATTTTGATACAAGGCGGCACTGCACGTACACAGCACTAAAATGTGGATCTCGGGATTTGGGTGGGAGGAGGCAGAATGGGGGCATGGTCAGGCGTGGAGATGTATAAAGCATATCCAGGAAAGGCCTGTGTACGTCCCCATTATATCACCCATATGTCCACGTTATATTTGCTGAAATGTGGAATAAGGGCATCAGAGGTCTCAAACATTGTGCATGTTTGTCAGGACAGAGGATGGTGCTTATGGGCATATATTTCTGATGGTTGCACTGCTACATGTTAGCATCTTGATGGTTTCCTATAATTGCTGTATAGCTGTACAGACCTATTACAGTTTTCTCTGACCCATTCCTCACCTTGCACATAATGTTTTCAGCAATGGCCACTGAACAAATGACTACAGTGTTCATCACATGCCATTTCTGTTTTGCTGCAGGGTATGTCAAGATTCCCATCTCCCTTTCCACTTGCCTGTTCAATAGCTTTGGAGCACATAGATGACTGTGTAGTGTTGTGGGTATGCAACAGACTTGCATATATAGCCTAGGTAGCATGACCTAATCTGCTTCATCAGTATTACTGTTTTGTTTGCATGAGCACTCCACTGTCAGCGTGGGCATCAGCTTTAGAGATGTTTGTTTTGCCTGCGGAGGTGTGGCTGCATGCAGACAAGCAGCATCACGCATGTCTATCTTTTCAGAAAACTGCAAGCATGGGGATGCACATGCCATTTGCTGCATTTACCTGTGTCCTAGTATAGCAGTGTGGGCCTGTGTTACCCCTGATGTGTAGTTCGTGCCACGCTGGGATCATATATCTCCCTGATTCTGAAAACATGGGCGCGTCTATCTCTGCGGTTTCAGAATTGGGTATATTGCATGCATGTTTTCACATTGAACGTTTCTGCCGGCCGGATGTGCACATTATAGAATCGGCCTCTAAGAGGATAGCATAGATCAAATTCTCAACAAGCATATATTTTGGACTGGAGAAAAGTTAAATCAAAAATTTGTTAAAGAAATGCTCTCTATGGAAAGTTTGACATTCATTGCATATTAAGAGAAAATGTCTAAAAATAATAAGATTGGAGCAATGAGATAACAGTTGGTTTTCTATCTATAACAAGGAATACTGATGGGTGAACTCCATTAGTCATACAGTTGCAAGTTGGTCTGATTAAGGAGACTGTTAATAGAACTGTTGCAGACTGAAATAAATAAATAAGGAAGTAAACAATTAAGGAATATTTTAATGAAATTTCAGAACAAAAAGAAAAAGGAAAAGCTGTTTTGAATACTATAATCTGTTTAGTGTGCATTGCCTTAAAAATCATATGAAGGAACCTAGGGCCCCTACTTGAAAATAAAGATTAGAATACAACCTAAAAGTTCATCTGTACTGGCCCTCAACCCAAATGACTATTGGCCAGTCCAAAATACAGCGTGGGCATATATCAGTTATTATCCTTGCAGCATTGCATATCACCTGCATGTTAAGAGATTGAAAAGCCTTGCACTTCTGTGATTTCTCTCTCCATCCACAAGTGGCCTGATTGCAGGGTATGTGCAATCAATTGTCCCCAGAACAGTTGGGAAGTGAGCCTGCTCATAGCATTCTGCCGTGGTTTGATGTGCTTGCTGTTCCTCTTCAAGGAAAGCAATATATTGCTTGACTCTTCTAAGAAAAACACTTAGAAAATGAGCAATGTAGAGGGAGGTAGTTGACCAGCTTATGCCACTATGGTTCTCAGAGTGGTCTGGAAGCTTCCAAAGGCAAGGGCTATGGTGACATTCAGCTATTCTGGTGTGACTCCTTAAAGTGGGAGAACCAGAAGCGGAACCCAAGGACCAGGCCTACACGTCAGTATATGGCACAAAACAATTTTATTGAGGGACCCAACTAAATAGTTTCGGCCGGAGGCCTTCTTCAGGGGTCTGACTTGAGTTTGATGTACTATGTGGGTGTCCTCCAGCTACTCAGAGAGGTGATCGGAGGTCTCTGCAGAACTTACTGTGCGGTATAGCTCACCGAGGCTGGAGCTGCTTTCCCCATATATGCTAGTGCAGCTTGGTGTAAGGCTCCTGCTTATGCGGGACTCTTTGTAGATCGAGCAGTTTGTGATGGTAGGCTGCTTTTCCTCAGGCATCAGAGGAGAGAGAGAAGTCTGATTCCCGGCTGGGACACTGAGAGCTGATCACTTGCTTGTTTTTGAGCATCGGAGAAGTGAGAGAAGTCTGATTCCTGGCTGGGACACTGAGAGCTGATCACTTGCTTGTTCTCGGGCGTCGGAGCAGTGAGAGAAGTCTGATCCCAGTTGTACCTGCACTCGTCCATTCGGGGGGTAATCCTGAGCTGGCAGGTGCTGTGGTGGCCCGATCCGGGGGTGTAGTGGCCTTTAACACGCGGTCGTGGAACGCATGACAGTGTCTGCGTTTCAATCAATTTGAGCGGGAAACAGTCCTACCGGAAGATGTCAGCAGCTTTGAGACCAGCGTTTTGATCTTCTTGTTCCCAGCGATCGTTGCCTCAGCTGCTGGATCCTTGCCTCAGATCCTTTGCATTAGCCTCTGGTTTGCAGCTTTTCAACTTCACGTGACTCCTTAAAGTGACAGACTGGAGCTGAACCTCTAGTTCATAGCATAGATGGAGAAAAGTCTCCTTGTTGAACTGAAACCTGTGTACACTGTTCCTCAGACAAATCTAAGATTTGGGATCTGGTCCTGGCTTTCTGCAAAAGGTGCTTCCTCCTTCTCCAAGCTAGAGCACACAGAATTTGCTGATTCATTGTATTCATTCTAGAAAGACTACCAAAGAGCAGCACCACTAGACCCATCAGCAGCAATGCCAGATCTACCACCTGAAACCCCAATTAACTATCACACAGAGACACTACTACTACTACTCAGTGTTTATATAGCACTACCAGTCATACGCAGCGCTGTACAGTACAGACATGTAAGAGACAGTAACTGCTCATCAGAGCTTACAATCTAATCAAGACAAAACCCACAAAAACACACGAATACGGAAGGTGTAGGCAGGGGTGGAACAAGGGGAGAAAAGGAGATCAGGTGAGTCAAGATCCAAAAGCAGCAGCAAAGAGGTGAGCTTTCAACCTGGACTTGAAGAGGGTTAGAGAAGGTGCCTGGCATACAGATGCAGGTAGTTTGTTCCAGGCATAAGGTGCGGCAAGGTGAAAGGAGCGAAGTCTGGAGTTAGCAGTAGGAGTGTGGAGCATAGATAGAAGCAGTTTGCTCGAAGAGCGGAGTTCCCGAGGGGGGTTATGAGGAGAGATAAGAGATGAAAGGTAATGAGGAGCCGCAGAGTGAATGCATTTATAGGTCAGCAGGAGAAGTTTGAATTGGATGTGGAAGCGGATAGGGAGCCAGTGAAGTGACCCAAGAAGAGGTGTGATATGGGCATGACGAGGCTGGCGGAAAATTAGTCGCACAGCAGAGTTTTGAACAGGTTGAAGGAGAGAGAGATAACTTAGAGGGAGACCAGCAAGGAGCAGGTTACAGTAGTCGAGACGGGAAGTGACTAAGGAGTGGACAAGCATTTGAGTAGTGTGTTCAGAGAGGAAGGGGCGGATTTTGCTAATTTGTAGAGAAAGAAATGGCAGGTCTTGTCTACGAGCTGGATGTGTGTGGAGAAAGAGAGAGATGAGTCGAAGACTACCCCCAGATTGCGGGCCAAAGAAACAGGAAGGATTACAGAGTTATCTACAGAGATTGAGAAGGGAGGAAGAGGAGGGGAGGTTGTAGGGGGAAAGATAAGAAGTTCAGTCTTGGCCATGTTCAACTTCAAGTGGTGGTGAGACATCCAGGTAGCGATGTCAGAGAGGCAGGCAGAGATCCGGGTCTGGATTGCCAGGGAGATTTCAGGCATAGAGAGGTAGATCTGGGAGTCATCGGCATACAGATGGTACTGAAAGCCATGGGAAGAGATAAGTACACCAAGGGACTGGGTATAGAGAGAGAAAATGAGCGGACCCAGAACAGATCCTTGGGGTACACTGACTGGGAGTGGGGTGGCAGATGAGGAGGAGTCACCAGAACACACACAGAAGGAGAGATAGGAGGAGAACCAGGATAGTACAGAGCCCGAAAAGCCAAGTGAGGACAGTGTATCAAGGAGAAGGGTGTGGTCGACAATGTTGAAGGCAGCAGAGAGGTCAAGAAGGATGAGGACGGAGTAAAGATCATTGGATTTTGCCAGAAACTAGTCACTGGATACACACAAAGGCACTCACAGAGACAAAGTACACCCGCACCCAGAGACATATCAGAGAGAAAGATCAGGGAGGCAGGGAGATAGAAACAATAGACAGAGATATGGAGAGGCAAAGATGAAGCAGATGGAGAAAGACAGCAGTCAAGAAAGTAAAAGAGTAGTATTAGAGTAAAGAGAAGGGCAAGAGTAAGCAGAGGACAAAGAAATATGAAAAAGAATGCTGACTAACCATTTTCTTCCCAACAAATCTCCAGCATCAAACACTACACACAAAGTCTCAAAAGTCTATTAGCTCTAGGTTCAAGCTTTATTTAAAACACCTGTAAAAATGTGCACCCATTTTAAATTATATAAGTATGTTGTGCACCTAAATACATATACAATCAGATTTAAGGACCTAAATATGTAAACTTGTTTTACACTAAAGCTGCCGATAACATTACTTGTTGCTAATCTCGGCAAGAGTAGTCAAGTGATTGATGGTTTGTCCTATTGATATTTAATCATGTTATCCTGAGACAACTTGGAGTATATTCCTGGGCTTAATTGTCATACCCTTGAAGAAGAGCTTAATAGTGAGTTTGAGATGAAATCTTAAACTCTGGGCTCTTTGATTGCATCAACGACCTGTTACGTTGCCTGTTATTTATAGCTTCTTATGCTTTCCCATTGATTACTTAGCTGAATATTTTCACAATTGACCTTCCAGCATGTCGTCTACAAAACATTTTAGTGCATTAGCGCTGCTTAGCCCATACCAGATGTGTCCACTATTGACTTGCTTCAAATCTTATACAGTGGTACTAAAGTACTTATCTGGTTTGGCTGTCATTCCCCAATGCCAACCAGTGCGCCATTGCGTTTCACTAAGGTGTTTCATCAAGGGGTCATATTCCGCACTAGATTCACATGCCGTTTCTAGGAATACAATGCACATACGCTATTAGATCAATCACCTCGATGCTATCATGCTTTCACAAATCTTTAGTTCCCATCTTAAATAATGTATCTTCAAACTACTTAATTCACTCACTGCGACACGTCAGGGAACAACATATGATACATGCACACAATGTACAGAAGGGCATAAGCAGAAGGGCATAGAGAGACGGGTGAACATCACTAGACAGGTGGCCAGACACATCCCTGAAACAGACAAAGGCAGAGGGGAGCAGAAGGTAGTGTCAGGCAGACATTTCCCAAAGACACAGATACATACACCGTGAGACAAGGTATGCATGCTGCAAGCTCCAGATGGCTGCACTGTGGACAATCAGGGACCAGTGAAGACAACCATCCCAGTCCATGCATGGGTGCACCGAAGTTGTCTAATGCCGCAATGGCAGTGAAGTCTGTACGTGCGCTCAAACAATACAATGCCCTGAGTCCAGAGATACACACAGCCTGGTAACATGTGCAGTAGGTGCAGTATGTAGACGCCCAAGATGAGCACAGGCAATGGACACATGTGTGCCAAACGGAACATACGGTGGATGGAGTTGTAGGCCAAAGACATGTGCAACACCAGAGGAGCAGTGGAGAGGGTAACACATATATGTGTCATGCGGTGCTGCCACCACAGTACATCTACCTGTATGTCCACCCACCCCAGTCACCTGCATGTTGCATTGACGTACACTCAGTCCCTACATGCAGCACATCATTGGGCAGTACTGGCAGCCCATCTTGGGGAGGCCCAAACACAGGAGTCTATCCTGTGGAGCCAAAACACGAGACATATAGAGACATGTCATGACAGTGCCGTGAAACACACAGAGCAGCTCACACATGGCGACCCATAAGCACATCCCCACACATGCAGAACTTACCGAAAAAGAGCTCCTCGATCAGATGTTGCCTGGCTGCCATCCCCGCACGTGTGTTACCACGGCCCTGTGCAGGAGGGCACACAGGATCCGCCTCCAGATACTCATTAATTTAGACTGGGACATTGTGCCTGAGAGCAATGTTGTGGAGGATACAACAGGCAATAATGATCTGTGCCACAGTCAGGGGTCTGTACTGTAAGGCACTGCCGGTCCTATCCAGACACCTGAAGCGACTCTTTAGAATGCCAAAGGTGCGCTCATTGACTGAGCGGCTGGAGGCATGGGCCTCATTGTACCGCATCTCTGCACCTGACCGAGGGAGATGCACAGGGGTCAGCAACCAGGCACTACACCCATATCCTGCATCACCTGCCAAAAGAAACATTGTACAGTCACATGTGAGATGAGGGACCCACAGAATCAATGACGTAGCAATGTTCGACTGGACAGCAGATAAGCATGGACACAAACATATGATGTCATATCATTGCACATGATGGCAGTGCACCAGAGTCTGCTGCTGGTAGAACCAGAGCTCCGGGGAAGGCTAATGGGGGCAATACCCATCCACGTTACCATGTCCAAACACACGTCCCAAACCTTTGCCCAGACAGCAGCAGTGGCTGCTGTGAGGGCACTTGGCTGACAGCGGCATGGCATACTGGGAGGGGAAGAGATGCGCAGTTGTGCAAGTATGTGACAGTCATGATACAGTGCACACAGAGCAGAGGTCAATGGAACACCCCCCCCCCGAGGGTCCAGGTGAGAGGGGCAGTGGAGACAAGATAGAGTGGGCAGACAGGTAGCAGACATGGGTGGTAGCAGGTGCACCCACAGTTCAGAACATGTGTCGCACCCTACATGGCCAAAAGAGAGGAGGCCCCATAAACACTGTACATCATGTGCATGGGTCTGTGACCCTACCTCCCCCACCCCGGATGGGACACGCACAAACATGTGCCACATGTGGTAGGAGAGGGACACACCCCACAGGCATACCTATGTACAACTGCCCATGCAGTATGCCTGAGGCCAGGTGTGGAAGGCATGGGCAAGCCAGAGGTATCGCATGCAGTCACGAAGGGACACACCACATGTGTGAAGTGCCACAAATAGGCAGCACCCCAAAACACCACCGCAATGTACGGCATGCAGAGGACACAGGTGACAATGGGGTCCCGTCAACCATGTACGGTAGGCGCACGTTAGATATGGTGAATACCCATCCAGCAGGATGTAGTCCTCATATTGTCCGGCCTCAAACTGGCCGAACAGTGCCGAGTGCTGCAGGATATAGGAGTCATGGGCTGACCCTGGGAACCGTGGAACCACATTCAGAATATGCATACTTGCATCACAAACAACCTGCACATTCAGGGAATGGAAGTGTTTGCGGTTGCGGTACACAACCTCCCTGTCGCGTGGCGGGACCAGGGCAACATGTGTGCAATCTATAGCTCCCATCACATGTGGTATCCCTGCAATCCACTGGAATGCCTGTCCCAGGGCCCCCCAATGTTGCCTACTGTTGGGAATTGCAATGTAATTCCCAACCCGGCTGACCATGGCATGCAGTACCTGGTGGAGACAGCGAGAGAATGTTGGCCTACTCATCCCATCCACTGCGGCCACTGAGGATTGGAAACAGCCAGAGGAAAAGAAATGTAGGGCAGCCAGGAGCTTGGCCAATCCCGGTATAGCATGGGACTGGGCGGTCTGGGGCTCAAGGTCAGGACTGAGAACCTCGTAGAGCTCCCTAATGGCCCCTCTGTCCAGCCGGTAGAGGGAGATTACCTGGTCCTCTCTCATGTCCTGGAGCATGGGCCTGGGCCTGTAGAGGCATTGCAGGCGGGGTCGTGCCTCAGCATGCCTTTGGCGCCGGTGTCCTCCACCATCCACCTGTGGACCCACCACAGCTGCAGGCTGGAGTTGCAGTGGGATAGCACCCATGCCCAGTGCCGCAGCCCCAGGTACATCATCTCCCTCCTCCAGAATGCATAGCCCAGCCAGCTCTAGCAGCACAACCACCGCACAACCTGCATTCACAGTTTGAGCAATGGTAAAATGGCAGAAACCATCATAAAGAATAAAATTACTCAGCATGTAGATAGTCACAACCTAATGGGAGACAGCCAACATGGCTTTAGACAAGGAAGATCTTGTCTTACTAATCTGTTATGTTTTTTTGAAGGAGTGAATAAACAGGTGGACAAAGGTGAGTCGGTTGATATTGTGTATCTGGACTTTCAGAAAGCCTTTGACAAGGTCCCTCATCAGAGACTATTGGCAAAACTAAAGAGTCATGGGATAGGAGGCAGTGTACTATTGTGGATCAGGAACTGGTTAAAAGATAGAAAGCAGAGGGTAGGGCTAAATGGCCAATTTTCCCAATGGAAAAAGGTGAATTGTGGTGTACCCCAGGGATCTGTGCTGGATCCGCTGCTTTTTGACATATTCATAAATGACCTGGAAAATGGAATAACGAGTGAGGTTATCAAATTTGCAGATGACACAAAACTATTTAAAGTTGTTAAAACCCAAGAGGATTGTGAAAAATTGCAAGAGGATCTTGATAAATTGGAAGACTGGGCATCAAAATGGCAGATGAAATTTAATGTGGACAAGTCCAAGGTTATGCACCTAGGGAAGAACAACCCAAACTATGGTTACACGATGCAAGGTTCCACATTAGGAACCACCACCCAGGAAAAAGATTTAGGCATCATTGTGGATACCATGTTAAAACCCTCGGCCCAGTGTGAAGCGGCGGCCAAGAGAGCAAATAGAATGCTAGGTATGATAAGGAAAGGAATGGAAAATAAAACAAAAGATATTATAATGCCTCTATATCGTTCCATGGTGAGACCGCACCTTGAATATTGTGTGCAATTCTGGTCGCCGTATCTTAAAAAGGATATAGCGATTTTAGAAAAGGTACAGAGAAGAGCCACCAAAATGGTAAAGGGGTTGGAAGGATACTCCTATGAAGAAAGGCTAAAAAGGTTAGGGCTCTTTAACCTGGAAAAGAGACGGCTGAGGGGAGATATGATAGAAGTCTATAAATTAATGAACGGAGTGGAACGGGTAAACGTAGATCGATTGTTTACCTTATCAGAATATAGAAAGACTAGGAGACATGCAATAAAGCTACAGGGTAAACTATTTAAGACTAATAAATAAAATATTTTTTCACTCAACGTGTAATCAAACTCTGGAATTTGTTACCGGAGGATGTAGTAAAGGCTGTTAGTGTAGCTGGGTTTAAAAAAGGTTTGGACAAGTTCCTGGAGGAAAGGTCCATAAACCATTATTAAGAAGTGACCGAAGATATCAATGCTTGACCCAGTACAAGCATTGTGGAACTTGTGTCTCTTGGGGAAACTGCTAGGTACATATGACCTAGATTGGCCACTGTTGGAAACAGAATACTGGGCTTGATGGACCTTGGTCTGACCCAGTATTGCATATCTTATGTTCTTATGTTCTTATGGTACACATGCAATGGAGGCCAGGTTGCTGGGAAATAGGGTGTGGGGCGGGGTCAACATTAAAAACAACAATACACACCTGATGAGCCTGGAATGATGCAACGCGCGTGGGAACACACGTCCCCACAATGCACCGAGCAACAGGAGTGACATAGAGTGCATGGGAACGTGCATCACCACAATGGCCCCAACTACATGGATGTATGTGACTGCACATGTTGGATACCAGCGGGGGAAGGGGGTGGCGTGTCTCCCTGACACAGCATGGTGCAAATATACGGCATCCGACATCTCGCACCCACCCAGAGAACTAGGTGCGACTGAAATGCATGACGCGTACCCACGTGCGTTGACGTAGCGTGACACGTACGTGTGACGTAATGTTTGTGACACAATGCAGGATTCCCCATACGCACGTGGGAACGCACACGCACACACCAATGACTGCACGATCAACATGCGTGCATGCAGTAGGACTCACGATGGAAGCTAATGGATGCGTATATGGTGCAGTGCACACCAACCTTGCCGATACTGGAGGATCCTAGGAGGAATTGGGCACAATGCTGTATTCCATCTATAGTAACGCACATAGGATACGCCAGCTCAATGACACGTGAATGCGTGCGGAGGTGTAACGCATGCCGTAACGCGTGGCGTTACGAGCGTAGAACCACGCCCACGTTACAGATACAAAAATGGTGGGTGTGTAACGCATAACAACTCAGCATACATACCCAAGCACAGCATGGCGGATAGCGATTGAGGAAACCAGGGGGCTGCAGAGGGACACAGTGCACAGCCACCAGTGCCCACACCTGCTGGCAAGGGGGATAACAAAAGGCCAGGGCCATCTGGAGCTCCACACCACCCCAGCCAAAAGGCCACTGTTGCACCAGAGCAGAATCGCCGTAGGACCCCTGTGGCAGAGGAGGCCAGAAAAAGGGCGGTGAGGTTTAGCCAGGAGGAAAATGACCTACTCCTGGCCAGCATCCTAGAACAGTTTGAGGTGCTGTTTGGTCGGCAGAGCGCAACCACAACCAGTGCCACAAGCAACAGGGCATGAGCTGAGGTCCAGGCAGCGGTGGCGGAAGCAGGGGGACCCCACCGTGACATTGAAAGCCTCAGGAAGAGGTATTGCGACATCAAATGTAATATCAGGATGGAGCTGGACAGGGAGCGACGTTCAGCACAGGGCACTGGAGGGGGCCCAGTACAGATGGCCAAGCTGATGGAGCTTGAGCAGCATCTGGCAGACTGGCTCGGGCCCATCTACATACATGGTTTTCCCCCTGCACTGGACACGGCACACCCAAGTGCCAGTAGGTCTGAGTGAGCTGTACTTGTGGGTGACCATACACACACATGTGCATGTGTGGGCTAAGGGGGGGAGGGGCAGTACATGGCTGACAGAGATACAGGGGTGACACCTACACAGGGCGCGATGGGGTGGACAGGCAGCCACGCCCTACCTAACCTATGTATCATTTTGCCCTACAGGTGACATCTACTCCATGGAGGTGGCAGAACACACTGACCCTGCGCCAGGGTGCATTGCAGATGCTGTGCCAGAGGTTCCGCCGATGGGGGCCACAGCAGTGGGAGCAAGGGGTCATGCCCCACCCCTGGAGTTGGACAGTGGGCTGGGCCGACGTCAGGTAGAGGCCGGCACGCCACCGGAGGTGTCTGCAGCTGACCCATATCGGGAGAGGCAGGAGGTGATGTCCACCATCACAGGGGTCATTGGGGAGATGTGGGCACACTCCCAGGTGGCACAGAGGGATGCTGAGGGTGAGTGGCCAACCGCATTGGTGTGTGGATGCCTATGTACAGCTGGCAGATGATTCCCTGTCTCACAGTGTACATCCTGCCCCCCCCATGTGTACAGCATGTACTGTGCGTGGTCGCCCACGAGCAGCGGAGGCAAAGACATGAGACATGCCGCATGCGACATGCAATAGCAAGGATGACGGCACGGCTGGATGACCTGGCGACCTCAGCATGTGCCATAGCTGCAAGCCTGGAGCTCCTAGTGGCAGGCAGGGGGCCCCAACAGGACTGCAGGGGTCACCGCCACCACCACCACCACCTCCACCACCACCAGTAGAGGAAGCAGCAGCAGCAGCTGCGCTGGGCATGCCACCAGCACCACGGGGTGGGAGGGGCCGCACAAGGCGTGGCCGAGGGCATGCCAAATAAATGGTTGCAAATGCAACCGAACTGATGTCATGTTTCCTGTGTTGCATGTGGGGGGGCCATGTGATGCACAGCCCTACCCGTGTCTGCCCCAGGGGCTAACCCCGTGCCACATATGCAGCCAGCCTGTGTCCCCACCAACCCAGCTGTGGCCAGCATGGGTTGCCCCACCTGCCGTGGCGAAGCCACCCACAGGCACACACTGGTCCGCTGCCCCCAGCCCCACCAGTGCGCATGGTCCCCCATCCACCCTGACCCCCACCCCCTCCACCCCACCTGTTCCCAATAGCAGATGCTGGGGGCATGTTGGGGTGGCCACAGATACATCCCCGTGCAGTGCCCCCCACAGCACATCGGATGTACATCGGACCCTGTACATTGCCACACTGGCTCCCCTCACCCCTGGCTTGGAGGGGCGTGTAACCCTATGGGAATCCTCTGCTGCCCTCGTCTCCAAGCCTTCCACAAATATCCCACAGTTGGGCCATCTGGAGGACGTAGGCAGTGCTTGGCTGTATGTGTGCATCACACAATAGGCGTGTAGGCGAGCTCCGAGGGATGAGACAGCTGACAGATATGTATGGTACCCAATGGTGCGGTTTCACCACAGACAGACATACATATTTGTGACAGTGTCTGGTGAACAGGATATCCATCGGAGCCTGTCAGATAGCCAGCAATGTCTGTGTAATGACTCCCCATATTGCAGGGTACACAGGTCTGCAGCAGCAGGGATAGGTCACTCTCCTGGTAGTGGTGCTGGCCGAAGCAGAAACCCAGATGTACATTCAGTGGCCATAGCACTGCTGCCCTTCAGCTTCAGATAACTCTACACCACAGACACAATGCAGGGTAGGGTACAGCTCCGTGACAAAGGCTACATCCCCACCCCAGTGTCCCCGTTCCTGCAGCAGGTGCTTGACAGCCCATCTCAGAATCAGGTTGTACGCCCAGGTCCCTATGACCCTCCCCCCAGCAACATGGGGCCTTAGGGCCACCCGGCCTGGGAACTATGGGTTCCCCTCCCTGGTACACCGCCTCTCAGGTATAGCCTGTGTCATCCCTGTTCCGCAGGCTGATAGGCTTTGCTCACGGAACAGTCCATTGTGGTGTCATCGCCTGTCAGATGTACCTCAGCCTCACACAGCTGCATAGGTGCAGGCTCTCTGTCCTTCACACTCTCCCCAGCTCCCATCCCCCTAGGTTGACCTGTTTACCCCCCTGTGCCTGGCTGCCAACCCTCCTATACCCGTCCTAGATCCCACTACGCAGTCTCCCCTCCCGGGCACCCCATGCCTGTGTTCTCCCCTGCACCAGTCAAACCCCTCCAGCCTGCAGTTTTGCGTCAGCTGTGAGCATGCTGGCGTCCTGCTTTCCCAATTCCCCTGCTGCTGCCCCTGCCCACGGCTTGGCTCCCACCATGGCCTTTCTGCCCATATAATGGCCTCCGTTCCTACATCCAGGGCTCCAGCCCCCACCCCTCCACACCCAGGTGATGGCACCCGGCCTGCCCTCTTGCACATTTGTACCCATCGCATTCCCTGCCTAAGATGCCCTGGCCTCTGTAACTTCCCCCTTCACCCCACCAGGGGGACCATGCAATAGGTATGTGCGTAGGTACGTGCGTCGCCACGTGCGTAGGTACGTGCGTCGGTATGTGTGTCGCCACATGCGTGGGTACGTGCGTCACCACGCGCGTAGGTACGTGCATCGCTACGAGTATGGGCACTTGTGATTATCAGAGCTTGAGGGTGCTTTATAGTTCAGATTGATGCTACCAACTCAATGTGTGATAGGCTATGGCCTATAAGAGCCTATATGTGGGACCTTGCTTTTAATCCCCCTTCCATTCAGTATTGCTGAGGGGACTCAGAATTGCCTGTTCGAGATGTCTGCTTGTTGCAGAGTCTGCATGATTCCGTACAGACCAGTCTGCTTCAGACATTTTACATTAGGATACTTGCACATTCCTTTGCCTAGAGATGTCCTCATTGTGGAGATGTATCTATTACTTTTAATGTGCATATTGACCAGCTGGATTGAGGGGGGGGGGAATAGAGATAGAGGTCCAGAGAAAGACCCTGATTGGATAAAGGGGGGGGGGGGGGGCATTGGCACCAATGGGGAGCTTGTGTGTACTTGACTATTCGCAACTGCATATGAGGGTTTTACACCATTTCAAGCTTCCTCAGCCACTTTTGGACTTGTTTCTGTCTGGGCCGTGTGCACAATCAATTGGCTTGGATTCTGTATGGGACTCCTAGTATTCATTGCTCGCATACACTCCGCTGCTACAAAAGGAATAGCCTCAGACAGCCCTAACACATATCACCACAGTAGGTTCAAACCCCTAACCTCTGTGCAGCCAGTACATTTGCCAGCGGCCTACCTCTCTATAGCTGCTGCTACATGCCTGGCTGGCTACAGAGGGACTGTAGGTCACCACTCAAGCTGTCTGCTGTGTGTGCGAGGGTTGGATTGGACCAGCTACTCCCATGATGCACTGCACATGCAGATCTGCAGTCTACAGAGGGTCCCATGTTGCGAGATGCACCCACCCAGCACCTCGGCCTGGTTGTGTGTCCTGACCATGTGCACTCCACAGCACCTCAGCCCGGTGGGGGTTCTGACCGTGTGTGTTACTGCCACAGAGTGGCTACCGTCCATCACAGTGGACGGGTCCTGTGCTCACCCTGAGGGTGAGGTGGAGTGCCCTGCACCATTTCTGCTGCACATGGCATTTCTGTGATGGGCTATGCTACAGGTTCCCATCAGTGCCTCTGTGTGATGGGTGGCCCCTACAGATACCCTCAGCATTTGCCTGTGTCCATCTGTCCATCACGTCTTGCCTGTGTGGACTGTGATGCACCCGGAATAGTTCATACACTGTGTGGGTGCCATGGTCACATGATATCAAATGCAAGGGGGGTTTTGGCCCATAGGCAATTTACATAGCAACACCCAACCCACCCTTTTTTGGCTCAGGGTGGGGAACAGGGTTTTGGAATAATGGGTCCATATTTAGCCCCCCTACACAGAGGTAGAGGGGCCATTCACCCCAATCATGCCAGGGAGTGGCCCCCCCACAAGGGCAGTCTATGCTGATCTGTATGCCTCCGTACATTGGGCAGTGACAGACAGACTTTAGACCTTGTTCTGCGCAGCTAGCCCACACCACTAACTGACATCCTCCAGCAGCAAGCAAGGTGCGTCAACAGCCGCTGCACCCTGCAAGGTGTTCCAGCCACACACACGTACTGACTGCAGACAGCCTGCTTGCTAGTCCATAGTGCATGTTCCTTGAGGTGACATGTGCACCCACACCTGTGATGTGCACACACCCACCAAGCAGATAAGTCAGTGATAGGGCTCCAGAGAAGAGCACCCATTTATCTCACTTCAGAGAAACACTATGTAGTACTATGGGGGAAACCAGCCATGCCGTGGTCACTACACAGTCGGGGTGAGTATGACCACACATCAGAACATGCCGTGGCCGCCCTGTCCCTGAAGGTGGTGGGCAGGCCCTACAATATCCCAGCCATTTCCATGGGCCCTGTGCAGGTGCATCCAGATCAGTCCGCCCTCTCCAGCTATATCCACAGTACCTTGCTCCTCATTATGCACATTGGCAAGGCCAATACTAGCAACATTGCTAGCGGTGTGTGCTGAAGAGGATGTTGGCAGACGGAACACACTGGATAGACTGACGCATACCCCCACACCCATGCACGTATAGTGCACCAATGTGGGCTTTTGGCAGGCCGGGACACTGCACCAGTCCTGGGCACCATGCAGGCATGGCTATGGTATGCTGTACTGTTGGGGTCTCTTCCTAAGGTGGTGGGCAATGTCAGGTTCCAGACGTGACACACACTCCCCAGACATCACAGAGGTTGGTATGGTGCAGCACAATGGGCCACTTGTGCTAACATTGGGGATTGCTATGTGGCAGTTATCATAGCAACCTTTTGCTATCTGTGTACCGTATTCCCTGGTTTTGGTTGTCATTGCTAGGGTATGCACGTACTACAATTGATTGATGCACACAGGGTCCACCATCCTGCCTCTCCAGGCCGTTGTGGCCAATGGGGCCTATGGTTGGGGTGTTTCCGCCCCTGTGGATCAATACTCTTGGAGAGAGGTTCCCATCTCCGGTCCTGGTAGACCGCACCATGTTCGGGTTTTCATGCTGTTCCTGATGAATATGCATGCGATACATCTGCATACCATTGGGGCGGCGAATCGGCATACAGCTCATGCATCTTTATTGCAGTCAGCTTGGAACCTGAATGTGATTTGGACCTCCATGACAGCCTTTGGGAGACTCTGCTCTCGGTAATGCGCCTGTTTGTGGTGTCTGTGCTCTGAATGGTAAAATGTAGGTGCTCCAAGCATGTTTATTCTATCAGCAATACATAGTTGCATCTTTCCACCCGCGGCTTCTTACTGGTAAAATGTATGGGGACAGAGTTGGCAGGGTCCACAGCTCAGGATTGAACCTGTGACTTTCAGCTCCAGAATGCACTGGCTGTGCTTACTGCGCCACACTGGTGCTACAAGGATGGATCATTCCCTGGGGGAGCCATTACTGTTTGTCCTACTGAGCCTGTCTGTTACAGTGCATTGCACCCACCTTGACCCAGCTAGGCCATGGTCTGCTGCATCCAGGTGCCACTGCCCCCTCCACCATCTGTACGCCCTCCGCCACCATGCTACCATGTCCTTCTATTGGAATCAGCATGACACCTGCATTATTTGTGGCCCTCCCGGGCTACATTTGGCAGACTCGGCTCTCGGTAATGCGCCTGTATGTGGTGTCTGTGCTCAGTGCGGAAAAATGTTGGTGTTCCATGCATGTTTATTCTATCAGCAATATCTGGTTGCATCTTTTCACCCGTGGCATCTTACTGGTAAAATGTATGGGGACAGAGTTGGCAGGGACCACAGCTCAGGATTGAACCTGTGACCTTCAGCACCAGAATGCACTGGCTGTGCTTGCTGCGCCACACTGGTAGCACAGGGATGGATCATTCCCTGGGGGTGTCATGACTGTTTGTCCTACTGAACCTGTCTGTTGCAGTGAATGGCACCCACCTACATGGGTCTAGGACGTGGCATGCTATGGTCAGGTGTCACTTCCCCCTCCCCCTCAACCACCAGTACCCCTCCGCCACCATGCTGACATGCCCTTCTGCTGGTCGTGCTGGTGGTGTGCAGTCACAGGCCATCCAATGTGCGTGTAGGCAGCTGCCTATGGTATGGGTGGTGGGGTAGGGTTGCCTGGATGGACACCCCCACTTCCCCCCAGCACCGCCTGCCACTGTTATTTGCCCATTGGGGTGGCTGCTGGGTACTGTCCCCTGTGACACTGTGGGGGGCACACTCATGCCCCTGTTGGGCCCTCATCAGTTGCAGTCCGGCTCTACTGTTTATGCATTCCTATGGGCCCAACTGAGCATCTGCCTGGTCCGCACTGTGCCCCAGCTGCACCACAGCATATGTCGCCTGCAGCCCTCTGTATCCCCTTTTCCAGCATCTGCCCAGTTTCCCTTTCTGACATGCCCACCCTGCTGTTGCTGAACATGTGCACGCCATGGGGGGCCTGTTTATTAACAGGGGGGAGCCCTGATTTGTGCTATTTCACTGTGGCATCATTCACCTTCTATGTTGACAGAGCATACACCCTTCCACAGTTAATATCTTTTTCTGAGGCTTTCTCAGTGCTATTTTTGGCTGTTTCACCTTCATACCACTATTGGCCAGCTTGGTTATGGTTTTCCATAGTTTGTTGAGGTCATTTTCAATGTTTATGTGCCCTTTTGTTCTGTGCACATGTATCATACTTCTCACTTTTTTAAGGTTTCCCTGCCTATGCTGTACATTGCTGACACTTAAATAGTTTGTCTCCCCTGCATATGTGCATCTAATGGCAGGTTTTCAATCGGGTTGGGATTTAGCTCTTCAGATCAGCGTGTTAGTGTGCCTGGAGCCTCTCCCCACCCACTCTCCGCCCATTGACCCCTTCTCTCCGCCCTCTCTCCACCTTCTCCGGTGTTTTACCATGCCGCGGAGCTTTACGATCGTTACGTGCGGTTAATGCGCGTTCTGAGTCATTAACGATCGTTAACGTCTCAGAACGCACGTTAATGTCACGTAACGATCATTAACATTACATAACGCGCGTTATGTACCATTACCGCAGTTTAGTAAACATCCCCCAAAGATCCTGAAAACTGGCAAAATCAATAAGTTAATCGTTGATGGAGAAGAAATTGAAATAGTGGACAACTTTGTTGTTTGTTCATATGTAAACCACACTGCTTTTAAATAGCGCAGTACACAAAAGCAACAACAAAAAAAATACATAAATAATAAACTTTAACCTACTTGGATCAAATATCAATAAATAAACAACAAGCAGTCAAAAAATCAGATGACACATTGCTCTTGGCAGAATGGCTATGAAGGATCTTGACAAGATTCTCAAGAACAGAGATGTCTCTCTCCATACAAAGATTCAACTTATCCAAGTCATGGTATTTTCAATAATGTCATATGGATGTGAACGTTGGGCAGTAAAAAAGATAGACAGGAAGAAAATTGATGTATCCCATGGACTGCCCAAAGAACAAACCAGTCAGTGCTAGAGGAGCTCAAACCTAAGCTTTCCTCAGAAGCTCAAATGACATAGCCCTTTGAAGATCCTGAGAGTTGAATATTGGGCCCTGTAGAAATATGAAAACTAAAAACCAGGATGTAACTGTAATCTAAAGTCACACTTTTTAAATTAAAAATTTTGGGGTTGGTATTTTTCAGTGGTGGTCAGTGTATTAAAGCGCCTGGCCATTGCCACTAAAACCGGATATTCAGCATTGAAGACTATCCTGCATCTGGCACTGAATATCTGTTTTCACCAGTCAGACATTTTGATGTCTGGTTAGTGGCAATATTCAACTGCTAACCAGATAGCAAAACCGCATAAAGTTAAGACAACCACTGAGCTGTCCTAACCTTTTGCAGTTTAGCTACTGAATATTGTCACTAACTAGATAGCTGCCAGGACCATCTAAGCTCTGCCCAAAGACTGCCCTAGAATTAACTGGGCATTTTCATTGTGGTCTATGGGAATATTCAGCAGTACTATCTGGACAGTGCTGCATCCTATCAGTATCTCCAGGGCTGATGCAGTTTGCAGGTGTTGTAAACTGCATAAACCATCTAAATATCAACCTCATTATTTATATGAGAAGAGGCGTAAAAATGGTTAGTTCTCAGTATAATTGTTGCTAGCAGATAAACACCAAACTAAAACGTATTATATGCCTCCCATCGTGCAGCGTGAAAACTGCAGTGTATCGTGTTCATAAACCGCAGCCAAAAATCATGCAAAACGCCTTAAAAAATCCTCTCTCTTGTAGTGGTTTTGCAGCATCAAAAGAATAAACAACAACAATCATTCCTTAGTGACCCTCCATCCGTTATAACTCCATCCCAGCTCCACCCAAACTATGCCTGTGGGAAGCTTATACACAGATCAGGGGCGGCCCAAGGGGGGTGCGGGGCCATGTGCGGAGACTCGGTGCGGGGCCTCATTTGCATAAGTGGCCTTATTTGCATAAATATTTGCATAATGCTAACATACACTAACTTTTAGTAAACATGTCTCTTAATGAGTGTATGGATAAAGACAGACTATAATCCAGTGCCAACCTCCAGGCACATTAGGAACTACTACAAACACTGCCCAGGCACATTAGGAACTACTACAAACACTGCCCAGACTACAGTATAATGCAGTGCCAACCGCCAGGCACATTAGGAACTTCTACAAACACTGCCCATTTAGAACCCATAGCAAACCCGCCGTATCCTAACAGCACTACCAGGACTCACAAAGCACCATACCCTACCTATCAAAAAGCAACACTGCAAATATTAAACCAATACATTTCAGAGTACAACAATACATGACCTACTGGGGAAAGAAAACAAGTGGCAATGTCAAATAGGAATTACATAAACAGAATACCTCAGCTCAGTTACACATGCAGAACATAGACCATCACCAAACAAGGAATCACAATTTAGAAACAGGAAGGTAATAATTAAACTGGGAACCCCAAAAGCCAAACTTGGAATGTACAACAACACTGTAGAAATAAAACTATAAATTAATTTCCACTTGTACCAAACAAAGCGCAGACGTTAATGATGCACATTTCCCAGAGCTTTCATATTCCAGTTAATAAATTCAAAATAAAGAGAGATCTTTTTACCTTTTGTGCATTTTTTTTCAGTTGCAATTGCTCCAGACACTTTCTTCTGGTTTCTTCATGTTTTCTGCTAACTCTCCATCATCTGCTGTCCATTTGTCCTTTCTTCTCTCTTCTAGTTTTTTTTTCCATTCTCTCTCTCTACATCTGCTTTAACATACTAATCTTTCTCCTTTTGCTCTTTCCTCATTCCTATTTCATCCACTCAAATTTTACCCCTCCATCCTCAATCCCCACTTACTCTCCCAATACCCGGCTAATTGTAGATTTTTTTATCCCTCCCACACAAAATATTTTTCCCCTCTCCATTTTACTCTCCCAGCCCCATCCCATTCTAATCCTCCCCCAACATCAGCTCCCTTCTAGTTCCAGCCTCACCCAGCATCCATTCCCTTCTAGTCCCTGCATCAGCCCATTTCCAGTCCTAGCCCCCCATCAGCCCATTTCCAGTCCTAGCAACCCCCCAACCCAATACCAGTCCTAGCCCCCCCCATCAACCCACTTCCAGTCCTAACCCACCATCAGCCCACTTCCAGTCCTAACCCCATCAACCCATTTCCAGTCAGCCCCCCATAGCCCATTGCCAGTCCTAACCCCCCCATCAGCCCACAGCCCATTACCAGTCCTAACCCTATCAGCCCACCTCAAGTCCTAACCCCTCCCCATCAGCCCATTTCTTGTCCTAGCCCCCCCCCATAGCCCATTATCAGTCCTATCCCCCCCATAGCCCATTACCAGACAGCCCCCATCAGCAACAGCCCATTACCAGTCTTAACCTCCCCATAGCCCATTATCAGTTCTAACCCTCCCCCAACAGCCCACAGCCCATTTACCAGTCCTAACCCCATCAGCCCACCTCAAGTCCTAACCCCTCCCCATCAGCCCATTTCCTGTCCTAGCCCCCCACAGCCCATTATCAGTCCTAACCCCCCCCATAGCCCATTACCAGTCCTAACCCCCCATCAGCCCACAGCCCATTACCAGTACTAACCCCATCAGCCCACCTCCAGTGTTAACCCCCCCATCAGCCCATTCCCAGTCCTAGCCCCCCCATAGCCCATTACCAGTCCTAACCCCCCCAACAGCCCACAGCCCATTACGTCCTAACCCCATCAGCCCACCTCCAGTCTTAATCCCCCCAGCCCATTTCCAGTCCTAGCAACCCCCCCAACCCATTACCAGTCCTAGCCCCCCATAGCCCACTGCCAGTCCTAATCCCATCAGCCCATATACAGACTTAGCTCCCCCATAGCCCATCACCACTCCTAACCACCCCCCATAGCCCATCACCACTCCTAACCCCCCCATAGCCCCCCATAGCCCATCACCACTCCTAACTCCCCATAGCCCCCCCCTAGCCCAACACCACTTCTCACCCCCCCATATCCCATCACCACTTCTTACCCCCCCCCCCTTGCACATGACCTCTTCTAACCCCCCCTTAGCACATCACTTCTAACCCCCCATAGCCCATCACCACTCGTAACCCCCCCCCCCCATAGCCCATCACCACTTCTAACCCCCCCCATAGCCCCCCCATAGCCCATCACCACTTCTAAACCCCCCCCCCCCTAGCCCATCACCACTTCTAACCCCCACCATAGCCCGGGAAATTTTTTTTTTTAAAGCTGTCTTCTCCGGCTGCCGGGGCCGCCGCGGCAGCATCGAGTGTGCCGCGGGGCCCCCCCTGCCCAGCAGAACCTGCCCTCCCCTTTATCACCTCTGTCTCTGATTGTAGCTTCAGTCAAACGCGCCGGCTTTCAGAGCGCGAAAGGACCAGTTCCCCTTTCGCGCCTCTGATACGCCCGCGGGGGCTGAGGGGAACTTCCCACCAGCCCCCGCGGGCTTAACAGAGCAGCGAGGGAGAAACTCTCCTCTCGCGCTCTGAGAGCCGGCGCGTGTGACTGAAGCTACAACGAGAGACAGAGGTGATAAAGGGGAGGGCAGGTTCTGCTGGGCAGGGGGGGCCCCGCGGCACACTCGATGCTGCCGCGGCGGCCCCCGGCAGCGGAAGAAGACAGCTTTTTTTTTTTTTTTTTAATTTAACTTTAGGATCAGAATGTTTTTTGCGCGGGGCCCCCTGAAACGCGGGGCCCTGTGCAAAAAACATTCTCGCTCAATGGACGGGCCGGCCCTGACACAGATAACATAAAAGCATGCCTGCTCCTGCTAGCACACGTATCTGTATGCGCAGTTTCATAATAACAAGGCATTTCTAATGTGTAAAACATACTTCACACACAGAAAATGCTTTACAGTACAAAATAACCCTTTTAATGTACCAGCTATAGGTCATTAGACAAATTAGTCCAATACTGTTAAAACAAATGCAGTTACAGTAAATTGCTTCTTCTAGCAACTGGATAC
This sequence comes from Ichthyophis bannanicus, assembly GCA_033557465.1. Lineage (NCBI taxonomy): Eukaryota > Metazoa > Chordata > Amphibia > Gymnophiona > Ichthyophiidae > Ichthyophis > Ichthyophis bannanicus. The sequence continues at coordinate 1,235,969,517 of CM066031.1, read as the reverse complement.
TAATAAAACCAACATTTGAAATGGAATTCTATAAGCAACACAGTGGCTTAGCTAGTGGAATTAGAGTCTCAAGGGATAAATAAATCCAGGTTATTTTTATCCAACTTTGTGTTTATTTTAAAGTAAATGTCACCGGTCAGGCATTATTGTTATTAGGGATGATCTGATCTCTTAGAAAATCAATTTATTTGATATGATTCTAGCAAACTACTTAAGTTGGTTGATTGTGTACTTTATAATTGTGTCTATTTAAACAGGGCTTAAAATGCTCGACTCAGCTGTCTGGTGAGGCTGGATAACAAGATCTAGCTGCTAGAAAGTTATTTGACACTTAGCTCATTGTTAGCTCTTTCAGACTAATCAACACCATAAGCATAGCATGGATTTTTTTTCCCTATGACTGCTATATCTAGGAGTTTTCATTTAGTCACTTTAGAAATGGCATGCAGTAAAATAAATGAGTTTTCTCTTCTATCAGTACATCTATTATTTTATTATGCATAGATAAATAAACCCATTCTGCCAGTATAATAAATACTTGCGTGCTACAGTCAAAATGATTCCTTCAGCGTTACTTTTTCCCCTGACCACATTTAAATACAAAGGTACCTGCAGAAGCTAAGTAGTACAAATATTAAATATCCTTTTCTCTCAAATAAGAATGAGCAGGAATCCAGTTTCTTCCATATATTTATTTGATTTATTAAGTTGAGTTAGAATGGAGGAGTAGCCTGTTGATTAGAGCACTACTATAGTAACCAAGAGACCAAAGTTTGATTCCCTCTAGTGCTCCTTGTGTCCCTGGGCAAGTCACTTAATTCTCCATTGCCTCAGAAGAAAAGCCTGACAATCCATTTCTGGTCACACTGCCAAGAAAGCCCAGGAGCTGCTGGGTTGCCATGAGTCAGTATTGGCATGAGGGCATGCATTGCATCAAGATGAATTAATAAGCAATATAGAATTAACAGAGAAAGGTACATAGAAGAACAGCCTTGATAAATGAAATTGGTTCCAAGCAATTATTCTGTACATGGAGAATAAGATCCTGATGTACCAAGAAATACAGTCAGAGACCAAGAAAATGTGGCAGAAAGATGCACAAATATTTCCCATTGTATTGGGAGCCACACCTTATGAACTCCAGAAGGAAGCTCTTTTTGGCATAGTGCAAGTACTATGACAAACGACAGCAGTAAATTTGAGAGACTGAGATCATACTCCACATACTATGGCTTAAGAGAGAGGTTTATGACTGTGATGGTACAGTATGCACAGAAATAAACCAGTTGGAGAAACTGTCCCCGAGAGTCAGTGATGGCATACGGGATCCCACAATAACACATGATTTCTTAGTGCATTACTACATCCATAGATTATTGCATGCATGCTAAAGTATCTCTCTTGATCTCTGCATCATCAATATATGTGTAGAAACCCCTTGATTCTGCTCCTCTTAATAGCAGAGACTTCAAGTAGTCCTATGAATATACAGCATAACTATGCAACCTGCATTTGCTCTGGTAATTTTCCAGAATAGGGGAGATTACTCCTTCTACAGCGATATAATGTTAGGAGGAGATTCCTCTGGGAAGGAAAATTCAACTCCTAAAAGCCCAGCCCAAAAGCAGTCTTCTGTCTTTGGCTGGTTTAGCCACTGTACAGAGAAGGGTGACCGAAATGATTGAGGGGGTGGAACAACTCTTCTATAAGGAAAGGCTAAAGAGTTTAGAGAAGAGATGTTTGAGGGGAGATACGACAGATGTTGATAAAATCCTGAGTTGAAAGGAATATATAGTAGCAAATTGATTGCTTACTCTTTCAAAAAGTATAAAGACACGATGCACCATGAGGCTACAAATTAGTATATTTAAAACAGATAGGCAACATTTTTTTTCTTGTCCAAGCTATGGTATTTTCAAAAATGCTATATGAATGTGAAGTTGGACAGTGAAAAAGATAGACAGGAAGAAAATTGATGCCTTTGAATTATGGTGCTGGCGAAGAATACTGTGTATACCATGGACTACCAAAAGAAAAATCAGTCAGTGCTAGAGGCAATCAAGCCTAAACTTTCTTTAGAAGCTCAGATGACAAAACTTTAACTTTTATACTTTGGGCACATCATGCCGAAGAGAGAGATTTTTAGAGAAAGACATCATGCTTGGCAAGGTAGAAGGTCAACGCAAAAGAGGAAGGCCAGCAATGAGATGGATCGATACAACAGCAGCAGCTATGGATACCACTCTATCAATAATGAGCCACCTGTCTGAAGACTGAACACAGTTTATGTCAACTATCCAGAGGGTTGCCATGAGTCAGCACCAACTCGACGTCACTTAAAAATAACAAATACAGTAACTAATCTTTGGAGCTCATTGGAGGAGGATGTGATAAAAGCAGGTAGTGTACCTGGGCTTAAAAAAGGTTTGGACAAATTCCTGTTAGTAATGTCCATAAACTGTTATTAAGGTAGACCGAGAGAAAATCACTGCATATCCCTGGGATAAGTAGCATGAAGCTGGCTCATTTTGGACTATGATTACTTCTGACCTGTATTAGCCACTGTTGGAAACAGGGCACTGGGCTTGATAGACCTTTGATCTGAACCAGTATGGCAGTTCTTATGTACTGCTCATTTTGGCAGTAATTTTATCAGGAACTTTAGTGTGTAGAACAGTGTTAAACATTACAGTAAGCTGGTGCCTATAAAATTGCAACACTATAAATAGAAACATAGAAACATGGCCTATCTAGTCTGTATCAAAAACAATCTCCTCAAGGGGCCAAATAAACTATCAAAAACAAAAAACAAAAACAACAAAAAAAAACCAAGCTATACAAAAAAGAAAAAGAAAAAAAAGACAGAAGAAACAACACAAAAACCAGACACAAAATGAGAGTATCCAAAAAACACCACACAAGTAAAAAAAAATATTATAGAGGAAAAAAAGACCCCAGTTTCCCCCTTTGTAGAACACAGCAGGGAAAAGGGCTAGTCAGATGGCAAAGATAGCATGATATATACCTGCCTAAACGACTAAGCCCAAAGAAAGATCAATGATCAAAAAACCCTCTATAATAGGGGAACCAAGTCAAACACAACCAAAAACTCAGTTTAAGAAACTCAAATATGTCCCCATAAAAATAAAACCCAATCTATCTAGGTCTAACGAAACAGACACTAAGACCATTGCAACTGGCACAAAACACTGCAGCACGCATAATTGCTGGCACCACAAGACAAGAACACATCACACCCACCCTAAAAGAGCTCCACTGGCTGCCTATCAGTGCCCGCATTAGATACAAGACAATCATAAACATTTTCAAAATCAAACATCAATCATCAGCTTTCAGCCTACACCTACTCATACAACCAGACAACAGCACAAGACTGAGAAGAAGAGGCACATCCAACCGTGTCAACACACCTAAAGATATCAACAGGGTACGCAAGGACATCAAAAAATGAGCCTTATCAAACGCGGCACCAACAATCTGGAACGCCCTCCCCGACGAACTGCGTTCAACAACAGACCTTAAGGAGTTCAGGAAACTACTGAAGACAACCCTCTTCATAGAACACTACGGTGACATTACTTAAACCATGCAACAGACACCTCAATTCCCCCACATGTCACTATAATTGTGATTAAGCAAGGAACTGATACCCATAGCATTGTAAATAGCGCACGCTGTAAATAGCACCACAAGAATCAACGTCCAGACACACTCACACGCATACACTACTCACTGCATGTGCACACTATACACTGTATCTTATTGATTGTTTGCTGTTCAGACCACCTTGATTGCAGGATAAGGCGGTATAGAAATACTTTTAAATAAATAAATAAAATAAATAAATACAACAACTTGGGTAGAAGTGATTATCACAAGGGATGGTATAAAAGAAGAGCTAAAGTAGAGTCCAGGCACAAAAACCAAAAAGTCCAGGAATTTAACCATTTTGACTTTAGTACAATGGGGAGATACCTGAAGGGGGAACTGACAGGATTAGTGGAGATAAGGGAAGTTGAAAGGCAGTGGGCTAAACTAAAAGAGTCTATAAAAATGGCAACTTATCCATATGCATGAAAGTCAATAGAAGCAAGAGAAAAAGGAAACCAATATGATTCTCCAAGAAAGTAACTAAAAAATAAAGGCAAAAAATGTAGTGTCACAAGATACAGACCACAAGAAGTGGAATACAGAAAAGAATACCGGATAAAGCTCAGGGAGACAAAGGAAGAAATCAGAAAGGTAAAAACATGGACTGTAGAAAAAAATAGCTAAAGATGAAAACTGAAGTGACAAGACTTTTTTCAGATGTGTTGGGGAAAGGAGGAAAGCCAAAAGTAGAGTTGTAAGACTGAAGGTTGCTAAGGATTGCTGTTGGAACCATGATGAGGAAAAAGCAGAAATGCTGAACAAGTACTTTTGTTCAATACTCACAGAAGAAAATCCTGGATAAGGACCACAGAGACTGACAAACATACATAAGGAAATGACCATTCATGAAACAAAGTGCCTATGAACAACTTGCAAAACAAAGCCATGGCGCTGGATGAAATACATCCCAGGAACTGAGGGAGCACAGATGGGTTCTAAAAGATCCTCTTATGGGCCCGATATCAAGTTGGGCAGGCTATGTACTCCTATGGCGCATAGCGCAGCATGCCAACCCTTAACCCCGGATATTCAATGCCGGTTCCGGCACTGAATATCCAGGGATCGCCGCACATACCAGAAGCCTCAGTAGCTAACCAGACAGCGGCAATATTGCATGTGCATAGGCAAGGAAAACCTTCACCTATCTTTAGGGTGCAGGAGCTAACCAGGCAGCATGCAATATAGCCACTGCCTGGTTAGCTACTGAGGCTTCCGGCAGGTGTGGCAATTCTCGGAACGCCCCAACACACCCCAATGCTAACCGCATAGTATCAAGGTGTGTAGCCGAGTTAAAAAGGGATTTTCAATGGCACTAACCGTGCAAGTACCATTGAATATCCCGATACAGCATGGCAGCCGCTACTGCTGCTTAGTAAACATACCCCTGAGTGTATCTGAAATGCGAAATTACTGTGGGCCTCAGCAATGGGCGGTAACAGTTGGATTTGCAAACAGCGTGGGTACCGCGGTACTAATGGCGCCTCAATGGGTGGTGTTAGCTGCATTTTCAGTGTGTTATCTGCCAGGGAAATGCTGTGCTTATGCCACATTATCTGCACTTTTTCACCGCATTAGCTGCAAAAGCCTAACGCACTTTAGTAAACATGCCCTTTAGTGAGCGTGCATGCCTTTAAAAAGATCCTAATTATAATCACAAAGAAAGAACACTATACTCTTTAGATTTGTGCTTTATTAATAATAGGGGTTTTGGACTAAAAAATAAGATTTTTGCAAGATGTATATGCTTTGAACATTTTCATGGTAACAATACCCTAGAGGGCATTATGTTTCCAGAATCTATTTTTAATCACGGCAATAAAATGATCAGATAATAATATGTTTATTCCCCTGTTTGAGACATAACAGTATAAACTCTGGCAGACATGGACACATAATCAGCTTCTACTTGCTGTAAGCCTGATTTCCCTTAAAAGAATGTATCCCTGTTAATAAGGATGTTTCATAAAGTTGTCCATTAAAAGTTTGTAACACTAATTTATTAGACACATTTCTAAAGAACCCTACTAGGTTTTCCCAATTAAATTAATGTTACTGACATGTTTATGTTATGTCCTAATCATAAAATATTATTAATGGGAAAATTTCATGAATTAATATTCTGGTTGTGTGGAGCTTTAAAAGGTTTTTTATTTAGCATTTTCCATCACAAGGCATATTTTAATGAAGCTTATAATAAGCCTCTCTTTCCCAGCACACTAAGGGGGCAATTTTAGAAACTCTAGAACCTCCATAAAATGGAGGAGTAGCCTAATGTTTAGAGCTCAGGCTGGAACCAGCAAAGTCGGCTTTCAAATTCTACTCATTTTCCTTATGGCCTTGGGCAAGTCACTTAACCTTCCACTGCCTCAGGGACAAACCTAAACTGTAAGCCCTCTATTTACAAGGAAATACCTATTGTCCCTGAATGTAATTCATCTCGAAGTACAACTGGAAAGGCGTAGGCTAACTGAATAAATAGAATTAGCACATCTGCCAACATTCATTCATACATGCAAATCGCATTCACGTCCCATGAGTCATTTTAAAAAGACTCGATTTTACATGTGTCTGGTATGATCATGTCCATGGGGTGTGGCATAAGTGTGTCCAGGGTGACAACAGAAAGAATTACATGTATCTCTGATTTCACAATGGCGCCACACATTGAAATTTGCCAGCAGACATATCTATACAGTAATTAGACCTGCTCCTCGGCATGAACAGGCTTTTGAATAGGGTTCATTTCAGCCAGTTCTCAACAGTAGGGGTAATGAGACATTCCCTCTTATTGCCACAATAATGTTTTGCCCTTCAGGGAAGGATAGCAGGTGAATATTTTATGCTGCCATGGCACTGCATGCCTCCGCTTAGAACATAACTATTAAATCTGGGCTGTCTTTCTTGAGCTATAATGACAACAACATATGCTAGGACAAACCCAAGCTCAAACTATAACCTATGGAATACGACTGCGAGACCCAGTGTCAGGCTTGAGGGTCTCAGTTTAAAACATCGCAGCAATCCTCTGAATTCTCTGACAAAGTTTTTTAACAAAACTTAGGCTGCTGTTTACATCAATGACCCATAATCAACGCCTTCCTCCTTTGTTTCACAATCAAAAATCTATTTCACTCCTTTTTTTAATTATTTTCATTCACATTTTTTTCTGTTTTCTTTTCTTTCTTTTCTTGTTTCTTATATTAAAAAACTTTAGTAAGCAATGTTGCTTTCTTTATTTTCGCTCTACAGCGAGCTGAAAGGATCAGTAGTGATTTGATTCTACTGGTGTTTCACTCAACTCCAATATCGTTCACTTCAAACTGGTAAATTGGTAAACTTTCAACCAAAACGTAGAATCACGCTGGGGATACTCGCTAGAATATTTTTCTCAATCATAGTCCATTAGCGACTAAACAGAGTCTGTACTTATCTTTAGATATCTCAAACGTTCACTTCTTCTTGAGCACTTGTTCTGGCGATTGTTTTTATAGACTCTGCTACCTCATATGAATCATATCGGAATGCAGAAATGCTGGAAGTATCACTCAGCTTCTCATAAATTCCAATCCCGACGCCGTTAATCTAGGGCGCCCAAGCGTTTCGTCACAACAAGTTCTTCAGGGGAATGTTAATCTCCCGTACTGACCTATGAAACATTGCAAACCATAGTGAACACTTTCATATCCCACTTAAAAGTCAAGGGTACAATAAAAGACAGAGAAATTCATTCCTCACTTGCCTTGATGTCTATGCTCTTAAATCAGCTGCGGGGACATTTTTCTCTCTCGTCCCGGCATCTGTTACTGAGAACGCCGCGCATGCGGCTTCAATGAACCGCCCAGATTTTAAAGAGCTCTTCTTAACCCCTCCCCTTAAGGGAGGGTACTAACTCGCTTCTTACTCATATACTCCATTCACCAACTTCTCTCAGCTGTTAAAACTAAACCTCCTATGTACAAAGAAACCAATCAATAGAGGCATTAAGTCCATTTGGGATAACCGTATTTAACTGAAAAATCCAACGTTGTTCTGTCCGCGTTAACAATTGTTCCTTTGTGCTCCCGCCCCTGCCTGTTAGAATTTGATCTATGGCAAAACATTCCAATTGCTTAGAACATGGCAGGCCCAGAGATGTATGTGGAGACATATCCATGCGCATGCTCTGAAATGCTGGCGCAGGCATGTCTATGCTGTCAGTTCCACCAACATCCATATTTCATACATGTATATTTCTAAAATTGCTCATTTCATGCCTATGTTTGGGGCTTTTTTCTGCATATCTCAATTTCTTTGCATGTTGATGGAGGCATTTATCCTTTTGGGCAGAGATAAGTCGATTTCAGAATGCATTTATACATGTCTACCTTCTTTGCTGCCCCTCCTATGGAATTTTGGACATTTTGACTTATACAGTATGTCCCAGGGGGCATTTAAACAGCCTCTCTAAAATGTGCAATCACAGAAACATATAAATTGACTGTATACACTATGAGGTCGATTTTGCACCCTGAATAGCAGGGTTGGACGTCCAACCCTGCTGAAGCCACCAGCAGCCTGATTGGCATCAGGGAGGTGAGCAGGAAGGAGATTCCTTATCTGATCACCTCCACTAGGCAATCAGGTCCATCCAAAGCCCAGGCTTCAACATTTAAACATTTCACTAATACATTCCACTCTGACCTCAAACCAACCAACCAACAGCAGACGCCGACGGCGGGAAGAACAGCTGAGCTGGTTTCCTGAGAGGCGCGAAACCAACGAACTGCCTCCGGCCCAATCAGGGCTGTGGGAGGGGAGCAGTAGCTCCTTTAAACAGCAGCTGCCGATGGCGGGAAGAACAGCTGAGCCTGTTTCCTGAGAGGCGCGAGACCAACGAACTGCCTCCGGCCCAATCGGGGCTGTGGGAGGGGAGCAGTAGCTCCTTTAAACAGCAGCTGCCGACGGCGGGAAGAACAGCTGAGCCGGTTTCCTGAGAGGCGCGAGACCAACGAACTGCCTCCGGCCCAATCAGGGCTGTGGGAGGGGAGCAGTAGCTCCTTTAAACAGCAGCCGCCGACGGCGGGAAGAACAGCTGAGCCGGTTTCCTGAGAGGCGCGAGACCAACGAACTGCCTCCGGCCCAATCGGGGCTGTGGGAGGGGAGCAGTAGCTCCTTTAAACAGCAGCCGCCGACGGCGGGAAGAACAGCTGAGCCGGTTTCCTGAGAGGCGCGAGACCAACGAACTGCCTCCGGCCCAATCAGGGCTGTGGGAGGGGAGCAGTAGCTCCTTTAAACAGCAGCCGCCGACGGCGGGAAGAACAGCTGAGCAGGTTTCCTGAGAGGCGCGAGACCAACGAACTGCCTCCGGCCCAATCGGGGCTGTGGGAGGGGAGCAGTAGCTCCTTTAAACAGCAGCCGCCGACGGCGGGAAGAACAGCTGAGCCGGTTTCCTGAGAGGCGCGAGACCAACGAACTGCCTCCGGCCCAATCGGGGCTGTGGGAGGGGAGCAGTAGCTCCTTTAAACAGCAGCCGCCGACGGCGGGAAGAACAACTGAGCCGGTTTCCTGAGAGGCGCGAGACCAACGAACTGCCTCCGGCCCAATCGGGGCTGTGGGAGGGGAGCAGTAGCTCCTTTAAACAGCAGCCGCCGACGGCGGAAAGAACAGCTGAGCCGGTTTCCTGAGAGGCGCGAGACCAACGAACTGCCTCCGGCCCAATCGGGGCTGTGGGAGGGGAGCAGTAGCTCCTTTAAACAGCAGCCGCCGACGGCGGGAAGAACAGCTGAGCCGGTTTCCTGAGAGGCGCGAGACCAACGAACTGCCTCCGGCCCAATCGGGGCTGTGGGAGGGGAGCAGTAGCTCCTTTAAACAGCAGCCGCCGACAGCGGGAAGAACAGCTGAGCCGGTTTCCAGAGAGGCGCGAGACCAACGAACTGCCTCTGGCCCAATCGGGGCTGTGGGAGGGGAGCAGTAGCTCCTTTAAACAGCAGCCGCCGACGGCGGGAAGAACAGCTGAGCCGGTTTCCTGAGAGGCGCGAGACCAACGAACTGCCTCCAGCCCAATCGGGGCTGTGGGAGGGGAGCAGTAGCTCCTTTAAACAGCAGCCGCCGACGGCGGGAAGAACAGCTGAGCCGGTTTCCTGAGAGGCGCGAGACCAACGAACTGCCTCCGGCCCAATCGGGGCTGTGGGAGGGGAGCAGTAGCTCCTTTAAACAGCAGCCGCCGACGGCGGGAAGAACAGCTGAGCCGGTTTCCTGAGAGGCGCGAGACCAACGAACTGCCTCCGGCCCAATCGGGGCTGTGGGAGGGGAGCAGTAGCTCCTTTAAACAGCAGCCGCCGACGGCGGGAAGAACAGCTGAGCCGGTTTCCTGAGAGGTGCGAGACCAACGAACTGCCTCCGGCCCAATCGGGGCTGTGGGAGGGGAGCAGTAGCTCCTTTAAACAGCAGCTGCCGACGGCGGGAAGAACAGCTGAGCCGGTTTCCTGAGAGGCGCGAGACCAACGAACTGCCTCCGGCCCAATCGGGGCTGTGGGAGTGGAGCAGTAGCTCCTTTAAACAGCAGCCGCCGACGGCGGGAAGAACAGCTGAGCCGGTATCCAGAGAGGCGCGAGACCAACAAACTGCCTCCGGCCCAATCGGGGCTGTGGGAGGGGTGCAGTAGCTCCTTTAAACAGCAGCCGCCGACGGCGGGAAGAACAGCTGAGCTGGTTTCCTGAGAGGCGCGAGACCAACGAACTGCCTCCGGCCCAATCGGGGCTGTGGGAGGGGAGCAGTAGCTCCTTTAAACAGCAGCCGCCGACGGCGGGAAGAACAGCTGAGCTGGTTTCCTGAGAGGCGCAAGACCAACGAACTGCCTCCGGCCCAATCGGCCTTAGGCGCGGGCCCGTGGCAAAAATTATTCTCTGTACAACCTCCTCCTTCTGTCTCTCCCTTAGGCTGTTCCTCCGTTTAGAGGTATGTCTGTATTACATGTTAACATGATGTAGTCTTTCCCTGTTACCTATGGATCCTTTGCTTATCACTTTGATATTTTGATAAGGTGGTATAAACTGGATTTATTGTTTGATCTGTATAGTCTGATGTTTGTATGTTTGTATTTTATGCTAACCTGATGTAGTCTTGTAACCGCTTTGATTGTAAGAAAGGCGGTATAAAAAACCTGTTAAATAAATAAATAAACCTAGACATGTTGTTATTGTTAAGTGCCAGCGAGTCGGTGTCGACTCATGGCGACCTCTGGATAGTTGTCCTAAATTGTGTTCAGTCTTCAGTCAGGTGGCTCATTGTTGACAGACTGGTACCCGTAGCTGCTGTTATTGTATCAATCCATCTCATTGCTGGCCTTCTTCTTTTGCGTTGACCTTCTGTCTTGCCAAGCATGACGTCTTTCTCTAATGATCTCTCTCTTCGCATGATGTGTCCAAAATATGAAAGTCAAAGTCTTGTCATCTGATCTTCTAAAAATGTTTAGGTTTGATCTCTTCTAGTACTGACTGGTTTGTTCTTCGGGCAGTCCATGGTATATGCAGTATTCACCGCCAGCACCATAATTCAAAGGCATCAATTTTCTTCCTGTCTATCTTTTTCACTGTCCAGCTTTCACATCCATATGATGTTATTGAAAATGCCATGGCATATCCATCTTTTATTTACAGTACCTGCCAGAGACCTCTATCACAAATGAGATTATTCCTGCTCATGGCAGGAGTAATTCTTGTGTCCCCATTACTATGCTCTCAGGAACCATTGGTGATGAAAGAAGAATTTGAAGCAGCATTCAAAGTATTATCAAAGAACAAAGCACCGGGCATTGATGGCATCTCCTCTGAAGTATTAGAGCAATCAGATATAGCTATTACCATACTTACAAGGTCCTGCCAGGAAATTTGGAAGGCAACATCATCGCCCACTGACAGAAAGGTAATCCAACTGACTGTGGAAATTATCACACAAGTGCTCTGATCCCACATGCCAGCAAGATTCTACTCAGGTTCATTCAACAGAGACTACAATCATACCTGGAACGAGAACTGTCTGAAGTGCAAGCAGGGTTCAGGAAAGGGCGAGGAATAAGAGACATCATCGTGGACGTGAAATGTATCCTTGAACAGACAAAAGAATACAAAAAGGATAACTGTATGTGTTTTATTAACTACAGCAAGGCTTTTTTGACTGTGAAAACCATGAGAAACTCTGGGTCACATTAAGAAGCATGGGGATACTAAAATGCCTGATAGTTCTCGTGCACAATCTTTAAAGTGATCAAGAAGCAATAGTTTGAATGGAACAAGGAGAAACAGATTAGAGTATGACAAGGCTGCATATTTTCCTCCTACCTGTTTAATATATATATATGCAGAACAAATCATACTACTACTACAACTACTAATCATTTATATAGTGCTACAAGACTTACTCAGTGCTGTACATATACATGAAGAAAGACGGCCCCTGCTTGTTAGAGCTTACAATCTAAAACAAGACAGACAATACAATAGCCGTGAACAGGGGTACAAATAGGGAAAGGTAAGGAGACACAAGAAGAACAAGGGAGATGCAGAAGTAGCGTCCCCCTGGGTTAAGATGGCCACAAAGTGATGCTAATCCAATGGATCGCAGTGCAATGTCAGTTCCTTGAAATTTCCTCATGATGCATCTTACATTGCAAAATGCTGCCAGCGTCAAGGTACTTGTCTGATATTATGAAGCTATACTGAGACTTTGAAGCTGAATATCTTTTTGAAGATAAGTGTGTTTTGCATATTTTAAGTTGAAAATGTAGGCACTTGATTTTTCACATGGTTCAGTTTATAGTGGTTCTTTCATCACCCACATTGAATTTGTATACCGTTTTATACTGATTCCTATCACCTTCATTTGTTGTTCTATTTTTGGAAGCTAGATTAGTAGTCATTTTTCAATAGCATTGCTCTCTTTGGTGGATTTGAATAGGGGCAAAAATGAAGCCTAACACAGAGACTCAGGTAGTTTGTTCCAGGTATAAGGAATAGCAAGGTGAAAGGATCAAAGTCTGGAGTTAGTAGCGGAAGAAAAGGGCATAGAGAGAAACAAGCCAGAAGAAGAACAGAGTTCACAAGGAGGGGTGCAGGGAGAGAGGAGAGAGGAGGTAGTGAGGTGCAATAGAATTAACACATTTATAAGTCAGAAGGAGAAGTTTGAATTGGATATGGAAATGGAAGGGGAGCCAATGAAGTGACTTGAGAAAAGGATATGAGTATAACGGGGCCTGCAGAAGATTAGCCATGCAGCTGAGTTCTCAACAGACTGAAGGGGAGGGAGATGACTCAGAGGGAGATCAGCAAGGAGGAGGTTGCAATAATCTAGATGGGAGGTGACTAAGATAAGTGTCTTAGTAGTGTGTTCAGAAAGGAAGGGGCAAATTTTGCTAATGTTATAGAGGAAGAAACAACGGGTTTTAGCAATTAATTAGATGTGTGTAGAGAACGAAAGGGAGGAGTCAAAGATGACTTCAAGGTTGTAGGCTGAGGAAACAGAAAGTAGAAGAGTGTTGTCTACAGAGATAGAGAAAGGAAGAAGGAGAGAGGAGGGATTAGGGGGAAAATAAAAAATTCAGTTTTGGCCATGTTCAGTTTCAAATGGCGGTAAGACATATCCAGACAGCGATGTCAGATAGACGGGCAGAGAGTCAGACCTGGAGTGTTGGAGAAATATCAGGTGTGGAGAGGTAGATTTGAGAGTCATCAGCGTATAAGTGGTATTGAAAGCCATGGGAGGAGATGAGAGCACCAAGGAATAGAGAGAGAAAAAGAGAAGGCACAGAACAGACCCTTGGGGTTCACCAGCAGAGAGTGGGATAGCAGTAGAGGAGGAATCACAAAAATAAACTGGTAAGAAGACTTCAAACCCATTCCCGCAACATATAAGTGTACCCAGGGATCCAGTCTATCAGCTCTCCTTTTCAATATTTACATTCAACCGTTATGTCAGATCTTTAAAGCACACAAAATCCTATACCAAATCTATGCAGACAACATAATGTTTTTCACACCCATCTTCTCCTCTCTCCAGACCTCGCCAGCTTACAAAAGTGCTTCACAGACGTAAAAGGATGGCTTAGCAGACACAATCTTCTCATCAACCAAGAGAAGACCAAAGCGCTTTACAAAACCACAACCCAATAGTTTGTCCCACCATCAACACTAGAATTTGGCAATGTAACAATCAAGGTCAAATCAGAGACAAAATACCTGGGTATACCAATAGATCATCAGCTGACCTTCCAACCTCACATAAGAAGAATAACTACCTCTGTCTACCACAAACTAAGAATCCTGAAGCACCTCCGCTCACTACTCTCTCCAGATCTCTTCCGAACCGTGTGCCAGGCAATGATTACACCTGTACTAGATTATTGTAATATCATCTTCCAAGGCCTACCAAAACAAATTATCCACCCACTACAAATGGCCCAAATACTGCAGCCCAAATAATATCTGGAGCACCCCAATGATCACACATCAATCCCATACTGATGCAACTTCATTGGCTTCCCATCTTAGCCAGGATTAGATATAAGGTTCTCATTATAATATTAAAAATATTTTATAAAGAATCTTTCACATGCCTCCAGTCCCTTATCTCAAACACAAAAAATGAAAGACTGTGGAGAAACTCCACCTTCAACCTACTCGCAATTTCGCAACAGAAGACAAAGAGCAAGCAGTCAACCTGCAATAGAATATTCATCTTGTTCGCCCCGTCCTTATGGGATAAATTACTGCCATCATTAAGAGGACTCAGGAAGAATTTAAAAATACACCTCTTCAAGGAAGAATATTACATATCCTCAGACCTAGAGACTCACCCACCATAAATTCTTACTGTTAAATCCTCCAATCCAATAAAAAAGACTTAGAGGTATGTTTACTAAACAGCGGTAACGTTACATAACGCGCGTTATGTAACGTTAACGATCGTTAACGTTACTTAACGATCGTAGACATTCCCCGGCGCGGTAAAACACCGCAGAAGGTGGAGAGAGGGCGGAGAGAAGGGGGTCAATGGGTGGAGTGTGGGCGGGGAGAGGCTCCATTCACACCAACGCGCTGATCTGAAGAGCTGAATCCTAACGCGATTGAAAACCTGCCCTTAGATGCACATTTCAGGGGAGAGAAACCATTTAAGTGTCAGCAATGTACAGCATAGGCAGGGAAACCTAAAAAAAGTGATGTGTGATACATGTGCACAGAACAAAATGGCACATAAACATTGAAAATGACCTCAACAAACTGGAAAAAAAACATAACAAAGCTGGCCAATAGAGATATTAATGGGGAAACATCACCCCCCCCCCCCTCACGCAGAAAGCTCCAAATAAAAGATATTAATCGTGGAAGGGTCTATGCTCCGTCCCCATACAAGGTGAATGAGCTCACAGTGAAATAGTGCTGATCAGGGCTTTCCCTTGTTATTGGACAGGTGTCCTATGGCATGAACATGTCCCGCAACAGCAGGGTGGGCATGTCGGAATGGAAAACTGGACAGATGCCGGAAAAGGGGACACAGAGGGCCGCAGGCGGCACATGCTGTGGTGCAGCTGGGCCACAGTGCGGACTAGGGTGATGCTAAGGTGGCCCATACGAATGCTGAAACAGCAGAGCAGCCAGACAGCAACTGATGAAGGCCCAACATGGGCACGACTGTGTTTACCACAGTGTCACAGGGGATAGTACCCAGCAGCTACCCCAAGGGCACAGAACAGTGGCAGGCGGTGCTGGGGGGAAGCATGGACATCTATGCAGGCACCCCTACCCCAGAACCCGTACCATAGGCAGCCGCCTACCTGCACACTGGATGGCCTGAGACTGCGCACCACCAGCAGAAGGGCATGACAGCATGGTGGCGGAGGGGTGCTGTTGGCGGAGGGGGCAGTGGCATCTGGCCGCAGCAGACCATGGCCTAGCCCCGTTTAGGTGGGTGTCGTGCACTGCAACAGACAGGCTCCGTCTGACAAACAGTCATAGTTTCTCCAGGGAATGAACTGTCCCTGTGGCAACACGGTGGTGCAGTACGCACAGCCAGTGTGCTCAGGAGCAAAGGGTCACAGATTCAAGTCCCAGCTGTGGCTCCTGCCAACCCTGTCCCCATTTTTAACCGAGTAGTAAACCGTGCTAATACAGACAGAACCTTTATTGCAGATAACATAAACATGCCTGGGACACCCACATTTTACCCTACAGAGCACAGACATCATAAACATGCGCATTAGCTACAGCAGAGTCTCCCAAATGCAGTCCTGGAGGGTCAAACACCATTCAGGTTCCATGCTTTTGCTAATAAAGATGCCTGTGCTGCATTTCTATGTGCCACCCCCATGGTATGCAGATATCTGCCATGCATATTCATTAGGGACAGCATGAAAACCCGAACAGTGTGTGGCCCACCAGGACCGGAGTTGGGTACCCCTGCCCTAGAGCAGCGACTAACAGGGGCAGAAACACCTGCACCCACAGGCCCCATTAACCAAAGCCTCCAGGAGAGGCAGGATGTTGGGCCCTGTGTGCATCTCCCAATACTAGCACTTGCATATCTTAGGAATGCCACCCTAAACCTGGGAATACGGTACACAGCTATCAAATGTTGCTATGATTACTGGCAGATAGCAATTCCAAAGTTAAGTACAAATTTCTGAGTGAGCCGCATCATAGCAACCTGTCTTATGTCTGAGGAGTGTGCTACAGGTATTGTGTCTGACAGTGTTAACCACCCTGGGGAGTGACCCCAACAGTATTGCGTACCATAGCCATGCCTGCACTGTGCCCAGGACTGGTGCGGTGGCCAGGGCTGCCAAGCACCTCTATAGTTGCACAATGCTGGCATAGGTATGGGGAGTGTGTGTCTGTCTATCCAGTGTGTGGTGGCTGCAAACACCGTCCACAGCCCACACTGCTAGCACTGTTGCCAGTATTGGCCTGCCAATGTGCATAATGAGGAGCAAGGTACCGTGGGAATAGCCAGGATAGGATGGCCTGGCCTGGATCCATCTGTACATAGCATAGGGCAATGGCTCAGACATTGCAGTGGCCGGCCACCACCTGCACGGACAGGGTGGCCACAGCATGTCCTGCTGGGAGGTCACTCTCACCCTGACTGATCAGTGACCACGGCATGGCTAGGTTCCCCCATAGTGCTCTATACTGTTTCTCTCATGTGATATTTATGGGTTCTCTTTTGGGGCCCAATCACTAACTTATCTGCTTGGTGTGTATGTTGACATCCCAGTTCTGGGTACATGCATCTCATCCAGGAACATGCACTATGGACTAGCTAGCAGATTGTCTGCAGCTAGTATGTGTCTTGCTGGAACACCTTGCAGGGTGCAGCGGCTGGAGGTTTGCTGCTGGAGAATGTCAGATAATGGTGGGGGGCAGCTGTGCATTTCCAGGCCTACTGTCTGCCTGCTATTGCTTTATGTATGTGTACAGCTCTGCATTGCCTGCCCTGTAGGGTGTCTGTTCCCCAGCATGACTGGGGTTGATGGTCCCCTCTACTGCTACCATTGCAGGGAGGTAGAATGTGGATCTGATGGTGGGAGATCCTGTCCCCAATCCTGAGCTGTGGGTCCAAACACCCCCTTCACCTAATTCATGTGACCATGGCACCCACACAGGGTATGTACTATTCTGGGTGCATCATACTCCACAAGGGCTAGATGTGAAATACAGATGGACACAGACATATCCTAGGTGTGTCTGCAAGGACTACCTATCACACACTGGCACTGATGGGGACCTGCAGCATAGCCTATCTCAGCAAAGCCTGGTGCTGAAGAAATGTTGCTGAGCACCCCACCTCACCCTCAGGGTGAGCACAGGACCTGCACACTGTGGCGGTCTCTAGCTACTCTGTGCCAGTAACACACACAGTCGGTACCCCCTAGCAGGCTGAGGTGCTGTGGGGGTGCACATGGTCAGTACCCCCTACCAGGCCGAGGTGCTGGGGGGGTGCATTCTGCATCTTGTGATCATCTGTAGACCGCTGATCTGCATGTGCAGTGCATCATGGGTATGGGTGGTTTAACTCTATCCTGGTAACCACAGCAGACAGTTTGTGTGGTGACCTGCAGTCCTTCAGTAGCCAGCCATGGGTTTGTTACTAGCACTAGAGCTGTGGCCCAGTAGTTACTTCACTGCCTGTGGAGCCAGAGGTCATGGGTTTGTTCCCACAGTGGGGTTATTTGTTGGGCTGTCTGAGGCTTTTTCTTTTTTTTTTTATTTAAATTGGTTCTGCCAGCAAAAACACCCTCACAGTGCTGTCACCTTACGGTGCCTCATCAGGCGCCCTATAAAGCGCCCTCTACGGCGCCCTGTAAAGTGCCCTATAAGGCATCTTATCAGGCGCCCCATGGGGAACATTATAGGTTGTCTTGGTGGACAGTGCACTTTATAATGTGCCCTCTGGAGTGCCTTATAGGGCGCTTTATGCGGCACATTAGGTTACGGCCCTGTGAGGGTGTGTTTGCTGGCAGCACCAATTAAAATTGCAAAACACAATGTTTCTGACAGCACTGATTTAAAGTAAAAGGTAACGTCTTAGCCAGCTTTACTCATTAGACCCACAGGGGGATTGAACTCACAACCCCTGCACCATCAGTCAATGTATTGACCATTGTGTTACAGCTCTGGATACCTTGCTGGATACCTTATTGAATGCCTTATGGGTGCCGTACAGGGCACCTTGCATGGCGCTTTACACGGCACTTTGTAACGCTCGTTAATTTATGGCGTCTTGTAATGCACGTTATTGGTAACGATGTACCGCCCATATCCTTATTTGGGATTTTTGCTTCTACCGCGGATCCTAATGCGAATCACATTACCACAGTTTAGTAAACAAACCCCTTAATGTTGAATATCAAGCAGCTCTCAACTACAACACTGTAAATAATTCATAGCTAAATACACCTAATGTTATGTAGTTATACTATTATTTTGTTATATTGTTCCAGTTTCTTGTAAGACAGTGTGCCTTTGGGCCTGTTAATCTGTTGTTTCACTGTAAACCGCTTTGAAAGATAGAACGGCGATATAAAAATAAGTTAAATAACTAAACACTGAAAGAGTGATGGGGGAGATAAAAAGAGAACCAGGACAGCACAGAGCCCTTAAAACCAAGTGAGGGCAATGTATTGAGGAGAAGGTAGTGGTCAACAGTGTCAAAAACAACAGAAAGCAAGAAGAATGAGGATTGACTAAAAGCCTTTGGATTTAGCCAGGAATAAGTTGCTGGAGACCTTGGCAAGAGCCCTTTCAGTGGAATGAAAGAGACGAAAGCAAGATTGTAGTGGATCTAGAAGAGTTTGATAGGAGAGAAAATCAAGGCGATGGGAGAGAACTACATGTTCAAGAAGTTTGGAAATGAAAGGAAGAAGTGAGATGGGTTGATAATTAGCAGGAAAAATAGTCAAGTGAAGGTTTCTTGAGGAGAGGACTGACCACAGTATGCTTGAAGGCTGATGGGACAGTTACAGTGGAGAGCAAAAGGCTGAGAATATAAGAGATGGAAGGGATGACAAAAGAGGAGATGGAGTTAAGGAGATGAGTGGGGATGGGATCTGAAGAACAGGTAGTGAGATTAGAGGAGGAAAGAAGATGAGTGGTTTCCTCCTCAGAGGTTTTAGAAAAGGACAAAAGTGTAGCAGAGATTGAGGGGAAAAGTTGGTATTGAAAAAGAGGAAGAAGGGGTGAAAACTGATCTGATGGGGAACTGAAGTGTAATCTTGTTGACTTTTTCATGGAAATAAATGGCTAGGGTTTGGGCAGAAAGGAAGGAGGGGTCGGAGACAGAGGCGCCTTAAGGAGAGAGTTGAGAGTTGAAGAGACAGCGAGGGTCAGAGGCAAGAGAGTTATCAGATGGACATAGTAGTTTTGCTTGGTGAGTGCTATGGCTGACTGGGAGGAGGCAAACATGAATTTGAAGTGAAGAAAGTCAGAAAGGGTTCAGGATTTGAGCCAAGTGTGCTCAGCTGAGTGGGCAGAGGAACATAAATAATTGGTAGTTGAAGAGAGCCAGGGCTGAGGTATAGTGTGTCTCACAGGATATGGGATGCGTAGAGCAAGGGTATCCAGGGCAGAGGAGAGTGCAGTATTATAGAAAGCTACAGCCTCATCAAATGTTTCAGAAGACAAGATGGAAGAAAGAGGTGATGAGTTAAAATTGGAGAGAGTGGAAGGATTGATTAAATGAAGATGTCTAAAAAGGTAGGAGGAGACAGGGTGAGACTGAGGTGGGGAGTGAAGCTTAGCAGGTGATGGTCAGATAAGGGAAGAACTGAGGTACAGAATTAGAGGGTAAGCAATTAGAGAAGAAAACAAGGTCAAGACAGTAACCGTGCTGATGAATGTGGGCAGTAGAGCAAAGCTGAAGGTTGAATGAGGAGGTAAGAGAAAGGAGCTTAGAAGTATAGGGGTCAGAAGGATTATTGACATGAATATTGAAGTCTCTGAGGATATGGGAGGAGGAGGATGAGTCCAGAAAGAAGGACAGCCATGAGTCAAAGTCAGTGAGAAAGGTAGACGTGGATTTGTCAGGGCAGCTATCTGGAAAGATAAGGGGTTAAAAAGGCAGATGGAAAGGACTTCAACGGAGGAAAAAGAATGAGACTGAAGAATAAGGAGGGATTTAAATTACTAAGAAGGAGAGAGAAGAAACCCAACACAAGCATCATAGCCAGTGGAATGAGGCGTGTGGGAGAACTGATGGTAGTAACTGAGGCTGTGTCATCAGGGAGGAGCCAAGTCTCAGTAAGAACCAGAAGATGGAAAGCATTACAAATAAAGAGATTGTGAGTAAAGAGAAGTTTGTTAGATATGAAATGAGCATTTCATAAGGCACATGAGAAAGGGAGAGAGGAGGGGGAAAGGAGAGGAATATGAATGAGGTTGGAGTAGTTGAGAGAACTGTCAAGGGAGTGAGAGAAAAGTCTAGGGGGGCCAGGGTTAAGATTAATATCACCGTATGATAGAAGGAGACGAAGAAGAAGAAGAGTGTGAGGCAGAGTGGAGATGGCATGGTGGAAACGAGGATGAGGTTGTTTTAAAGAGAAAGGAGAGGGATGAATGAGAGGAAGAAAAAGGTGAAGCTCAAGAACTGAAGAAAAGATAGAAGACAAGATGGGGGAAGAAATAGGAAAGGTAGAGAGAGCGTGGTAAGGAGGGGGTTTAAGTTGTTGGATTGAGGGGAGAAGGTTATGGAGTGTCAATAGAAGGAAGAAAAAGTGGTGATGAGCCATAAGAAAATGGAGAGGAGAGCAGAAGACAGAGGAAATAAATGAAGGATTGAAGGATAGGGAAGAGGAAGATGGAGGGAAGAGGGAATATCTGGGAATACTGGGGGTAAAAATAACCTAAGAAGTGGCTGTGAAGGAGGGTGAGGTACTGTCAAAGAGAAAGGAGAGGGATGAAAGTAACTAAACTAACTAATATAAAATTAGGAAGGACAAAAATGGTCAGCAATCAGTCAGGGTCCAATATAGTTCAGATTAGGTGGAGTAGACAGTAGTATGTAATAAGTCCATTTAACCTTCAAAGGTTTCAAGGAAAGATGCCTCAACAATGACATTCCTGTTGAATTCATGGCTCAGCAAAGTGATATCTTTCTCTGTCTGAATGATAGTGTTTCTGTTGCTCCCTTCACCGGTGTCACAGAGAAGCAGAACTGTATGAAGACAACTGAAGTGTAAAGATTGGTGAAGACTCATCAACAGTCTTCACTATGCTGATGATAGCACAGTACTGGCTTGAAAGTGAAGATGATCTTAACCATAGTCTTAAAATGGGCCTGCACCTTAACATAAGGAAGACAAATATCCTGACAACTAGCAAAATCAATAAGTTCATCACTGATGGAGAAGAAATTGAAATAGTTGACAACTAACCTGCTTGGATCAATAATCAATAAAGACATGACAAGCAGTCAAGAAATCCGATGACACATTGCTCTTGATAGAATGGCTATAAAGGACCTAGACAAGATTTTCAAGAGCAGAGATGTCTCTCTCCATACAAAGATTCAACTTGTCCAAGCCATGGTATTTTCAGTAAGGATATATGGACGTGAAAGTTGGACAGTAAAAAAGATGGACAAGAAGAAAATTGATATCAGTGTTGAATATTGGATGCATTATATTTAAGCACCGTGGTTGGCATTTACAGTGATTAAATATTGACCTGCAAGTTTTCACCTGAGGTTACTGAGGGTTAAGTGACTTGCCCAAGGTCACAATGAACATCAGTGTGATTAAATCCTGGCTTCTCTGCACTAATGACCAGACTAGGCTACTTCTCCACTCCAATTAAGGTGGCTGCTTGGTTTTATTTCCTTTTTTTCTGCATTTGTTTAATTGATCTAATACCATAGGAAACATAGGACTTCTTTGATAACTTAGGGCCTGATATCCAATGTCTGAGTGGTGCAGTGACTGGAATGAATTAATCACCTGCTGTAGTATTTATTTATTCTATATATTCAGTGTCACTACTTGTATACTGTAGGTTCCTGTGATGAATATATAGACAGTGTAGACACTGTGCCAACTAGAGCTATTCAGAAGGCTTAAATTAAACATTTTATCCATTTAAAAGAAAATTATACATTTACTGGCTGCCAGTGAACATATAGCTTATTTTGACTGTCAATCTATTAGACTTTAAATAAACTTCTTTTAAGATGTGAATCATATCTTCAAGTTTGAGTGTGGTGTTCAAAACAGATGGAAAAACTGTAAGAACTATTTTTTCCTCTTCACCTAAAGAAGCCCCAGCTTGGTGGGATTTCACTTTAGCAGTATTGTTGTATGCAAGTTTGAAGGAAGCCAAATCATTGTCTATGGAGGTTATTTTGGAAGCCCTGCTCATGCTTTGGACATCAGAAAACAGGATTAGAAATGTCCAAAACACAGAGACGTTTCCAGAGACATTTTAGAAGCTGACTCAGTGGACGCCCAAGTCGGAATGGGGGCATGGCAGAGGTGTGGCTGGGACAGTCCCAGGAATCTGGACATTACTGCCTGATCTCAGAAATGTCCTGGCCGGCCAAATGCTCGTTTTGACTGAAAAGCATCCAGAGGGCATAGAGAAGACAGCACTCCATCACCCAGCACAATCCCAATGATAGCAGCAGCCGTATTTGAACCCTAGTTCTAGGCCACTACTCTAACCACTAGGCTATTCTTAGACATTTGAGTTCTACAATACTATTCTGGGGACATCTTTGTAGATGCCCCCATAGACATCCATATCGGGGATGTCCATGTTTATGAAATGATGTCTGCGCCTGGATGTGCCTCCTTCTTTTTCAGATGTTCTGGCCTAGACATCCCAGATAGCACTTGGACATCCTTTTTAAAAAGCCCCTCCACATGTCAGTACGTGGGTTGAATGGATGAACTGACCTAAGATGACTTTCAGCAGGATAAAAGTATGTGCATAATGTCATAAGACACGAACTACTGCTGCAGTAACAAGAGATGGTGTCTGAGATAAATTGATGGGAAAAAACGTCTGCATGTACATAGAAGTGCAAAAAATGAATGTACACGGTCAACTCATATACTTTACACTCTTACTGGAGATGGCTTAAGTAGATGCATGCATTCCTGCTCTTCAAAAAATGGGAAGTATGGGTTTGAAGATCAGGTTAATTTATGAGAGTTGAGAAGCATACACATACATCGTCAAATAGGTGGTTTAGTAAAAATGTACCCCTTAAGCATTACAGTAATGGCAATCCAGCATTCTTACTGCATTGTCATTAATATCACAGAAAAACATCAATGAAATAACTAAGATTATTTTTTTCATTAATGAATGCCTCACATTGAGGTCTATTTGAAAGGTTTGTCCAGCTAACTTTATGAATTAGCTAGGGAAAACTTGTTGTTTCCCATGTAGGTTCTTTTTGGGAAAGATTTATGGTTACAAAGTGCTTGCAGACCTTGCACTTAGGTGAGGAGTTTGAAAAATGCCCCTTCCTACTACTTTTGTGGCCCAAGGAGCAATAGTTGCTGATCTCATGCTGATTCCAGCACTCTGCATGAGTAGTGCCCCTGTCTATGCCCCAGCAGGATTCATATGTGCCCGTATGATCTGCTTGTGCCCTACCCCCTGCCCCAAGGAAGATATGCATGTGTTTCCTGTCCCGTGCAAAACAGCAGAGGAACAGGATGACAGCTATATTCCAGCCAATCTTCTCCAGGACACAGAAAAATCTCAAACTGTGCAGGCTGGTCATAGCCAACAAAGGGATGCTGTACCCAGGGCCGGATTTACCTATACGCCATGTACGCCATGGCGTAGGGCCCACAGCCGGCAGGGGCCCACAAAAAAAGAACCAGGTAATTTTTTTTAAACTCAATTAAAAAAAAAAACCTGGTGGCTGCCGCCGCGGGGCCCCCTCTGCTGCCGCGGGGGCCCTGTCTACAAGCTGAAGTGGTGCGGTGCGGTGCGGTGCGGTCGGGTCGGGTCGGGTCGGGTCTCTCCCTCCCTCGCTGCAGGCTGCGAGAGACGCGAAGATAGAGCGTCTCCTCGCGTCTGTGTTAAGCCCGCAGGGGCTAATGGGATTTCCCATCAGCCCCTGCCGGCTTAACACAGACGCGAGGAGACGCTCTCCCTTCGCGTCTCTCGCAGCCTGCAGCCTGCAGCGAGGGAGGGAGGGAGAGAGACCCGACCCGACCGCTTCAGCTTGTAGACGGGGCCCCCGCGGCGGCAGCCACCAGGTTTTTTTTTTAAATTAAATTTTACTTTAGGCCGGGGGGGGGGTAGGACTGGTAATGGGCTATGGGGGGGGGTAGGACTGGAAATGGGCGATTGGGGGGGGGGGGGCGGGAAATGGACGGGGGGGGGAAGGGAAGGTAATGGGCTAGGGGGGGCCGGGGGCTGGAAATGGGCGGGGCTGGGCTGGGCTGGGCTGGGCTGGGGGGGGGGGTTAAGGCTAGAGGTGGGCTGATGGGGTTAGGACGGGTAATGGACTGTGGGCTGTTGGGGGGGCTTAGAACTGGCAATGGGCTTTGGGGGGGGTTAAGACTGGTAATGGGCTGTGGGCTGATGGGGGCTGTCTGGTAATGGGCTATGGGGGGGTATAGGACGGGAAATGGGCTGGGGGGTTAAAACTGGAGGTGGGCTGAGGGGGTTAGGACTGGTGATGGGCTGTTGGGGGGGGGTTAGAACTGGTAATGGGCTTTGGGGGGGTTAGGAGTGGTAATGGGCTGTGGGCTGATGGGGGTTGTCTGGTAATGGGCTATGGGGGACTAGGACTGGAAATGGGCTGGGGGGTTAAAACTGGAGGTGGGATGATGGGGTTAGGAGTGGTAATGGGCAGTGGGCTGATGGGGGGGGTAGGACTGGCAATGGCTATGGGGGGCTGACTGGAAATGGGTTGATGGGGTTAGGACTGGAAGTGGGCTGATGGGGGGTTAGGACTGGTAATGGGTTATAGAGAGGGCTTAAACTGAAAATGGGGTGATGGGGGGTTAAGGACTGAAAATGGGGTGATGGGGGGTTAAGGACTGTAAGTGGGGTGATGGGGGGGCTAGGACTGGTATTGGGTTGGGGGGTTGCTAGGACAGGAAATGGGCTGATGGATGGCTAGGACTGGAAATGGGCTGATGCAGGGACTAGAAGGGAATGGATGCTGGGTGAGGCTGGAACTAGAAGGGAGCTGATGTTGGGGGAGGATTAGAATGGGATGGGGCTGGAAGAGTAAAATGGAGAAGGTAAAATATTTTGTGTGGGAGGGATAAAAAATCTACAATTGGCCGGGTATTGGGAGAGTAAGTGGGGATTGAGGATGGAGGGGTAAAATTTGAGTGGATGAAATAGGAATGAGGAAAGAGCAAAAGGAGAAAGATTAGTATGTTAAAGCAGATGTAGAGAGAATGGAAAAAAATCTAGAAGAGAGAAAAAAGGACAAATGGACAGCAGACGATGGAGAGTTAGCAGAAGACACGAAGAAACCAGAAGAAAGTGGCTGGAGCAATTGCAGCTGAAAAAAATGCACAAAAGGTAGAAAAATATCTCTTTATTTTGAATTTATTAATTGGAATATGTCAGCTCTGGTAAATGTGCATCATTAACATCTGCGCTTTGTTTAGTACAAGAGCAAATTAATGTATAGTTTTATTTCTACAGTGTTGTACATTCCAAGTTTGGCTTTTGGGATTCCCAGTTTAATTATTGTCTTCCCTATTTCTAAATTGTGATTACTTGTTTGGTGATGGTCTATGTTCTGCATGTGTAACTGAGCTGAGGTGTTCTGTTTATATAATTCCTATTTGACATTGCCACTTGTTCTCTTTCCCCAGTAGGTCATGTATTGTTGTTCTCTGAAATGTATTGGTTTAATATTTGCAGTGTTGCCTTTTGATTGGTAGAGTATGGTGCTTTGTGAGTCCTGGTAGTGCTGTTAGGATACGGCGGGTTTACTATGGGCAGTGTTTGTAGTAGTTCCTAATGTGTCTGGCAGTTGGCACTGGATTATAGTAATGTAGAAATCTTTTAGTCTTTCTTTATCCATACACTCATTAAGAGGCACGTTTACTAAAAGTTAGTATATGGTAACATTATGCAAATATTTATGCAAATGAGGCCCCTTATGCAAATGAGGTCCGCACCCCCCCTTGGGCCGCCCCTGCTGGGGGCCCACAATTTTTGTTGGCGTAGGGCCTCACTCAAGGTAAATCCGGCCCTGGCTGTACCCCTAAGGACACCCTATGCTGCAGCAAGGAGGGTCTGAGAGAGAATTCACATGATCCTAGGCAGGTGAGACAGCCTTTGCATACCTACAGTATAAACACATCTCTCAGGGGAACACTTAGCTGCAGGTAGACACTCAAGGGCTCATTCCATACCGGATGTACACCCCCTCTGCATGTCTGGTTTGACCAGATGTACAGAGGGGGGTCGCGATTCTGATCCTGCGGGACACGTCTAGTCCCGTGAGCTCAGAATCACGATCAGGCCTGTACGTGCAGGCTGGGACTGTGATTCAGTCTGCATGTACAGGCACTGCCTGACTAACTCAGTCAGGGCTTTGAAATAGAGTCGTGGCACCATGGCATCCAGTTGCCATGGCACCTCAGCTCCATTTAAAAGCCACGATGCCGGCCGCCAGAACAAACTGTTTATTCCCCGCAACCCGACCCCCAATCTGGCCTCCTAAGGCCAGGGTCAGGCTGCGGGGAATGTCCTCAGGCCCCCCTGCCCCATCCGTGCCCTGGGCCCAAACCCCCCCCCCAAAAAAAAACATCAAAGGAAGTTATTCCACCTCAGAGGTGGAATAATTTCCCTGCACAAGTCGCCTGCCCTTTGCTTATTCCTGATTTATAGAGGTATAAATTGCACATCCAAAAAATCCATCCTGCACATCACTGATTTATATGTCTTTATCATTGGATTCTTTGTATTTCCTGAAAGGACCCACTATAACTGCAGATACTGTAAGGGGTATATTTATTAAATTGCAGTAAAGGAGCAAGTGTGCCATTAGCACATCGAAAAAGCCACTTTAGCACACGCTAACAGTACCAGCAGCATAAAGTGCCCCGTGGACGGTGAGAAGGCATGAACGGGGCAGAGTGGGGGGTGAATGGGCTGTGAGTGGGTGGGAACAAGGCTTGCTCCCTTAACGCAGGCACCTTAATGGCAGGAATCCTAATGCAACTCAAAACCTCGTGGAAAGGGGAAGATAGAGAGCCTATTTTATGTCTGCAAAGTGATGCACAGACAGGGGAGCCCAAGTGAGTGATAGTAGTGCTCCATTAGCAGCAATAGCATAGTGCACTATATTGATGGTGCAAATGGGGGCAAAGGAGGTGGCACATGGGTCATGCAGTGGGGGCTTCTGGTGCATAGGGGGGACCTTGCAGTTGCCCAGATGGCACTTAGGAACATAAGACTACAAAATATGCCAGACTGTGTCAGACCAAGGTCCATCATGCCCAGTATCCTATGTCCAACAGTGGCCAATTTAGGTCACAAGTACCTAGCAGTTTCCCCAGAAGACACACAGAATCCCCAATAACTGTACTGGGGCAAGCAGTGCATAACCCAGGTCCTCTTTAGCAATGGTTTATGGATCGTTATCCAGGAACCTGTCCACACTTTTTCAAACCCAGCAACACTGACAGCTTTTACCACATCTTCCGGTAATGGATTGCAGGCTTTGATTATGTATTGACTGAAAAAATATGTTTACCTAGAAGACCCAAATGGGTTACACTGTAACCACATTGCAGATCCCCTAGTCTGTCCACAGTCTGATGGCGTAAAAAAGTGACCTACATTTCCCTGTACTACTCCAGTCAATAATCTATAGACCTCTATCATATCTCCCCTCAGCTGTCTCTTCCCCACGTTGATGAGCCCCAACCTTTTTAGCCTCTCTGCAAAGGGGTATTCTGCTATCTACATTACCATCTGTGATGTCTGTTATCATCCTACAGTGACAGCAGCAGCACACAGTCCTGCTACTGCTGCA
This sequence comes from Ichthyophis bannanicus, assembly GCA_033557465.1. Classification (NCBI taxonomy): domain Eukaryota; kingdom Metazoa; phylum Chordata; class Amphibia; order Gymnophiona; family Ichthyophiidae; genus Ichthyophis; species Ichthyophis bannanicus. The sequence goes on along the minus strand of CM066031.1, from coordinate 1,235,941,350 downwards.
GAAAGGCAATGTGCCACATGGGGCATTCCTAGGGACCTAGCACCCCAGGCAGAGATCCAGGCTTTCCCCCCTGCTGCTGCATAACCCAGCTGTGTCGGAAGAGGCAGCAGCTGCAACACGCAGGAACCCAGGGAACTACCACAGCAGTGGCTGTCTTCCTCCCCCAGAGACGTATCATTGGCAGGCGGTGATGGGGTCCCCGCAGAGGCAGATGATTGGGAAGAGGGCTGTGTGGCCATCCATGTATGCCTCTGCCCCCACATCTAGACTGTGCACCATAGACACCCACCAACTCGCATGTTGGATGGGCTGGGACTACACACCACCAACACGGACATCATATGGGCATGTTAGCATGATGTGAGGGTGTTGTCGGAGAGGCCAGCAGCACCCACCTGCAGCAAACAAAAGCCGTGCCCTGATCCTGTGCACAGTGCAAATTGAAACATGTGCCAAGGTCTGTCTGATGCAAAGTATGTCAGCCCCAGGGAGTGCTATCACCATATGGTAGCACTGTGGCTCAATGCACACAGTTGGTGTGTACATGAGTGGAGGATCACAGGTTTGGGTCCTGACTGTGTAGTATGCATTGCATGTCTCTATGTCTTTACTTTAGCACACAGTGCAGGTTGTGATAAGGAAGCTTATCAAAGTTCAGGGAGTAAGGACAAAAGAGGGGAATTTACTCTGATCAAGGGACCCGTGCTGGCAGGTCAGAGAAATCAGACAGCTTGTTTCCCTAAAAGACTACCAGGGTGCATCAGTTTGCAGGAATCTCCTAGAGGAGCTAAAGTGGAAAAGCATGAGTCTAATCAGAGAAACCATTATGTCATCCCTAATCAATCATCTTCTAGGAGAGAGCTTAATCCACCACACCTGAAGAATGCAAGGGAGGAGTTGTAATCTGAGCCCTTTAAAACTAGAAGGGAATCTTCAGAAAGGAATACCAAGAAGGAGGAGAGGAGGAACAGAAGCAGGAGGCACAACCTGAACCTGAAGGAACAAGGACAAGGAAGCAGACGGTCCAAGAGAGGAGCTCAGAGAAGTACGTATGCCTGGAGAGATTCCTGGGGGAAACAACCTTCAGAGGACTGGAGAAAGCCAGAGGTCTGGAGATCCACAGCCAGGGACCCTCAAGCAGCACCTAGGAAGAGGTCTGCTGCAGCTAAGGAGAAAAGGAGCCCAAATACCTCTTGGAGGACGTATGGAGAAAAGGCCCTGAGGTCCAGGGATAACAACTGGACGACAGGACACAGAAGCTCTATTGCATACTGGCCAGAATACCAAAGGAATCAGCCTGATGCCAGCCTGGATTCAGGTATGAACTGTGAACGTTTCTCTAGCTCTGAGCATTGCAAACAGCAGGGAAACAGTTTCTCTCTATATAGAGGTCAGTTAGTAAAACTCTCTGAGTCAGACAGTGAAATTGAACCCATGCAATTCCAGGAGCAAGGTTTAATGTCTGATGAAGAGAATGTTTGTATGGACTGTTACCTGTGTAGGTTGTTAGTTTAGAAAAATCCTCCAAACAAGAGCAAACATCAAAAGGAAACATTCTAATTGTTGGCTCCCCAGAAAGTTCTCTTAGAGAGAGAAAGCTTTTGGGGAAGTTTGCCCGTGTGCTGAGAACTAGCTGATTGCATCAGGATTGTCACCTGTTGGTAGAGCAGAGCACAGCACAAGCCAAGCACACGTGGAATGTAAAAGTTCTTTTCTGTGTGGATAAAGAGAGCTGTTTTATTGTACAAAGAAGTTTTTCCTTTTTGGATTGTTTCCACCACAGCACTGCTACGAAGTTTGATAGCAGTGGCTGTAAGAAAGCCTTTCTGTTCCATAAAGGACTTTGATACTTATTTACATAAGTTTTTCAGTTGCCTTGTTTATTTTGAATAAACCCTGGAGAAGTTATCTGGATGGTGTTACCAAGTATATCTGTGTGTGGAATATTCACCCCATAAATAAACTCTAATTTTGCCTTACACTCGACCAACTACAAGTTTCTTCATTTATTTAAAAGGCAAGCTTTGTGTGAATGGACTTCAATAACCACAATCCTTTGCAAGACAGTTCATTTACATACTTGCCAAGGTGGTGGTACCTTCATAACAAGCACCTCCTTTTACAAGGTACAGCACCAACATGTGCAACCCCCAATGAATTGGCCAGCAAGGGTACAAACACCCATCAGCCATACAGACAGGCTCCACTATCCACAGCTGCATGGAGTATCAGGCTGATAGTACCAGCACACTGAATCGGCATTAACATCAGAGCATGCAACTAGCTCCTGCACACATTAACAATGCTCAAGCTGATATCGGGACCAAGGTGACAGGCAGGAGTGCCAACCATCCCCATTTTTGCGCAGTGCGACAATATGTGTGTGTGTCTATCAATTTAGGGGTATGTTTACTAAACCGTCTTAACGTCGCAGTGGTGGTATTATCGCATGATAACATCACTTATCACGCAATAACGCAGTGGCGGCGTTAAGGCACACTAATGCTGTGAAATCCAGGTCTGAAGGGTGGAGTAAGGCTTCCCAGAGGGCGGAGAGAAGGGGGTCAATGGGCGGAGAGTGGGAGGGGAGAGGCTCCAGGCACACTAACGCTCGCGTTAAGGCACATTTGCAAGAAAGAGAAACCATTTCAGTCAGCAATGTGCAGCAAGGTCAGGGAAACCCAGAGAAGTGATAGTTGTGATACATGTGCAGGGACCAAAAAGGCAAATAAACATATAAAAGGACCAGCAAATGCAATGTGTGCCTTCGAGTCAGTCCTGACTCCTGGTGACCCAGAAGCTCCTGGGTTTTCTTGGCAGTGTCACCCGAAGTAGATTGCCAGGCCTTTCTTCCGAGGCAGTGGAGGGTTAAGTGACTTGCCCAAGGCCACATGGAGTGCTAGTGGGAATTAAACCCTGGTTGCTTGGTTACCAAGCCAGTGTTCTAACCACTAGGCTACTCCTCCACTCCAAAAGGACCAGAACCACATCTAAAAGCCCAATAACCAAGCTGCCCAATAGTGACATTAATGATAAACATAAAGCAACACTACTGACAAAGCGTATAAATTAAGATATCATGTTTGGAAGGGTATATGCTCCGTCTCCCTACAAAGTGAATGATCCCACATTGAAATAGCGCTGATCAGGGTTTCTGTCAATTAGATTGGGCAGGTTTGTTATGGTGTGCAAATGTGCAGCAACAGCAGAGTGGGCACGTAGGAAATGGCAACTGTACTGATGCTGTAAATGGGATACAGAGGGCTGCAGGAGGCACATGCTGTGGTTCAGCTGGGGCACAGTGCGGGCTAGGCAGATGCCTAGGTGGCACATAGGAATGCCGAAACTGTAAAGCAGCAAGACAACAACTGATGAGGGTCCAACATGGGCATGAGTATGTGTCCCACAGTGTCACAAGGGAGATTTCCCAGCAGGTACCCCCAAGAGCACATAACATTGGCAGGCGGTGCGGGGGGGGGGGAGCGCATGTAGGCACCCCTACCCGAGAACCCACACCATAGGTAGCTGCCTACCAGCATACTGGATGGCCTGTGACTGCGCACCACCAGCATCACTGGCATAATGGCATGGCAGCATGGTGGCAGAGGGGTGCTGGTGGCAGAGGGGGCAGTGGCATCTGCCCACAGCAGACCATGGCCTAGCCCCGTTTAGGTGTGTGCTGTGCAATGCAACACAGGGTCTGTCTGACGAACAGTCATGGTATCCCCAGGGAATGAACTGTCACTGTGGCAACAGTGTGGTGCAGTACAGACAGCCAGTGTGTTCAAGAGCAGAAGGTCACAAGTTCAAGTCCCAGCTGTTGCTCCTGCCAACCCTTTCCCCATATTTTACCCAATACTAAACCATGGTAATAAAGACGGAACCTTTATTGCAGATAAAATAAACATGCCTGAAACGCCTATATTTTACCCTACAGAGCACAGACACCATAAACATGTGCAATCCCTAGAGCAGAGCTTCCCAATTGCAATCCTGGAGGGCCAAACACCATTTAGGTTTCATGCTATCCCTAATAAATATGCCTGTGCTGCATTAGTATGTGCCGCCCCCATTGTATGCAAATGTATCTCATGCATATTCATTAGGGACAGCATGAAAACCTGAACAGTGTTTGGCCCACCAGGACCGGAGTTAGGGACCTCTGCCCTAGAGCAGCGGCCAACAGGGGCATAAACACCCACACCCATAGGCTCCACTATCCAAAGCCTCATGGAGAGTCAGGCTGTTGGGCCCTGCACACAGCAGCATCTCCCAATACTAGCACTTGCATACCTTAGCAATGCCGCCCTAAACTTGGGAATACGTTATACATATATCAAAAGGTTGCTATGATTAATGGCAGATAACAATTCCTAAGTTAAGCACAATTTGCTGATAGAGCTGCATCATAGCAACCTTTCTGATATCTGTGGAGCGTGTTTCAGTTTTGGTGTATGACAGTGTTTACCACCCCGGGGAGTGACCCCAACAATATTGCATACCATAGCCATGCCTGCACTGTGCCCAGGACTGGTGTGGTGGCCATGGCTGCCAAAAGCCTCAATATTTACACAGTGCTGGCATAGGTGTGGGAGTGGGTGTCTGTCTATCCAGTGTGTTGTGGCTGCTTACACATTACTCAGCCCACACTGCTTGCACTGTTTCCAGTGTTAGCCTGCCAATGTGCATAATGAGGAGCAAGGTACTGTGGGTATGGCCCGGACAGGGTGGCCTGGGCAGGATGCATCTGCACAGGGCAATGTCAGGGACATTGTAGTGCCCGGCCACCAGCTGCACGGACAGGGTGGCCACAGCATGTCCTGCTGGGAGGTCACTCTCACCCTGATTGAGCAGTGACCACGGCATGGCTGGGTTCCCCCATTATGCTATATAGCATTTCTCTCAAGTGATATTTATGGGTTCTCTTTTTTGGGGCCCAATCACTGATTTATCTGCTTGGGGTGTGTGTGCGCGCTCACATCCCAGTTTTGGGTGCATGCATCTCCTCCAGGAATATGCATTATGGATTAGCTAGCAGACTGTCTGCAGTTAGTATGTGTATGGCTGGAACACCTTGCAGGGTGCAGTAGTTGGAGAATGTCAGATAGTGGTGGGGGGCAGCTGAACATTTCCAGCCCTACTGTCTGTCTTCCATTGCCTTATGAATGCATACAGATCTGCATTGACTGCCCTGTAGGGTGTCTGTTTCCCGGCAGGACTGGGGTTGATGGTCCCCTCTACTGCCAACATTGCAGGGATGTAGAATGTGGATCTGTTGGTGGGAGATCCTGTCCCCCACTCTGACCCCCAGAGAGCAGTTGGGTGGTGATACATAATCCGCCTATGGGTCCAAATACCCCCCTTCACTTAAATCATATGACCATGACACCCACACAGGATATTCACTATTCTGGGTGCATCATAGTCCACAAGGGCTAGACCTGATTTGGAAATACGGATGGCCACAGGTGTGTCTGTAAGAACTACCTATCACACACTAGCACTGATGGCAACCTGTAGCATAGCCTATCTCAGTTAAGCCAGTGCTGCGAACCTGGTGCTGGGCGCCCCACCTCACCCTCAGGGTGAGCACAGTACCCCCACAATGTGTCAGTCTGTAGCTACTCTGTGCCAGTAACACACATGGTCAGTTCCCTCTACCAGGCCGAGGTGCTGTGGGGGTGCATACCCCATCTTGTGATCATCTGTAGACTGCTGATCTGCATGTGCAGTGCATAATGGGTACAGGTGGGTTAACCCTATCCTGGTAACCACAGCAGACAGTTTGTGTGATGACCTGCTGTCCTTCTGTAGCCAGCCAGGGGCTTGTTAGTAACTATAGAGGTGTAGCCCATTGGTTACTTTACTGACTGTGGAGGCAGAGGTCATGGGTTTGATCCCACAGTGGTGTTATTTAATAGGGCTGTCTGAGGCTTTTCTTTTTTTAATTTAAATTAGTGCTGCCAGCAAAAACACCCTCACAGTGTTGTAACCTTAAGGTGCCTCATAAGGCGCCCTATATGGTGCCCTATAGGGAACATTATAAGGTGCCTTGGCAGACAGTGCACTTTATAATGTGCCCTCTGGAGTGCCTTATAGGGTGCTTTATGCGGCACCTTAGGTTACGGCACTGTGAGGGTGTGTTTGCTGGCAGTACTAATTTAAATTAAAAAAGAAAATGCCTCAGACAGCACTGATTTAAAGTAAAGGGTAATGCCTCAGACAGCCTTATTCATTAAGCCTTCTGGAAGATTGAACTCATGACCCCTGTTTTATCAGTCAATGCATTAACCATTGTGCTACACCTCTACTACTGTGTTTCCAGGTCAGTGTGCCTAATTAAGGCTAACACGCATTAATGTGCCACGCCTCCCTCTATCGCGCGATTATGGACTTTATCGCGCGATAACCCGAAATGCTACCTTAAGACCGGAATGCCCACTACCTTATATGGCATTCGTCACAATAAGACTGCAACTAACGCCGGTAACATTAAGACGGTTTAGCAAACATACCCCTTAGTTGTGGCTTTTTACACCTCACTGAGCTGTGCAGTGCCTAAGCTGTTTCCAGCATTAGCCTGCAATTGTATTGTGGGTATGGCCTGAAACAGGGCAGATTGGTCAGGAGGGGGGGGGTCTGCATTGGAGGTAGGGTTAATGGCTGAGATGTCGTACTGTCTGTCTGCCATGTGCATGGCTTTCGTGGCCATAGCAAGTCCTGCTGGTAGGGCACTCTCACCTTGACCGAGCAGTGACCATGGCATGGGTATATATCCACAAAGTGCTATGTAGCATTTGTTTCTATTGATTTGCATTTACTTCCTGTCCTTGATTACTGAACCAAATTTTGGGTGCACATGTGGCGTGTACTGACCAGCAGACTGCCTGTAGTTGTTATGTGCATTTTTGGACAGCCCAATGGTTGGCAGCAGGTGCAGTCTAACTGTGTTTGCTGTGGGTGAATGTTAGATTTAGGTGGTTTGGATGTAAGGTGCTCTAGTTCTTCTTCCAGTGGTACTGGTAGGGTCAGAAGGACCTTAGTAATAACCCCATAAAAGTATAGACATGCCCTGCCCTGCCCCCCTTGATTCTTACTTGCTCTTTTTGTGACTGTGTGCTACTCAGGTGATTTTTATGCCTGTGATAGTCAGGAGCTTCTGGGTCGCCAGGAGTCAGGGCTGACTTGAAGGCACACATTGCATTGCATTGATAGTCAGGGCTCATCTGTGCCTGTTCTGCATGTCACCACTCTGTGCTCCTGTGGCTGCAAACATCCAGCTGCTTCTGTCTCGGCTGGGGGACACGTCTCCCCCATCCTATGCCACACACTGACATTGCAGCACTTTACATTGGCACCACCCTGTGCATCAGTACAGCTGCCTACTACATGCTTGTCCACTTTACTGACTGCCACATAGAGCACCTACCGCTATGGCAGGTCCAACTGCTCCCATCCATCCTTCCTTCCATCACCTTTACATTCACTTTCCATGGTGCTCTATCCAGCATTAGGGTTACAGCTGTTTCTGTGCCTTTAGGTGCATGCTTGTCAACTTTATGCAACTTAAATCCCTTAGGGCACTTTATGTTTGGGCACCTTAAAACCTTAGGGCACCTTATGTTAGGGCACCTTAAACCCCTTAGGGTGCCTTAAACCCCTTAAGACCCCTTAAACCCTTAGGACATCTTATGTTAATGAACCTTAAAACCCTTAGGGCACCTTAAAGCACATTTGTCTGCCTTAAGGTGTCTTAAAGTGTATGCTTGTCACCTTACCATGTGCTGTCCTGTTACCGTACACTAAATGGCCAGGGCACCCTGTTATCATGTGTTTAAGGTCACGTAGCTCCCTTTATGCCAGACTGCCCCCTACCCACCCAATGCCTTATATAGCTTAAGGCACCTTATCGCTGCCCTTAATGCCAGTGACTTTACCGCGGTTTAGTAAACATATCCCTAAGTCTTGTTTTCTAATGCTTTAGTTCAATGGCCATACCAGGAATGCATGGTAAGAACTCCCTCAGTATCAAAAGGTTTACACCTCAGCCTGTGTTGCTGAATCTCACCTTTTTGTCACTTCTAAAAACAATTTTTTAAATTAATAGTGTGATATCAGGTCATAATGGTTTCAAACTAAATCCATTAGTATTTTCTATTATGTATAAACAAATTAGGCCTCAGCTATGTTAGATCCATTAAGAAATCACTGAAGGCATTAAAAGCTTTTATTCAAATAAACACATTTATAAAATAGCTTCCTGTTGAATGCAGCAACTGATCTTATTAATAACAGCTCATTTTAGAGATTATCCTTCATTATATAGACAATTTTTTAAAGTAAATCACAGTACATACTATAGACAGACTAAACCTTTTTTCTCAGCAGGGGTCTAGTTAGTGTCACTACCTATGATTTTAAGCTTTGCAATTTTAGGGGAAAAAGAATTTTCAAATGGACCCTTATTTCTTACCATGGAGTTCTGTTTTCCACAGCTGATAGTAATATCATCTCTATCACTTTCTCCCTTTCCAGAAATGGTTTACTAGGACACATTATTCTGCTGGTGTCATTGTGATGGCCTTATATCCCATAATTTATTTTTTGCTAGGGAACAGGGGAAGGAATGGCCAGGGCTGTACCAAGAGCTATGCAAGCGGTGCAGTTACACAGGGCGCAAGTATGAAAGGGATGCCAATGTCATCACTTGGCTTTCAGGAAGCCTGATAAGAATGAATTCCTGCATGTGGCAGGGGAGGCAGGGGAGTGCCAGGTTCATGTGTTGCACAGGGCACATTTCTAGCTTGGTATGCTCCTGGGAATGGCAACCACAGAATTGTTCACAGCACTGTAGAAAACAAGGAAGGGAATGACAACCACAGAATTTTCCCCAACAAGCTAGGTCCCAGAAAAAGCTTGATTACCAAGGAAACTAAATAGTGGAGTCCAAAAGGGGCTAGGCTCAGCAGTATAAAAGATGAGGCAGCAAGCAGAAGTTAGTTCCATGGAGGGGAATGAAGGAGGAAAAGGAGGAGGAGGCTAAGACAAGGGCAAGCAGAAGTTAGTTGCACCAAGGGAAATGAAGGAGGAGGGGAGGTGAAGGTGAAGGGGGTTTAAAGTTGGAAGTGGAGGAGGAGGAGGATGTGAAGGAGGTGGAGGTGGAGAAGTAGGAGGAGGACAAGGAGGACGAGGAGGATGACATGGAGGTGGAAGAGGTGAAGCACAAAGAGGTAGAGGTGGAGGATGCAGAGGAGGAGGAGGTGGAGAATGAGGTGGTGGAGGTAGAGGTGGAGGACGAGGAGGAGGAGGAAGAGGAGGAAGAGGAAGAGGAGGAGGAGGAGGAGGAGGTGGAGGAGGGGGATGAGGAGGTGGAGGAGGAGGAGGAGAAGGTGGAGGTGAAGATGGAAGAGGAGGAGGAGGAGAAGGTGGAGGAGGAGGAGGAGAAGGTGGAGGAGGATGAGGAGGAAGAGGAGGAGGGGAGGTAGAGGATGAGGAGTTGGAGGAGGAGAATGAGGAAGAGGAGAAAAAGTTGGGGAAGGAGGTGCAGGTGGAGGTGGAGGAGGAGGAAGAGGAGTAGGATGAGCAGAATGAGGAGGTGGAGGAGTTGGAGGTGAATATGGAAGAGGAAGAGGAGGAGAAGGTAGAAGAGGAGGAGGAGGAAGAGGAGGAGGGGAGGTAGAGGATAAGGAGTTGGAGGAGGATGAGGAGGAAGAGGGGAAAAGGTTGTGGAAGGTGGAGGTAGAGGAGGAGGAATAGGAGGAGGATGAGCAGAATGAGGAGGAGGAGGAGGAGATGGAGATGGAGGTAGAGGTGGAGGAGGAGGAGTAAGAGGAGGTGGAAGTGGAGGTGGAGGATGAGGATGAGGAGGCGAAGGAAAAGGAGAAGTGGTGGATGAGGAGGAGGAGGAGAAGGAGGTGGAAGTGGAGGTGGAGGAGGAGGAGGAAGAGGAGAAGGTGGGGGATAAGGAGGTGGAAGTGGAGGTGGAAGTGGAAGTGGAGGTGAAGAAGGAGGAGGTGGAGGGGGAGGAGAAGGAGGGGGAGGAGGATTAGGAGGAGGAGGAGGAAGAGGTGGAGGTGGAGGAAGAGATGGAGGATGAGGTGGAGGAGAGGAGAGGAGAGTAGAAGAGAGGAGGAGGAGGATGGTGTAGAGCTGGAGGTGGAGGATGAGGAGAAGGTGGACGATAAGAAGGTGGAAGTGGAGGTGAAGGAGGAAGAGGAGGAGGATGTGGAGGGAGAGGATGGGAGGAGGAGGTGGAGGTGGAGGTGGGGGAAGTGGTGGAGGATGTGGGAGAGGAGAGGAGGATGGTGTGGAGGTGGAGGAAGAGGAGGAGGTGGAGATGGGGTGGAGGAGGAGGAGGAGGTGGATCTGGAGGATGAGGACGAGGAGGAGGAGGAGGTGGAGATAGAGATGGAGGACAAGGAGGAGGAGAGGAAATAGGATGGAGGTGGAGGAGGAGGAGGAGGAGGAGGTAGAGGTGGAAGAGGAGGAGGAGGTGGAGGATGAGGAGGTGTACGTAGAGGTGAAGGAGGAGGAGGAGGAGGAGGTGGAGGGGGGAGGATAAGGAGGAGGAGGAGGAAGTGGAGGTGGAGAAGGTGGAAGAGGAGGTGGTGAAGGAGGAGGAGGAGGAGGAGTAGGAAGAGGAGATGGAGGAGGAGAAGGAGGAGGAGGATGAGGATGGTGTGGAGGTGGAGGTGGAGGATGAGAAGGAGGTTGAGATGGGGTGGAGGATGAGGAGGAGGTGAAGGATGAGGATGAGGAGGTGGAGGATGGAGGATAAGGAGGAGGAGGTGGAGTTGGAGATGGAGGATGAGGAGGAGGAGAAGGAAGTGGGATGGAGGTGGAGGAGTGGGAGGAGTGGGAGGTGGAGGAGGAGGAGGAGGAGGAGGGTGCTGTGGATAGGCACCATTAATTGTGCTTGCTTGTGCATTCTCTCACGCTGCAGGTTATGGGTCACATACTATTGTCTCTCATTAGGAAATGCATGGTCAGTTCTAACTCAGCTGCTCATGGCTCACAGTACCCGGGGCCGGCCCATTCATTAGGCAAAGTAGGCAGGTGCCTAAGTCCACTGATCATGGTGACTCTCTTCCTGCAAAGGAGCCCTGAATGCCCACTTTGAGCTGGTGTTAAGGTTTCCAGCTGCCAAATACTTGCACCTACCATTTAAGGTAGTGCCCTCTGTCTCCACCCATGATCCACTCAGTTAACTCCCCTTCTCCTCCCACATTGCAACTTACCACTCAGTAACATGTTACTGGCCAGTAAGCCCATGTGATCAGTGCTTTCCGCTACTGGGCACCAATAACACCTACTAACGGCAGCTTTGCACCCTTACTGATGCTTAGTATAAGTGCCCCTAAGCTTGTACCTAAAGCAAAGGAGAGTTAATGTGATTTTCCCAATATCAGAAGATGTATCACTGAAACTCAAAGCCTAGTTTATATGCTTCTCAGCCTGCTGCTCCCACTTTGGGTGGGGAGCTTGGTTGTAATTTTATAAAATTATGACTAAGTAATGGGTGCTCTTATCTGCGTATTTTATGGCTGTTTTATAAAGGCAAGTATATGCATACTTGACTTTATAAAATACGAGCTTTAGAGGTAGGGAATGCACCTTAAATTAAGGCACTGACATTTACACCAGCCCTAAAGCATGTAAATTTAAATATTCTATAATCAATGCATGAACTCGTATGTTCCACCTACATTCCACCCAGTCTCTGCCCTTATGTAATGCATGCCCAGAGTGAAAGTACACGCCATGCAAACAATATGTGAACTTTTACATTAGTTGCTATTTTATGAGGTCATTTATGCACATATGTGACTAAAATACTGGGTTTTAGGCACATTGCTGGCACCTAAAAATAGGTGGCTTCTTACAAAATTATCCCATGTGGCCTCTATAAAATGAGGGCAACAATAAGCAAATATGCACTTTGATAACCTAGATATCTTTTTATAAAATTACCCTCTAAGATGTTACAACTTTAAAAGAAAAATAGTTTTGTGCATGTATTTTTCTGTGTAAAAAGATTATAAATAACTGTTACACTGATGCATTACTTTGAAATAGGTGCTTCAAAGTGAAATCATCATCCTATTCTAATACGGTGCAATTCATTTCTATGGATTTAGAGACAGAGTGTGCTATAACACATTATAATCAACATTACCCCAAAAAAATAGAAATCATTTTAATCATTTCACAATTTTAG